>JAJSRV010000116.1:0-298453 GCA_021527715.1 Neoseiulus cucumeris | reverse complement strand
TCTTCTCTTATCTCTTTCATTCATTCATTCATTCATTCATACTCACCAACAGAGGAATGCTGGACCAGATGAACGAGAGTGCGGCTTGGTACCAGAGGTATTTCTTGATGTATCCAGCCTCTCGCTGTCGAACTTCATCGACTTTTCTCGTGAAAGCGTTCTCCCACGCGTAGAGTTTTATGATCTGAAACAGTGACGACGCTTCAATATCACCACTTCTACACAGTTTCCCCTGAGGTCTGTATTCTCACCTTTATTCCGTTGAGAATCTCTGTCAGAATAGATATCCGTTGCCCCTTTTCTTTCATCTGTTTGTTCTGCGGTCGAGGAGGAAATTGTCAGAGGCAGATTCTGATTTTTGGTGTGAATCACTCGTCGACAAACGGGGATCTGTCCTCACCTGAAGACTTGAATTCTTGTGGCCGATGATGGCCGACAACGGCATCTGAGCCAACATGACCGCAACGCCGGCCAAACTCGACGCTCCCAGCTGCATCCACAGCAGCACTAACGTTCCGGAAAATCTGAGAATCCACGCCCAGAGGAGGTGCCAACCCCCAATGAAATTGTACACTTTCTCCACATCTAGTGACATCATGTTCATCAGTTCGCCGACGGGATATGCCCTTTGGGAATCCATTGAGATCAATAAAGACTGTGAAGGAGAGATCACTGAGACTGAATTGTACATGGGAAAGAAGCCATGACATCCTCGATCGCAATTACCTTCTGATACAGTGCAGACATGAGCGCTGCTCGCGCTTGAAGACCCCCCATGCAGTTTGAGTACAATAGGTGCTCCAGGGCCAGACCCGTGAAGACACTCCCCACGAGAAGGGCCACGCAATAACCCAAACTTATCTCCATAGGATTGGAAGAAGACACCTCTTCGATCAAAGCCCTGAAAACGATCGATGGATGATAATAATCAGTCAGAGCTCGAATTCCACGAGTAGGGGATCCGCGGACCCCCAAAATAAAACATTCTCGGATACGTAGAGTCAGCTGTGACTGAAAACTAACCCAAGTATCAGTGGACACAACAATTTACTGATCGTCAAGAGGAATTCGTAACAAATTCCTCTCACGATAAAGGGCCAAAACGATCGAATGAGCGCGGCCCATATCGTATTCTTTGATGTTGTCATTGTTGTGGGGGCGTACGGGGTTCTCGGGAACAGATCGTCCGTCGGCAGCGCTTCGAAACCGCGTTTTCTGAAACATTCGCGACTCATCAACTATAAATATGGATCGGGAAACACAGGATTCGATTTCACACTGAACGGTCACTCAAGTCTTCCAGATAACCAGCCGGAGTTCAAAACTCAGCTTCGAGAAACTTGCAACAAGCCCATATTCAAAAATGGAAACTGGTCCTGAGGAACGCGTCCTGCGAGCACTCTAAAGGTCTCAGCGACGAGCGTTGGAATTTCATTGAAACCATAGACAACTCTGATCTCTCGTTCTCGATGTGGGTCAGCGAGCTGATCCAACAGAGATTTCGACTGGATCACAACACGGGAAACCACGCGTTCTGTTCGATTCGAGGCTTTTTGACGCCTCGACAACTCTCGCTCGTTGCTGGATTACTCACCGATGATTCAACTGGAAAACTGGAGATTCTGACAAAACATTTACTTACCGCGCTCGAGCTTTTTGTTCTTTTAGCCATTTTCTCTCGAATGTTTCCAAACAATGGTTCGACTTCAAGCTGTCCTCGAGAGGAAACAAATCGTCCTCCGAGATCTGTGTTCGGAAGCCTGTGAACAGTACTCTGCAAGAAATGCGCGGATTCTCAGGATGAATTTTGGAGCCATCACCCAAAAATTCGGACTAACTATCGTGAATTTCAGTGATGGAAAGAGAAGCCCCAGTCCTCCCGAAGAAGCGCGATACTCCGGAGAAGACTCTTCCCTCCGGTTGGTTCTTCTATTTTCCAGTTTTTCTCGGACAAAATATCAATTGGACTGGCAGGCTCAATTAGGCGGAACTCGACACGTGTTTGTCAACTTGAAACGACCTACCTACCTACTCGCGTCACGGAAACCACCGCATCGAGTCGAGCTTCAAGTTTTCTGTTCGAATAGATCACACAGTTTACCTGGTGAATTGGCCGAGAGTGAGTCGATGCCACCACCGGATTTCAGCGGTCTTGGCAGTCTGATCGTTTTCGGCGTCGCTGCCGTTTGGCGGAATAACAACTTGTGCTCCAGACGCACCATTAGTGAACTTGGCGCTCATGTTCAGACCGTGAAAATGGCGTCAACAGGTTGGCAAATTGAATCGACAGCGCTCCCACAACTCAGTGCTCGCGAACGCGAGCTTTCAGACACACTGCATCCACGAAGTTCAAACACCTCAAGCCACGATTGTCATTTTCGGCCGTGCGGGACCGTCATACGTTAGAATGAAAATTTCCGAACTGTTGTCAGAGGAGCAGCGTTGGTCACAGACGGCGCCGGCAGGGAGAGGGCGACACGCGGCGAAGAAGGGCAGAAATATTCGCGAAGGCTCGACCACTGAGCGGTTGCTAGGTGCGTGAAGGGAGGGGGAGCTCGACAGAATGCGATGCTTTTGAATTCTCTCGGCGATCAGGCGATTGTGAGCGGAGAATCCACGCACTGTTTATGTCATCCACGTTGAAATTCTCGAGCGTTTTGGATTGGGGACTCTCGAGGAAGCTGGACAGAGAAATCGTTTGGAGTTTCTCCTCATGGAGCCGAGAACTGTGATTCATTGTTGTTCGTTTCCGTTGCTGATTGCTGTGATTTTCAAGATAGGGCGACCTCCGGAGAAACGGGTGGAGGAGTTATTGGAACACAGAAACACTTGTTGCATGCTCTTTGTTAGGAGAGAGGACCAGTCTAGCCGAACAAAGCATTCGGATATTTTTTCCGGGAGGGAATCGTCGATGAGAGCAACAATGCATCGCATGGGAGCGATGCAGAACTCTCCGAGCCATCTCATTCACTTCAGGAAGCGAAAACAAAAGATGGCAACCTCGAACTGTTGCCGATTGCTCTTACGGAAATTCCCCGGTTATCGAAGTTTCTCAACGGAATCGACTTCAGTCATGCGGAATCTCCGTTTTGGGATTCAAACCCCCTGGGACCTCGAAAAAGTTTCTCGAATCAACTTTGAACTCATGCAGCACTCCTCCATAATCATTCCTTCGGCTCCATCCATGGAAATGAGGCTACAAGTGATGCGATTGATTTTGAGTGAGAATCGAGTGGCTGTCTGAAATCTTTATTCATCAAACTCTCGGGGTCGATACATCGCTACCGGCACTTATGTACCATGCTCATGAGTTGATTTCCAGCGACGACTTCCTCGGAGCCAAAGAGATATTTTCGTCACAGATATTCGTTTGACGAACGTTCTGAAGCCCTTAATTCTTTTCTAAGTCTTCGGAGGATGATCAGGAGTCCGCACAGAAGGTATTCATTCTGTTGGAAGAGAATTCATTGTGTACTTTCATCAAGAGAGAAACCTGCTCTATGTCCCGGTTCGCACCCGGTCTCATTTTATTGAATGCGTGGAAGCTGAGCGTCAGTAGTGACATTGCTCGGAGTTCTGAACCGTGCACGTAGTGTCAAGAATGCTCACGAAGTGTGCATGCATCCATCCATCCATGCCCGAATGTCAGGGGTCAACGCAAGCGCCATGTATTTAGTCAAAACTGCACATTGAGATCGATTGGGAATTCTAGAGCTCTCCCTTCCTCACACAGTCACTTCTCGATTTAGTAAACATCACGATGTAGTTTTCCTGATAGTTTGCTATGTTAAAGTCTCTCGGTTCAGTAAACAGCTGAAAACGCCCCAACCATGTGAGAGAATGTATGTGCATCACGAGCACGATGAGGCATCCTCTGATGTCACTTCACATGATTGTGGTATTCTCACCCTCCAGAAGCCACTTCATTTGCCAGTACTCGGAGCTTTGGAAGTCAGGAAGGGCTACTCTCTGTTCGGAGACGTTGCTTTGGCTCAGATTTCGTGTCATAGTTCGCAACTTTCGATTTAGTAAACACTTTCTGCGGCCGGAGCCCTGTCTACCAAATCGAGAAGTGACTGTACAATGTAGTTTCTCATTTCGATCACAGCATTCCGATTATATACATCGCTGGAGTTTCGATTCCGACTCTCTGGAACAGGCCGAAAGATGTGATTCGGGAGCTCGTCTCCTCTCTTGGGTCTCCTGACTCTCTGTGCCCCCGGAAGCCTTCAAAGCCCTAATCCGCATCGTGCGCCTGCTCGGAAATGCTGTCTGTTTTCGATGACACAATCCCCTTTATACAACGAGGAAACAAGTTGGCCCTTATTTATCAGTCGTATCTATATGTTTATAGTAATTGAAGCTCAAATCTCGAGCATCACTCCTTGTCAGAATCGTCGCTATTGCCGACGTTCCGATAATGTTTCCGCAGCTCCATCATGTGCGCTTGATTTGTCTCTCGAAGCTCGTCGGTCACTTTGAACATTGGACCGTGTCCTGGTATTATGTAGTCGGCGATTCGCAGAACCTGAATGCATAACATCAATCATTAGATTCCGTCGTTTCCTACGACTTCCATTCTTTCTCTATTTCTCGGAGGAAAATTGACGCAAATCCGAGAGAACTACGCGCTCCTCATTTCAAATTACCTTGACTCTGTTTTCCGCTTGCTTGAGCGGTTTTTCCGAGCCTGCCAGCTCTTCCCAGATCGTTGGATCGGCCGAGTCTTCTCTCTTCTCGAAGAGATCCCCGGTAATCGCAATTGTGCCTGATTCCGTGTTCGAAACTATCACCGAAACACAAGACGCCGTATGACCTGGCGTTGGGACGATCTCAATATCTGCGCGGAAGGAAATGCGTGAGGAACACAACGAAACAACCGCTATTCGCGTGTTTTCAATCAAACACGATCATTAACTAGAGTGACAAAATCTCAATTAGCTTTTCCAGGAGCAGGCATGCCTCCAGGAGGACTGGAATATGGGTTCAGAGAAAAAGGAATCAAAGCCCATCGTAACAAACAAACATACTTTCAGTTACTCGAAGACTAGAGCCGTCCATCAGAACGTCTAAGTATTTGTCCTTTGAATTCATGGAAGTTCCCACGATGTGTTTGGCTTTTAGGAACAGATTCAAATTTCCTATGTGATCGGAATGTCCGTGAGTTCCCACGGCATGCGTTATCTGGAAAGGTTGGAACGAAAGAATTGTCCTGATTCAAGAATAATCCAAGACGCTCCCTGGAGCCGGAGAGGCGAGGGGAAATGACTTCGCCGGTTTGTCAACGATCGAATATCATTCCATGTGAGATGAGGACCAACCTCGTCTGGGGATATGCCTCTGATTTCAAGTGCTTCTCGAATCCGATCTCCATCCCAAGCGGTCATGGTGTCCACAATCATTTTCACCGTTCCGCTGATCACCAGAGTGCATGTGCAATTCGATGACATGAACTGGTTGCCTGCTTCAAGTCTCGAGAAGCCGTCGAACAGAACTTCGACTTTCACTGGGGCCATTCCAAAGGCGTTTCTGGTCAGATTCTTTTCTCTACGTGAAGTACAACTGTAGCAAAGTGATTCTGGAGTTATCTCAACCGAGTGTCGGCATCAGCTATTCATGCCAAGACAGACAGTTCATGTATTCCCGAAGTTTGGAATCGATACGAATTCACCGGCAGCGCGGTGTGATGTAAACATGCGAGCAGTGGGAGGGGGAGGAGGTGGGAGAGGAGTTGGATGGAAGCATGCTTCATCCGTGATCTCCCGGAGCGCGCTGAAACGATTGGAGACGAAAATGTGCTCCGAGCGAGGATACAAAACCATCTATCGAGTCGAACACTGGAACTCTTCTGCGATGAATGGATACGTTCCCTGACAGAGGAGTCATCTTGTCAAATCGTCCTCCCCCACCCCCTACCAAGCGTCCCCCCCCACACCTGAAAAACTCCGGTTGCGCCCCAGAATGAGGCTTCGGTCTTGCGGGAGAGAGGAAAAAAAGAACAAAGATAGGAGACCGCTCTGAGGTGAAAGCCACTGTTGACCAATCTTTGCAACCGCGGTTAAATTACCGCAAGAGCGCCGCATGCGGTCTTCAACCCTAACCGCGGTTAACCGCGATCTCTCGAGGTCGATATCGTTTTCTTCGCGGTGATCGGTTTAGCGTAATCGTGGTTTTTCAAACATTCGGTTATTTGCAATGGCAAGTCCTGACTTCTCGAATCTATCAGCATGTGGGGCTCACCAGAAGCCAGAAGATTCGCATCGATGATGAAGATTGAGAGGGCAACAGGAAGCTCGACGAGCAGCCGTCTGTGATTCAAAGCCTCGAGGATTCACTTGATCAACGGCCGCCCTGAGGAGTTTTCTATTCACTGACAGCTAAGAACTGCTGGGGTCGACTCGTCGGTGACTTGCAGGAAACGACCAATCAGTTCGTTATAGAGAATCGTGAACCTCTGCCACAGAATGACCTTTGTCGACGCGTGACGCCAGGGAAGGAACATCCACTTCGAGTCTTTCCATGACGGTACCTTCGGTTTTCATGCTTGTACGGGTGGTTTTATCGATGTACTCTTGCCTCTCGAAATTATGTAGGAGACCTACGGGTTGGCACGAACTTCAGATGGAGTTTTTTGAATTATGCGCTGCTCCAACTTTCGGGTCATTTATTCAAAATCGTGTCAACATCTAACAGATGGAATTCCGCTATACATATATTACAGTGCCGTATCTAAACGGAGACTCGAGGTTCGGAAGCGAGCACAATCTTTAATATCTCGGAGATCTGGATTATGGTGGATAGCGAATTTCTAGACGGCGACGTTCGGGATGTAGATCGATACCGAGCATAGACAGGTGAATGCGACTCCAAACTGTGGTCTGCAGGTGAAGGAGTGGATCTTACGTTCCTCACACTCCCTATAGCAGCGCTCACTCTGTTCCACCTTGCATTCGGCTGTTGAATGAAAAAAAAGAATAACGTCAGCGTTTCAAACGAAAGAATCCATCTCTCGAAGTCGGCTTCTTCCCCGGACCCCTGCCAGATCTGAACGTTTTCGTCGCAGCCAAGGGAAGAAAACTCCGGATTTTCCATCGAAAACCAGTGTTTTGGGATCGAGATACTGGTACTTACGCAAATTTTTCCAGCTCTGAGTGGGAACTGTGCCTTGGTGGTAATGGATCACTGGCGTTGTCATGTGAGGTCCGTACACTCCAGTGTTACGACCGTACTGCACGATTTGTCCATCGGGGAATCGCACGACTTGTCCCTGGTCGTGACCGTGGTTGGTGTATGGATCCCATTGGTGCGTGGGCGTGTAGGTCGGATAGCTCCTGTTGCGAGTCGAGAAACCTCGGTTCCAGGCTTTCGTTGAGTATGCCCACGGTCTTGTTTCCCAGGGTCGGGTTGGCCTTCTCGTGGTGGTGCTTTCCGAGTAGCTTAGAGGGTAACTGGATCCAGCCACTAGACCGAGCAAACCGGACAGTAGGACAAGAGCGATCATAGTCTGGTTAGATTCCTGGATTCCTAGAGAGTTAGTTCTTTCTGAGCTTGTCTCGAGATTGCGTTGAACAGTGCCCGACCGGCTCGGATACAGCACATAAATACCCTCGTGCCGGCTTTGGGGTCTCTCCAGCAGGCTGACATTGAAAACATGCTGATCTACCGCAATCAGAAACGAGAAAGAAAGGGGATTGAACACGTTTATTAAGAGCTATTATGCCCACCGTCGTACTTGACACGTCAATCCTCGCTGACGTAATTGTACGACGACAGATTTACGACGCAGCGAGAGTGCTTCGTGCTGCGTCGAAAGACCCGTTCACAAAAAGTTCCAACATTCAAGAGTGCGATGGTTTGTTCGAAATCAAAAGACAAGTTGCATATTTGGTGACGTTTTTTCGACAGAGATTTCGAGAAGTCTTCCTGTCGTTGAGAATACTGGACTACGAGGGCGGAAAGTGTCCATGCCGATGATATGACGGTGGTCTTCCTTCGAGAGAGTTCGCTACACCGATCACTAATGGTAAGGACTCCCATCAAGATCAGAATTTCGTAGATCAGGACATTCCTACAACAGACTCAATGAGCACACTTGCCCACAATTGACGTCAGACCGGATGAGTGCAACGTACAACGCATTCTCATCCTGAAGTGTGAGGCCTGCTGTAGAACTCAAAGCTGGTGCTTAGAACCGGCAAAAAGGTGAATGAAGAGCTTTTTGATGTTTACGACGGCGACGGTGCCATGAGATCGTTCGCCTCTGACTAATGATATACGTTCGATGGTCGATAGATGCTCACATTCATGTAAGTAGACGCTGCAGGGTTCTTCCACCGGGGTTTGGATCGCTATCGAGTTCTGGGTACAAGATTAGTAACGAGACCGTGTCCCACACCGGTCCTTTGATTCTCTTTTCGGAGACGCGGATTAGATCCAGTCCAGTACCTACTTGAAGGCAGCGTTTTACCGAACACCCTACGGGACAGAAGCCAGCACCAAGCGGAACGAATCGAATCGTCATGAAGTTCCATGAGGCAAGAAGTCATCGTTTTTTATTGCATGTATTAGTTTTGCAGCATTCACCATCGATACATCGAATGTTGGAAACCTCTTCAGTGCCTCTCTGTTCCTGCATTGCTCGCGGGAACCGAGGTGAGACATCGGTGAGAGGCTTTTCGGCTGAAACATGTTTCTCTCATAACAGGTAGCGGAGCCATACAAATATTCCGACGATTATTCGCGAAGGCGGTGCCCACTAACAGAACATACCTCGTGCTCCTGATTTAAATATCACAAGAATGCATTCTGCTCGATGCACCGGACGGGAGACTCTTTCTCGAAACTGTGGTCGCCCGCATCGATCACAAACAACAGGAGGAAAATTCGCGATGACGGGACGTCATGGACTGACACTGCAGAACTATGCAGTGTCATGCATGAATGTCATGAATGCATGAACCTTACTGTCTGGACGCTAATGCATGTGGCTGTGCTGCCCCGGATGCTGTTCCCAACCTTATGCATATGATCATGAAAATGGAAGAAGTCTCATCTACTACACTCACGTTGTTCATCTTCCCCCCCCCCCTCGATCATTATATCTCGAACCATGTGCGTTACTTTTTCGCCCGATTGTACCACGAGTCAGGAGGCTCACAGAAAGCGCGTTTCGACCGCACAATATATCGACATGCTCGAATAAATCACGTTTTGATCAAAAAAACTAGCACTCGATTCTTGGGAGACCGAGAAAAAAACTTACTCATCACAAAATCGACGCTCCGCCTCGAGAAAGAAGCTGTGGAACGATATATGGGGTCAAATCCCGCGACTCTTCTGCGAAGAAATGAAGCTCGACGATGTCAGCAGAGCACACAATCAAGGCAAATGGGCTTCAGGCGATACGGGCTCAAACTGCTTCGGTGCTCTCATTGTGAAGGAGACTTCCAGCGAACTCCATCTGCGGTTTCGGCTGGTTCCCTGAGAATCGGGATTGAGTTCAAGAGGAATAGATGAATCGGTCTTTGAATATCTGTCATATTTTGTCAGTCACCTCATTACAATGACAGGATGAAGGATGTGAGGAGAGTTTCCGTGAAAGTAGAAACATAACGCAACGTTCTCTCTTCACGATCGAAACGAGGCATCTGGGTGAAAAATTATAAGTTGTCGTGGTGTGGTGTCGCTTTTCCTCTTCGGTCGATCAGCAGAGCACTGATAGAAACACGAGGGAACTAAGAGAAATCAAGCGAGAAAAGAATCGTTTTACATGGATCGGTGATGCTCGCTTGGGATCAATAACAGGAAATACGCCAGATCGGTTCCGAAGAAGAAATGTGCTCCTGTCGTGACGGTCGAGGGAACTCCAAATCTTTCTTTCTCGAACTCGAAAATATTTCTAATAGTGGTGTAGTCGGCAATGCTTCCCTCTATATTTCGAAGTCACTTATTGGAGAAGTCATGAACTAGTTTTCGATTTTCGCGTCCCCGTTGTCCAGAAACGACGATGTCTTCGGGTGACGATGGCGGTGCTGGCACCGACTACGACACCGTGCTACGCTCCGTAGACCGCGGTCTTCAGATCGCTTCGTACTACATGAGTGTGGCAAGGAAGGTCTGTCAGTCGTCGCTGATTGCCACCGACTCCAACAAAGTCATTGACGACAATGCTTCGGCCGCCGAAGACTTCGTCCGGGAACTTGGCGAGGATCTGGAAGACGTTGTCAAAATGCTGAAGACCAATCGGAAGCTTCTCAAGTACTTCAATGCCACCAATATCGAGGACTTCATCGATAACCCCTCGTACAACGCGATGCTCGTCGCCTCTTCCGCACTCTGTCGGTCGCTGGCTGTGGCTTTCGGAATTCTTGAGATTCACCTTGTCAAGATCGAAGGTCCACGCGAAGCTCAACAGTATTTCATCAGAGTCAAATACGGAAACGACAAACCAAAAATGAGGAGCTTACCTCTCGTTCAGAGTTGGGTAATTGAGTTCGGAAACTTCATCCACGTTCCAGTGACACCGTTGGTCAAACTTTACGATAAGAGACGACAACGAATCGCAAGAGGGAAAATCGAGCTGCCGAAAAAAGTGGCTGTTCTCAAAGGCCCTGACGAGGAGACAATCGTACGACTTCATCTGAGTTACACCTGGACCCCAGTTTTTCCGGACGAGAATCGGAGCACCGATTTTTCGAACTGAATCTCAACCTGATCGAGGGTCCCCAGTTTTGAAACACAGCGAATTCAAAGTTTGCTCTCGTAGTTCTCATTGCGACATCGCGATTCTTGTCCTGTTTCATCTCTCTTGTAATTCGTTCATATATTGGAACTAGAGAGTAGGTTTAATGAGCCCGACCGTAAACTCGTAAAAATGTCAAGTTTCCTTCGCCGTGAGCCCACCTATTTCGTGGTCATCTCCTCGTAAAACTGTCAAATCCATAAATCTGATCAGAGTCCCCATGGAAGATATGCTCCTTTCTCAGACGCGAGCCTTGAGTTGACGGATCATTGCCGGACGCGTGGAATATCCATTGTGGCGCTCATTCAGCACTAGTCGTATAATATTTTCCCTGACTCCCTTCCGAAACCACAGCTAACCGAGTGGCTCTGCATCTTTGAAGCCGCTGATGGTTGAGCTGAATTCCCCGAAGCTGAATTGTTCGCGTCCTTGCCCTGCTCGGTTTGACATTCAAGAAGTCTCAGAAATCCCTGATGCCGCATCGCTCAGTTCTCTCCATAACTCTGATTTGCTGTAGGAGAAATGAAAGCAAGCAACACATAACACTGAGGAATCGAAACAAACTACTCTAGCGTTCAAGACCGTCCGAGACTTCATATGCCTGGAGGGTCGTTTTTGCTTCGCTCGCCACCCGTCTGCGTCTGCTCAACTTCGAGCAGATTTCCAGTCTATTTCGAGATGGCTCGAAGGAAGCTCGCAATGTCGGATCAGAGTCTGTTTCGCCGTTTGCTCACGTTATGGAACAAGTTCCCACCGTGCTCAACAAGCTCCCCATCAGTGATAAACTTCAGACGCCGACTTGCAGAATTCCTTCTCCAGGATCAGCTCCAGCCCTTCGCTGAAGTTGAAGAAGACAAGACCCCGTTGTGTGCGAATGATTTCGAATAATCAAATCCTCTTCCTATGTTTGTGACAAACCGGTTCAGAAATGAACCTCGAACCTCAAAACCTCGAGTGGCAGCAAAGCTGACAGTTCCGATGACTCCAAAAGTGTAACACATAGCAACATCATGGAGATCGACACTTCGATGGAGTTTGATCGACGTCAAAGCGATCCACACACGCCAGGTGCAGATTTGTTTGTAGATGTGGATGTGGTACTACACCACATCACCTGCCATGTTGACTCGTGGTGGCAGGTCGTTGGTTCGAATCTCGTTCTCTGGTACCAGAAGACCGATTTCTTCAGAGATGGTTTCAACTCAGTAAAGCGACTATCTGGTACCAGAAGAAGAAGTTCTGATTAGACACCCGAACCTTATTGAAGGTACTAAGGTACTTTAGTTACCTCAGTCAAACCTTAGTAAATCACTAAGGTCCGAAGGACTTAGGTAACTAAAGTACCTTAGTACCTTCAGTAAGGTTCGGATGTCTAGTTCTGATACCAGACCCCAAGCCTCCTGGTTAAAACGCCGGAGTTAGATATTTTCGAGACTTTTATTATTTTGAGATTTTAATTTTCTTTAGGAAGCCGAAAACTGGGAAGTATCGCCGTTCGCTGCAAACACGCCTCCAGTACAAATCTTCAACAGGTTGTTTCACTCATTTCCGAAACTCAACTCCGATCGTTCATTCTAACAATCCAGCGGCAGAAATTCACGGAGCCTCATTCGTAAGCACTCATTGGCATCCAGAGTAAGGTTAAAATATGTTTGACGCTCAAAAATGAAATTTATGATGTGTGTATGGGTGGGGGCGACTGAAGAGCAGAGATGAATGACTGATTGTCTTCAGGACGGGACTCTGTGCACCTTCAGTACAGACTTTGTGCGTTGGAATTTCGAGGTTTCTGGATTTTCTCCATGTTCTTCGTCAGGATATCGTGGAGAATGGAATAGTCGTTGCGGACTTGTTGCACAAATAGCTTCAAGGTATGATATTGTTTCTCGTCCAACTCTTCAACCGTTCTGCGGAAATCTTCTATGTGAGGGTATTTGGCCACCTACAACGCGAAAAGTCAAGTATTTGGTTAGAAGTTCCTCCATTTCAAGATTCGCTTACGCGGCTAGAGAACTGGAAAATCCATGATCAGATGAAGAAGAATTGGCGGCCGTAGATGCCGGTGTACGAACTTTTGAGACTACTTTCGCTCGATTCACGTAATAGCGCGTCACTTGATCCAGGTACGATGCTGAATCTTTCTGAACTTCGCTGACTTGCTCGAGGCACTCCTCCTGAAATGATGAGTGTTTTTGAATCAGCTTTCTGTGCAAGAGAAGATCACTTTCGGCGATCAGCGAGGTGCAGACTTTCGCGTCCAAACATCAACAAGCCCTCCTGAACTCACTTGAATCCCGACTCCGAAGTTGTTCCCGTCTTCAACTTTCGGAATGAGCAGCTGAATCCACATCTTGAGAAGGTTGCAATCGTCAACCTTGAATGAGACATACAGCCACCCGTAGACTCTACATGGGTTCAAATGATACAAAGTTGAGGAGATGCTTTCTGAGTACTCGGTCTAATGGCCTACCAGTTGTACTATAACAGGTTTGATGGCTTCTTGTAAACGTTCGAGTGTTCCATTCATTCGGATGACGCCATCGGGCAGAGCAAGGAGCTTGGAGACAAAGAAAAATTATGAGAACTGCTCTCCTTTCTCTTGTCGTTGGCATTGATCGAAGAGAAATAATTTATCATACAGCCGCTCACCTTGATGCCGTTCATCTCGCCTGTCTCAAGGTAATGAGAATTTCCGGTTCGAATTCCCTGGAAAACAATGAAATACATTTTCACTCTCCTACGTTCTAGAAAACGCGCCAGTCTGCGTATCCAGTCTTGAAGCGAAGGACTCTCTCTTGGAAAACAGATGTCTTCTTGATTTCCGAACTTCGAGCAACTTACTTGATTGACTCCCGGCGGACAGGGTACGTTGACTGGACAGGCGTACTGGTTTTGGGTCAATCTGAAGTCTGGACTTTTGAGAACCTGGAATCTACGAAGGAAGCTCAACGTCAAGAGCAGGAGTGGGAATGTGGTCGCAGAATCTTAAGGAATAGTGTTCTGGCATTTACCTCGTTCAATTCGTTTATTCGTTGCGGAATGCTTCTCGAGATCATGTTCTCCGCTTCCTTCCTCATCGACTTCTTCATTTCTTCGAGCTGAAAATTGATTCCATAAAAGGTCAGTTGCGATTCACCCAGAGAAACCAGATTTGTTTGATTCTGAAATCTTTTGCCTGTTACACAATTAACTCGTGTTGCTCATCGGCTTACGATGAAGAGTCAAAACGATGAAGCTGAGCTCCACGGGCTCTTATTCTCTCTTTCTCTGTCTTTCTTTCTCTAGGGTGGTTTGAAACAGGAGTCACTCGGAGATTCAGACAATGAAACGAGGTAGAATCTGATGCAGATGCGATTTGTCCAAACCACGCGCTGTCAGCGTGGGCAACCACATGGAAGCTTCCGAAAACCCCGCGCCGCCAAGGGCGACAGCATTGGGAGCAGCCACAGAAGCATTTTTCGGGAGGATTCGTTGAATACCTTTTGCGTGGCCTCAGAATGAGGCACCCGGAGAGACATTGCGGAAGCGACTTCACTTAGGGCCATCTCAAACGATGATAGGGCTGAAAACGTTCAAGATCCCTTTTCGCACTTCCAGTCGGAAAATTATCAGCTCCTTGTGAGGAAGAATCGGGGCCACAGTACAATCCGCAAGTTTCACGAATGGTTGGCAGTTCGAAATTTCACAAAAAAAACTTTTTTTTGTATTCAACGGTTGCGCTTCTTTGGGCCCTTCTTCTCGGATGGCGGCGGCGGAGACTGCGACGGTGTTTACAGAGATGGATGCATTTTTCGAGGGTGAGAGAGAAACGCCGGACCGAGAAGACGCGGGAAGCCGCAGCCATCTCGACTTTAGCGCGTGAAATCGCGCGTATATGTTTGGAGTGAATTCGGAGACTTTCCGCCGGTAAGTGTACAGTAGAGTTCCGATATAGCGGACCTCCGGAAAGAGTCCGCCATAAACGAGATTAGTTATTCCGAAATACCTTCTTTCGCTGACTTGATCCTTTGACAGCTTCGAGTTGAATCGTTTCCTGTCGTTCTCGATATTGTCGTTCAGATCTACAGCTTATGGTATCTTTGCAGCGGCGTTTGTCACAAATTTTGGAATTCCGGGAGGAGGTTGAAAACGCTAACATCATGTGCAGAGCGCAGTCGTGACAAACAAGCTTCGTTAGCCGTCAGTTCTTTTTCCCTCCTACAATTACTCTAAACTTCAGGAAGAGAACCGGCGGTGCACTTTAGGGCCCAAGGTCCCGCGTAAAATGAATCTCGTGTATCTGTGGAAGGTTCCTTTGGCTCATTCTCTCCCAATTCCCGGAATCATTCGAAGTCAGTCATAACCGAGGTGGTCAACATGGAAGCTCCCATAGACTCGGTGCGGACCTAGTTACGATCCGTCGCATCCGTGTCCCTCATGACGAGGTTCTAGCGCACGTGTATATTATACATGAATCGAAATACAACGAGCCAAGCCGATTCAAAACCTGAATTATTGAGAAAGAAAAACATCAACAGATTTCAGCTTCCCAAAGTGCACACACTGACGCTACTACTGATTATATGGAGTATTTTCAGTTAATCTCGAGCGCCAAGCGGGCCACACATCGGAAAGCGGTGACGATTTGCGAAAGAAAACATGTCACCAAGGTGCGAATGGGCTTTGCAAAAAACCGCATTTTGGGAAAACCGCGGTTACGGTTAACCGAAAACCGCGAATCGAAAACCGCGGTTAAAAACCGCAAATAATCGCAAACGGTTTAGGCTGTGATTTTCGTGATGTTCCAGTGATTTCGCGGTATTTCACGGTAATCTCGTTCAGCACGACTTCATTTCAACGTCAAAAGCCGTGTGAGGAGACGCACGAGTATGTGAAGTGATAACATGCCGGCTCTCGAGCGGGAGGCTTCAGGAACGAAGCCCAGAGACGGCCGCCTGTGGAAAGATTTTCATGATTTCCTTCGATCAAGAGTAAATGCTGAAGCATATATTCGACCATAGCCGACCGATTTGCATCACTCAGAACTCAGCCCTCGGCTCAGAAGCCGGACAAAATGAGAAATTACACTTGCGGTTTTTTGCGTTTAAAAATCGCGTTTTGCGAAACGCTGAGATCGTCGTGAATGAATCTGGAGAGATCATTTGGGGATGCTGTGCATTCGAATCGAGGTTGCATTTTGAGGAGTGCAGATTTCTGCCGTCCTTGTGGAAGTCCCACTTCTCGACTGTAACACTCCGACAGCTCCACGCTCTCTTTCATGGTGTTAAGGGTGCAGGACACTGGTTAATATCCAGAAAAATCAAGATTCCCGAGTGTCCAGCTTACATACCTGACTTCATTGCGACGAAGGATTTCGGGTCCTCTTTGAGCGTCACGAATTGTCGTTCGGCGGCTATACGCGGCTATACGCGGCTAGAACCATTTCCCTGGTTGAAAGCGGTGACTTTGATGAATTTTCATAATATCCAGGTCAGAAAAGGTGCAGAGATATCACCGATTTTCTTGGAGGATCCCGATTCAACTCCCGACCCCGACTTCGAATTGAAGACAAGACAGCTTGACTTTTGTTCGTAGATTGGGACGGACGTATACAATGGTGTGACGTTCGCGGGATTTCGTGATTCGATTAAGTTTGACATCTCATTCGACAGGAACCGGAAGACGAGGAGACAGGCGGAAGGCGAATGATGCGTGAAATTGCCGAAGTATCCGCATGCAGTAACAGCAAATAATATGACTGAAAGTGGAGAGCCGTTACTTTTGGAGATGAACTTGGCTCAATTGATGCGGCAAATCCTGGAACTGCTCTATGACATGCAACTGGAATATACCTATCACGATCAAGGGCGGGCACGAGGGACCCACCATGCATATCCTTGGACTATAAGTAGGGCTGCGAAGTTCGAGAAGAAGGCAGAACAAAAAGCAGTGAGACAAGTCAAAAAAGGCAAGAAGGTGAGTCCTGATCTTCAACGTTTTGATGAAAAATCAGTCATTAAATGAAATTTTTGAACCCTTCAAAGCTGAAAAGGGCATTATAGGCCCCGAGAAGCCAAAATAGGCGAAATCTGGGTAAACTGGTTGGAATAAACAAAAAAAGGCATTCAGGCAAAACGCCTGAACTTCGCAACCCTAACCATAAGAAATAGGGAAATTACCTGAAAAGTTGAAAGTATCGTCCACTACAATCAAGATTTGGCTCAGGTTTCCGGCAAATGTTAACCGATGAATGAGTATGAGTTCGAAGAGAGACATGTCGTGGAACGTATCCCATTCATGCTAAAAAGTCGTGCGTTTCTCCATGACTCACATCGGCGGCGGATGAATGAGTGCGTTCGGCAAGACAGCAATGAATCCGGGGACTTTGGGTTTTGGAAATCAAAAATTCCGCGAGGATGTAATCGGACTGCGGCGGTTTCGATGTGCTGGATCTAGTTCAGTTGCGGCCGAAAGAGGGTCAGATGTACGAGACGCGAATTTGAGCGGTCTTCAAACTGGAACCTGAATTGAGTACATCAGACCAGAATTGAGGGCAAACTTTCGAAACGCTCTCGGAGATCGCGATTTATCGACGGAATCGGAAAACGAGCTGGGGGTTTGTCATCCTGCTGTCCGGAAAGTCTGATTGACGTTGAAATTTCAATGTTTAGCATGGCTGTGATATACAGTACACACCGAATCTGTAAAACCTCGAATATATCGTCGACCCATATAACCCACTGTGCGGCCCTCTCGATCATATCACCCTCGACATCAATGAGGTGATATTATCGGGGCTCAAGTGTATTTGAGCCCTCAACTGATCACGAATGATCTACTCTTCGTTCATTGCAGTATTGAACTGTTGACTTTTCGAAGCAGTACTCCCCACTCTATCAATGAAATGTGAGCATTACGAGGCAAGCGGTAGCGTTTCGCACTGAGTCTGTATTATTCGGATTCGTCGACAGCGCAATCGGCTAGAGGATATGTTAGCATTCGAATGAATTTACAAAGGGTCGAGAGAGATGAGCGAGATGCTTAGGTTGGGCGAGAGAAACAATTAATCATGGAGAATTGAATCAAGAGGCCTGAATTACGGCATACTCTCAAAATAACGAAGCAACGGAATGCGCCGGTTGTGGCTTGCAGGCCGGCAGAGGGGAGAGTCCACGGGAAAGATGCAGTTTCACTTCCAGCCGTTCAGCGATGCATTCCAGAGTATTGACAAAGCTGAGTGCAAGTTTATGATGTGAGATCAAATACTAGCGTGAGAAGTCACATTTCGTAGTAGAGCGCCTCACGACATTTCGAGCGACACTCCAGAGCTCTAAAAGTGTACCCGCTTCCAGCCGCACTCGGTTGCAAGCTCCAGTCACTGAACCATCGCTCATGCGGGCGTTCGCCGACGCTGCAAGAGAAACTCTTGAACTCCGCCGAGTCCATCGAAAAGCTTCGGAAGCGTCGCGTGAAGCGTTCGGGTTTCGTGCCCGGACTCTCAGCTCTCAAAGAATCCGGGCTTTGTGCAAGTGCAGCCCTGTTGCCTGAAGTCGAGACAATTCTCTTGAAAACGTGCTGGAGCAGACTCTGTGTGCTGAGCAGCCGTTTGGCGCCACATCGGATTCAAAAAAACGCCCTCTCTAGTCGTCGGCGTTCGCTTTCACCCTCGCCCACTTCAGCTGATGATACATCCGAAGTCCACGAAGAAAGAATCCGCCCATCTCTGAACTGAGGCAGTAGAAGGACTTCCCTCAGGTACTTTGTGCAGATTTGTCATCCGTTTGGTCAGGATATCTGCATTCTACAAAAGTTCATCGTAGAGAATATGTCGAAGGAAAACGTCGCGGACTACACTCCGATTCCCACGTTCGAAACTCAGGAACCGAACGGAAAGGATGCCGCCCAAGAAGAAGAGAGCCACCTCCCTGCCAGTCGACGTTTCAGACGGTAAGCGCCTCTTCTTCCCCAGCCCCTAATTTCTGTTCCGTCAACTTAGCTGTGATTTTTGCTCGATTCTCTGAGTGCGGATTCGAGACCGAGATACCGCTAGCCACCTGAACAGACGAATGGTGTATCTAGTTTCCTCCGACATTGAGTAGCAGTCGTGGCTGCGGGGAATGCGCGACCTCACGACTTTGATCGCTAATATGTGGGTGGTCAATTATTACGAATGTATTGTTCATTGTTTCGTTCGGCACGATTTTCTTGACACTTGTCGCAAGTTGAGGTAAAGGTACGCCCTCGAATGAATCAACGAGGCGGGGATTCTCAACGACTAGGGTTTGTGTTGGAAGAATGCGGTCGCTCTGATTGAGTGGCACAGTTGACAATTTTGAGAAGTCCCTTCAAATCTGTCACCCTGGGGTTTTACCTCGTTTTGAGCCCCGGCACCACAACAAGCAGAGAGACGAATTGTCGCATTGATTGATGCTCTATTCGCGTGTTTCAATGCCGACGACAACTCTGCCTCCGGACAACAGGGCGTTGGACTGTACAGGGACTACCGAGCGTTACTAGCGAAGAATACGGATCTCTGCTTTGCCGACACCGCCGGCTCCGCTAATTATAGATGAATGGCGCGGACCACAGAAATCTGGATAGGCCATTATATGTAGCAGTTGAATTTGATCCGATCAAGCGTTTGATGAGTGTCGAGCAATCGATCGCTCGCCGCCGAGTGAGTGTGCAACTTTGTCGAAGCAATCCGATACGGAATGTGTCAACGCACTCCCATGCCATGGTGGAAGTAGACTTGCATGCCTCTGGCTATCCTCGGAGAAATCGCTGTCGGACTCGGAGTTCACGATGAGTACAGTTATGATGATCTTCGTTTTAGAAGTGGTCACAGGTGCATGATGCGCCTGGGAATTTCATGAACTCCCAGAATTTCGTTCCGTGGGATAACTTTCTTTGGAAGCGAAGGATCCCGCATCGACGGTCGGGTGATTTTTCAGGCGTTTTCATTGATTATTGTCTCTGTTTTGATCCGGATCGGATTGTTTCCAGCCGAAAGCTATCGGAATCGTCGACCTGTCCCAGTACCGTTCATGAGGACTGCAGTCAAAGCTCCGAGTCTCGATGACTGCCATTGAGCTCGAACCGGCGGCTACCGCCTCCCAACAGCAACGTTACCATGGTCGTAGACGTCGCTGCTGCTGTTGTTGTTGATGTTGTTGTTGTCGCTGCTGCTGCCACCAGACGCGGACCGAGCAGTGGAGCTCTGGGAACAATGGTCATGCATTGGTGATTCCCGCTAGCTAAGGGTTGAGTGAGCCGGGACGGCGTCTTTTCGTTGCCTGGCTGGTCGTCGTTCATTCGTCCGTCCGTTCGTTGGTTGGTTGGTTGGTTGGTTGCTCCGTCCATCCGTCTGTCCACCATTTGCGTCGGCTAACGTTGGTGCTGCCGCTGCAGTCGTTGCTGCCACTGCTCCGCCGCTGGTGTCAGTCAACTCTCAAGTTTAACTTGGAGCCAAGCAGCGCTTTTACTCCAACGTCAGCCAGCGAGCCCCAGTTACGCACATTTCTTTCTCGTTTTCATTGGTCAAAGCACTACCAGCCTGCTGCCGACGATTCATCTCGCTCGCTTAGAACTATGGTCCCTCTTCCCCATGAATCACTCCGGTCTTCGTCTGCGACCTTCTTCCTCCGCACAAAACGGCCCCATCCATGCATTGTCATCGAGCCCCAGATAAGACACTTCCGAACGTCTTCCTCGAAACTTCGGTTCCACGCCGACTTGAACTCGGCGCGAGAGTACCGATGTTTCTTGGGTCATTAAGACGAACGGTTGCACTCGAGTGTCGGCGGTTCCGTAGGAGGAAGCGACGTCGAACGTGGGTCGACTTCACGGAGCATCGGCCACGCCTCCGAGAAGAAAAAAAAAAAAAAAGATATCTGATATCGTTGAGAAGCGAAAAACAGGAAAATGTAAAATTTGGGAAATCGTCCGTCTCTGGTGATTCGGAAAGTCGTCGTCTAGACGCCGGGATAGTTTTCTTTCTCTTTCGGATTTTATCGTCTTTTCTCCATTGTGATACAACTCTCTAATGATTTAGCGATGGATCCATCGATCGATGGCTCGAACGCTTCGCGATACCGCCGGCGCCGTTGAAGTTTTATGGTCTACTGCATCGCGCTAGCGATTTCCTTATTCGTGGCGTACGACTTCTCGCTGCATTTAAGGTTAAGCCGGTTATCTGTCTTCCCGGATTCGGAGTCGGCGTCGCCGTTTTTGTTGTCATTCCAAATCGGACGTGGGACCCCGTGTGAACTTCAGAACACTGAGCTCCGGTCGACATCCAGCTCGCTGTCTGACAGCTCGAATCATAAAAATACAGATGAAATAGAATGCTAATTAGAATACCGCTTGTGGCCAGGCGAAGTGGTTTAGCTGACGACCATGAAGACTCACAAAACTCTCCTTTTGCCGCCGAACGCTCAACGAGTGGCAGTCCACCGGTTCGATCGAGACCGTAATAACCGAGCAGATTGAATGAAACAACTATGGTGAGCCTTAATCATTGTGAGGGACGGAGCCGTCGATAAGTGCTTGAAGGGGATCACAGCTATCACCTGACCGTTGTCTTGCACTGAACGAGAGGCGAGCGGAAATCTCGTTGGGAGACAATAAGTGTCATTCCCCAAAAGTCCTGTTGTGCAGTCGAGCTTGGCCTGCCGTGAAAAGTTCAGTCTGAAAACTCGGGGAAGAAATGGCCGTCACGGAAAAGTCTGGTCTGGTCAAACGGGACGTGGCCAGCACGTCTAGATACGGGGCCATCAAGGAAAATTCGAACGACCACCACAAACTCCCCGTGCATCAGCCAACGTGAGTGCTTTCAATTCAGAAGCTACTTGTGCGCCACTCGGAACAAATATCGATCGCGGCTCGCAGCATGGCGACGTGCTCGCTCGCCTCAATGCCAAATCGCTTTCAACGATTCTCAGTCTATTTGTTGACGTACCTGAATCATTTTTTTTCTGGTGAATTCTCGATGTGATTCATCTCAATAGACACGAGACTTCGCTGGATACGCGTTCAGCTCCCGTTCACACCCGACGAGGAGTGTCGAAAAAATATTTATTTGGTCGGCCGCGATTCCTGCACGTGTCTTGTTACAACGTTGGAGAAGAGCTTTCCATGTTTCGGAGCTCGAATCCCGATCTCCTCCTGGATTTCGCGGCTCAGGACGCTTCGAGAGAAAAAAGAAAGATAGAAAGACCCATAGTAGGGAAAAGTGAAACCAGCGCTAACGTTCTTCCGTGTTTTCCAGAACGTATTTCACCCGACGGGACTGCATCATTGTGCTCATCGTTGTCGGCTTGGCGCTAGCGGCCATTGTCGTGTCGTTGGTGTTCGGTCTACCGGCCTTGGAGGCGAAACGGCTTGCCATGGCAAACGCGACCAGCACAGAAAGCGAGGAGCTCATCAGCAACTTGACGACGACAACAATTGCACCCAGCTCATAGCAACAGAACACGGCGCTATTATCTATCTATGAAGTGTAACGCCGTCTCGGATACATTCATTCAGATGATATAGATCTTCTGCAAAGAATTTCAGTGAAACTCTCATGGTTGTTGCGCTCTGAATTCGGAACCCCGTCTTCCCTAGATAAATTATCACGACTTCGGATTTGGTTCTCTGAGGACCAAACGCTTTCATCGAATTATACTGTCCTTTCATCATCCGTCGCGATGAGCTTTGGTCGTGGTCTTGGCGACTCCTGCACCCTTTTCTCGAATCAACTTTCATATCGACAATCAGTCATTGAATATTCTCACTTTCTCTATAAATTAAGCTGCTGGGAAATGATATCACACACGCTGCATAAAAGTGTTTGAACGAAGAATGTACGACGAATGAGATTGTATGTCAGGGCTATTTGATGATGCCGAATGATCAAATATGAGAGTTAGACGACTATTTTTCTATGAGAAAAGTTCTATTTTTCCTGTTCACAGACGAAATTCCTCGTGCCTTCAGTGGGAACATTATACCATAATATCTACAGAAATTCAGAGAAACCGCACTTCTGCCAATCCGGAACTTTGTGAATGTCACGCGAGATTTAGAATCGGTTTCTCTATATTCCAACTTCGACTATACTATATCTAAAACTACCTATCAGGATACGTATATTTTTGATACATACTTTCTGAATGTTCTTGTTCTCCGTAAACACACCAACACACATCCACAGACATAATTGTAAGAGTTGTATCGAAATATGAATAAAAAGAAATGTGCACCAAACTCCCCTTGTGCTGAATTTCCAAAGGAGCCAATCTACTTTCAGAGTTCCCGAACGAGACGAGTTCTCTGCTGCGCAATCCCTCGATTTCATTCGGTATCCGGAGACAACTCTGAGATGAAAATAAAAGCAGAACTAAGAGGAACCCTTCTTAGACCTGGGTTCACGCATTACGAAACCTTCCGACAGTTTCTCTCTACCGATCAGATTGTTTTCATCGCATTCGTTTCAACGACGAAAGCTCTGCTCCGTGGGCTCTCGACTCAGCGCGATACTTCAAAAACCGTACCGAGGTCTAAACCCTCTCGAACAGAACACTGAGGCGTACGAGAGGGAAGTTGCGATGTAGAAGTCCCCTCGAGTTCACTTCCAGAATTCTTTCCTTTTCGTTTGTCGAGTGCTGGAAGCGAATCGCTCGCATCAGATGATAGAGCTATGCTAGCCAGCAGTCCAGGTGATTGACGAATCATTTCCCCATGACAACAAAGCGTCCGAGTGATGGTGAGCTCGCAATCCACCCAAAATACATCGACTGACGACCGAGCGCCCTTGATCAGATTCTCCCCCTCGCAATTGAACGAACTCTTGACGCGACTATGGGCTATAAAAACCTCAAAAGAGCCTTTCTGTTCGATATCCGCCGACGAATGTATCACCGTGGCCTACCAAGCCTCGGACGTGTTCGCATCTCAAGAAACTCTCGTCGAGATTCCTGTGCCGGTGACCGTCTGCGGGGACACACACGGTTTGTACGATAGAATAACTGTTTCGTTCACAGAGTCGCTCGAATTCGATTGCGTAGGAAGACTCGATGGATTGTGGAGCTCGATTTCAGACCGGAGCCGATTCTAACTCGCAAAACAATCCATCCAGGGCAGTTCATGGACCTTCTGAGAGTGCTGACTGCTGGTGGGCTTCCACCGCAGACAACGTACACGTTCCTCGGTGACTACGTCGATCGCGGCAAGAACTCGATCGAGGTTCTGATCATTCTCTTCATTTACAAGATTCTCTACCCGACGAACATGTATATGGTACGGGGCAACCACGAAGAAGCGAGAGTGAATTCAACTTACGGTTTCTTGAGCGAGTGCATCAACAGGTGTGGACGGCTGAGAATTCTGTCTTGAACTCATTCGGGTCGAACTCTAATGACTGACTGATTTGACAACTCGAACATGTGGTATCGCTGTCAATCGCAGAACTTTGATTGAAAAGACCGTTGCAGATACGATTTCGACGTTTACACAGCGTTCAACAACAGTTTCAACAACATGCCTGTTGCCGCGATCATCGGTCAAAGGATATTCTGCTGCCACGGCGGTATCGTCAGGGATCTGGATTCACTTCAGTCGATCGCGGACATTTCACGACCGGTGAAAACCCCGAACGAGAACGCGATCATGAGTCAGCTCACATGGAGTGATCCGAACCGTGATTCCGACGGATGGACTGAGAGCGCGCGCGGAGTCGGCTACATGTTTGGGAAAACTCCAGTTGGTACTCCCTGATTTCGGAAGTCTTCGCCTAGTAGTTGATATTCATTCGCGTCTCTTCATCGCCGATTCGCGATGTCAACTGAGCGTTGCTTTCTTTACCTTACAGCTTTGGCAGTTCTTGGAGAAATTCGATCTTGATCTTTTGGCCCGAGCACACGAGGTTGTTCAAGATGGCTACGAGTTCTTCGGCATGCGGCGTTGCGTGACCATATTCTCAGCGCCGAAGTACTGCGATCAGTTTGACAATGCAGGCGGCATGATGAGAGTTGCGAGCGATCTAACGTGTAGTTTCATCATCATTCGTCCGATAAACGCCGAGTTCCCGAACACTCGAGTGGAATATCATGGCCAGTACCACGAATCTGAAGGCGGCGGTGAAAAGCGTAACAGGCGTCGCGGTTCGGCTGTGCCCCCGGCGGCACCCATTCCCGGATCGCACCGGATAACCCATCACTCTAGACGGAACCCAAAGAATACTTGTTGTGGCCAGGGCGCGTGCGCGGTGCTCTAGGAACCGGTTGTTACTGTATTTGTTCAGATATTGCGACGATGATTATGAATGGTTATGTAACTTTTATGTAGCAACTCGACGACCTCATTGCTGTCGTATGTCTTGCTCCTCGTACTTCGATATGAGATCAGAAAGTCAACTCTTCAGGTCCTATATTTCAACCGAATTCGCGAAATTCAGGAGATCTCAATGATTCTCGTTCGGATGAGCTTCAGCTAAGGCGCGCAGCTGCTGAGGGGAAATATTCTATTATTTCATCCAATCTGCTTCTGTCAGGATTCGATAATTGCGGCTCAACCCATCGATTCAATTTCCGAAAAACGAGTTCTTTGAATGAAGATTGTGGAGACCCCGAAACGCAAACACATTCGCTGCGCACCTAATATCCCCGGAATCCGATATCTCGAAACCCGAATACCACTTATATCGGAAAACCGGAGACGAAATATCTCGAATATCCGAGATTCTCCTGCTTCTAACTTAATTGAGGAAAGGGTGAAGAACTAGGAATTTCAAAATGCGCTTTTGCGAGGAACATCTCAGCAATCCAACGCTGGTCCGTGCCAACTGCCTCGATTTCCGCCTCGTTCACCATGTTCGCATCGGTTGGTGAGAATCAACAAGTTACCGTAACCTTTTTACTATGCTTCAAGAGGGCCGGACAGCCGTGATCGTATAGTGGTTAGTACCTTGCGTTGTGGCCGCAATAACCCAGGTTCGAATCCTGGTCACGGCATGCCTCAATTTTGATCCCTTTCTTTTCCAGCTGCGACAGACATTGGATTCGAGTCGGCCTCCACCGTCCTCAATGACATGATAAGTCACCGGGGGCCAAGCTTCGAGTAACCGCTTCATTACTCTATAGCCAGGACGGTCTGTTGGAAACAATTCTGGAGCATCGGTTCTAGTCGTCTGTTCAGTTTTACGCCCGAGCGTTACCCATCAACTGCTGTTCGGTTGCTAAGTGACGCCAAGTTTTTTAAGTTGTCGTAACTTGAAGTCTAGCGTTTGAACAGCTCAGCGCACAGCAGCAACAGCTTGCTCCACTGTTGATCGCAGAAAGCCTCGCTTTTCCGGTGAGCAATGGGTTCGAAAGTCTATATCTAGAGCGTTCTTCTCACAATCGTTTCTTGAGTATAGCACAGAAACTGTTGAGGAAAAAAGGAGCGGCACTTGTTGGAACCCGCACAGCCTAGACTTGATATTCGATATAGTCTTCAAGCGGCAAGGAAATCAATCAGTGGGAATTCGAGACTTTTCCACGGAGCCTAGAAACTCTCCGCAGCCCAAACCGCTCATTTTAGCGAGTTCGTTTCTCCAGAAAGGGCAAGCCGGAAAGGAAGCTCAGGATAGGGCGTTGCGCCCAGAAATTCGTTGTCGCGAACGTCTTGAGTAAGTTGAAATCCTCCTCTGCTCCGCTCCTGGATCGCGAATCGTGACTGCGCGTCCGCGAACATCATCTCGCAACCCGACTAGAATCAAAACGGAAAATCAAGAAATGGATTGCCAGAGATTTTGAAAACCATTCGATGATAACTAGGCTAGAACGAAAAGAGTAGAACCCCCTCACTCGAGGAAACCCCTGCGATCGAAAACGATTTTGGTGCGAAAGCCTCCTTGGGTCCACCAGAGGTTTGCATTAGATGGAGCCGAATGATGAATTGATAAAGCTGGAACTTGGTGAAGTCTTGGGACTCATCGTCGGGATCCCACTTGAGGTGCAACGCTCCCATTTATCTAACCTATCGAGAGGCGGTGATTGAAGTTTACATGGGCATGACGATATTTACGTGTTCAGAAAGGGACACGTGCCGTTGAGGAACCAGCCGTGCAATGTGCCATGGGAAGGACTTTTGGATCCTGGATGATCTTGTTCAAGAGAGAAGCCTCGTCGCGGCGGGGTCCAGAGGTGGAAGAGTTGATCAAAAAGGTCCTCAATGAATGCAGCACTCGCAAGAGCTTTCATCTCGCCTGTTCACTCAAGTCTAAGATATTTCGCATCAGAGCTGCAAACGGATGTCCGCGTATTCGAGTTTTGAGTCGTAGGTTGGATAGATCGAGAGTTCCCCTCGAGTAGGTTCACACGTGTTCAGGTTGTTTGCAGATGCGATTGACCATCTCCTTGGGAGAGCTTTCCCACGCAGTTTCAGTAGACGGCGACGAAAATTGGGAGCCTCTCGAGTTGGCTGCCGAGCTTAAGCATCTCATAATCCTGAAAGCGAATCTGGGCTCGGTGAATGATGAATTCATCAATGCATCATATCATAGGGCGAAAAACGAAACATACTAGGGACGCAGAAGAATTGCCTCCAAGAGGAATGTGAATCAACGCCAAGAACCAGAGATACAGGCCTCGATCGAAAGTGCGCCACAATTCAGCACCGGAGTGGAGACCGCGAGTGCCCCGAGGGCGTTCGGGGAGCCAAAGTCCTTCGCTACGCTGAAGTTGCGCTCAACCTATCGGAGTGTTAATAGATGGTAGGAAGTTCGATCGCACCCCCTCTGCTCTGCGCTCGGTGCTCGAACCTTCTCTTGCCCTCTTCCCCATAGCTACGCCACTGGCTCTGAGAAAAACGTCCCCGAAACTCCACAAAGCAAAAATCGTACGAAGTTTCCTTTCAATCATCTCATCGCCCTAACTAAAGGCCCTGCTGATGTAAGACGCTCCACAGTTGGTTGTCGGCTTCTCGTTCTCCTTACCATTCATACGATTTCAGCGAATGTGACCTTAGACCGCAACCGATTCCTGGGACTCTTAAATGACGCTTGAATGTTGACTCTTCCGCCCATATCGGATGCCTTCTCGTCTCGCTCGACTTGCCGCTCGTTCAAATCGCCCCGCTGCGCTTTTTGCCTGGCTCGCTCAATTCGACCGTTCGCTCAAATTTCCTCTCGCTGAGATTGGCTGTACCAGGTTTGGCACTGTTCGATTGCGCTTCGAAGTTCCCGCCAGACATCAATGATGCAATGATCCCGATAGTAACCGCGCGCTTTCCAGCCAATAAGGACCTGATTATCCAGCCTTTCAGCGAAGAACACATTTTTTCATTGTACGTGGTAGTTACGCCAGCCCGGCTCACCCCGTCCGCGATATCCTGCGGGCCCGCGCGTTCGTTTGAATTCCCCTCTCCAGTCATCGGCAATGAAAACAGCGCCTTTTTCAAAAAATCGTCTGCGTGGCCGCCCGGTCCCCCTGATTCTTGTGTTAAACCCTGAAACATTTGGTTTTTCAATCACAAAGTTGAATTATTCTGATAAGGAGGAGACGATGAGCATGAATCGGGACGTTTTCACAATCATAGGTTTGGCGACTTGTGTGAAAATTCTCCTTCTGTGGACTTAGTGAGTTGATAAGTAGAAAAGGTTTTTCAATCTTTCTCATTTTCTGGATCTGTGCTCCTTATCTGTGTGCTCCCGAGATCGATTTTTTGCGGCCGTCTCAAATCACAAAATGTTTCCAGCCGCTCAACGGACTTTGAAGTTCACCGGAATTGGTTAGCGATCACGCATAGTCTACCATTGAAAGAATGGTACTACGAAGTGAGTAAAACTCCAAGAAACTCATCCAAATGAAAATAGCGCGCGAAATGCTTAACGACCAGCCGAACATGACGTGCAGCGGTTCTTACGATGTCTGTGAAGTAGTGTCCCATTCATAACTTCCTCCAGTTTCTCTAGGATAATAATCCTCGTGGAATCTCGGATCACCGATGAACGTCTCTCCACCTAATGAAATCAATCTTCCAATTTTCCAGAAAACGTCCAATTGGACACTGGATTACCCACCGCTTTTCGCCTGGTTCGAATGGGGTCTCTCGCAGATAGCTGCGCGAGTAGATCCGAAAATGCTCGATGTTGAGAATTTGGGATATGCTTCGAAGGAGACGATTCTATTTCAACGGCTCAGCGTGATGTGCAGTGACATCGTTTTGTTCTACGCTGCTTTCGTGTGAGTACCTGGAATCGATCTATTTCAGCCCGTTCCCTACGGACTTCAAACCTCCAACTGCTACGAGAGAATGAGTACTCGGTCTTTAGGCTCGATTTCATTCTGGTAGTGCCTCGTGAGGCTTGCGAATGAGTTTCGATCGTCAAAGATGTCCTTCTTTGAAGCCTCATTGAAGTGAATGCTGAAGAGTTCGATATTCACATTATAGGTGGCATGGAATCTGCTACTCTCAGACCCGGCGGCTTCCTCGCCTCTTCCAGCCAATGGTCCTCGTTGGACTGATTCTGAATCCTGGCTTGTTCATCGTCGACCACATCCATTTCCAGTACAACGGGATACTCATGGGGATCATGCTATTGGCAATGGCACGAATCTACCAGGGTCACGTGCTGTGGGGCACTTTCTGGTTCAGTGTCCTTCTGAACATGAAGCACATCTACTTGTACATAGCTCCGCCGTTCTTCATCTATCTTCTCAAAACGCACGTTCTATCCGCTACATCGGTGAAGAACCAAGTGAATCGTTTGGCGCAACTGGCACTCATCGTCGTAGCGGTCTTCAGTGTCTCTTTCGGCCCGTTCATTTATCATGTAAGCTTCGAATAAGGAAATTCCAAACTTGACCACGATCGGCGAGGTGACGTTCTGGTGAACGTCATCTTCGGCTTTCTATAATTCGGACTCGTTCGTTGATCGGTCTCGGTTGAAAGTTTCTCTTCAACGTTCCAGGGCCAGATGAAGCAACTTATTTCGCGTCTATTCCCTACGGAAAGGGGGCTCCTCCATTCGTACTGGGCACCCAATATTTGGGCGCTTTACGCCTTTGCTGACGAAGTTTCACGATCTGTTGGCGCTAAACTCGGTTTCAAAGTCGGTCCCCGATCGATCACTAAAGGTCTGGTTCAGGATGCAAAGTTTGCAGTTCTTCCCAACGTGCCCAGCTGGCTGACGGTGGTTCTGGCCGCGGCGCTCATGGCGGTAGGTGAAAAGTCGACATAAACTCCGTCCCGACTTCATGTCACGACGCTCGCGTACTGCGGCGTGAACAGCTTGAGATAACGATTGACAAGTTGCTCATTATTGCAGCCCTCCCTCTACAAGTTGTTCCGCAAACCAGGTCAAGATGCCTTCTTACATTCGGTGATCTATTGCGGATGGGTTTCGTTCTTGGTCGGTTTTCACGTCCATGAAAAAGCGATCCTCATGCCGCTGCTTGGATTCCTTCCCCTGGCCATAAGAAGACCTGAATTCGCGGGACTTTTCGTCGCCTTCTCGACCACTGGCCATTTCTCTTTGTTCCCTCTGCTACCAAACGAGCAGGAACGCTTCATAAAAACCGCACTCGCGTTACTCTACGCATTCTATACGCATTACGCGATCATCGCAATTCGCGGGTACGTTACTTTTCTTCATCCGACAACGTTTGCAATTCATCCTTGAGCTGAGTCGCGGCGGATCCCGTGACCGCACAATTCGATTCTGCGAGGTGGTTAAGACGAGCTCAGTGTTTTGTCTCACACAAAAACTTCTCTTCCCCAGGAGGCCGGCCGTTACGCTGCAGAGCAAGGTGTACCTTCTCGGACTTGTTCCCTTGTTCCTGTACAGTGAAATCATAAGCAAAGTTATGCCGTCAAGATACGAGTTCCTGCCGCTTATGGCCACGTCCGTTTATTGTGCTCTGGGAATTATTCATTGCTTCGTTCCCTTCACATTTGCGCAACTCCTCCCAAAAACAATGAAAACAACGTGAGAACAGTCCCATTGAGGATCTCGAGAGAGCGGCACACTCGGAATCGATGCAATTGAGTGAAATCACTTCGCATGCAGTCAATCTCATCTCTCACGAATCACGCCAAATATAGTCCCTTGCGTATGCAAGTCGCAATCAATATTTGAAGTTCCTATACTGCGAATGAAAATTATAATAAAGCATCAGGAGGTGCTGACGTTTCCATTTTGTACAGTACTCGGCTCTCGTCAATGCGAAAATGCCTCATGAGTGGGGCCCGAAAGTTTATCCACAATGCGTTATACAGACATGCCATATGCACGAAAAACTGCGGGAAAATCTATTCGTACGACTCGATATCATGCATACATATAGAAAGCGAAGAAAAAGAGCGAATTCCGCTTGTATCCATTGTATCCAAAAACGGGAAAATCGGTTTTCCGGACTCAAGCTCTTCGGAAAATGTGTTCCAGAACCGTCATGTCACGTCGTAGACAACTGATACTCGTGTCATAGGAAAGCCAGATGCAAGACCTCCAAAACGACACCGGAATGAGCTCGTCGTGGTATTCCCAGGTCCCCGAAGTGGCGCTCTAGAATTCAGAAAAGTGATTTTCGACTGTCATCTGAGTGTATCTCAGAAACTGTGCTCGCAACTCGGGCGAAGTTCCATCGAGAGAAGCAGGGTTCCTAGAGATGCTCTTTATGATGAAGTGCATGTCGACTTTTTCGGGAAGCTCCAGTGGTAAGCGAGAGACGTGACTTCAGACTTCGTTCCAGTTTCGGAATCCCTCTCCGAGTTCACATTGCCTCGATACCAGGGCCAAGAATCACACCTTGCAACAATTGAGTTTAGTTTATTCATCCACACAGCCTCGTTCTTGACTGTTTCTGGAAATGTACATCGTGGGATTTTATGTGCTTGCTGATACCACGTCCTTCCGCATTCGTAGTCGGATTCGAGGACTTCAGGCCGCCGATGAAGAGGAATCGAGTCCCACAGCTGAACAACACGGAGTTTGATTCTTGACAACGGCATTTTATTCAATTAAAAATTTCAATTACCGAAATGATGATTACAATAAATCAGCGTCTCGTCTCGTACACTGTCCCTATTTTCCGAACCGTTCAAACAATCCGTTTTGTTTGACTTCAGTGTCAACGATCGAAGCGAGTTCATCCGGGTCAGCAGTGGAAGCAGAGCCGTCAGATTGAACCTTTATCTTTATCCTGCGTCCGGCAACCAGAAAGCAGAAGCTCCCATGGAATGGAAGTCTTTATCAACGCTGAATCGATGGAGAGAGAAGAAGGGCAGGAGATAATCCAGACGAGGAACCTCCAATGCATGACTCATAAGGCCCAGTTCAACCCTTTGACCTGTTATCTCGTTCGATCCGAAGGTTCCTATACAATGTCCAGCAACGAACTCCTTTAGCAATCTCAATATTTACACGTATTTGCACACAGCGATGGAAGTGTTTCACAGAATCTTTCGTAATACCGATAATTCCAACCAAACCATTTTATCACTTGTACCATATCACTTGTTAGTGATCTCGGTTCTTCGGAACCAGTATCGGGCGCGAAAATCATCTGAGCACGTAAGGAACGCGGGCTTCGTTGGCGAATGGCAGAAATACCGAACTGTCGAGTTGTGGCCCAAACTAAGCAACTGCTGTCGTTCAGCGTTGCGCGCATCCCACGAGCAGAGCGAGAGGGTCTTTTCGTCTGGGAACAAAATGTAATCCTCTGAATGATTCAAGACTGCTTGTGCGCAGTACTCTTGTTTGCCTGAAAAAGGGGAAAAACGTTGATGATATTAGATGATTGAGCAAAGAACGAAACCAACAGAGGAGTTCCGGCGAGAGATTTTCCGGGATTCGCCTCACCTGTGGCGCCTGCTCCTGTGTAGGCGATGAGACATCGACTCATGGAAAGTTCCCAAAGTTTCACCAGAGAATCTTTTCCGGATGAAAGAACGTATTTCCCGTTCCGAGTGAAGTATACAGAGCAGACTTCCGATCCTTCGTGAGCTTCGGTGAAGGTACAGACGCATTTGTTCGAAACTCCATCCCAGATTTTGATGACGCCGTCAGCCGAGCACGACGCGTACATTTGTCCGTTCTTGGACCAGTTCACCATGTTCACGACGCCTTTGTGCTGATCATCGGGTACGGAAGAGACAAAACACTGAGCAGTGTTCACATCGTACAAGCGGACAACGGGATGATTTACAGCTGCCAACATGTGCTCGCCTGAAACACAGATTTCCAAATTCAGGCACGAAATCCAGAGAAATCAGAATTTGTCGAATTTCACTCTGCTGATAACGAACTCGATGAAAAAATGCAGAGAGGACGACCGCAGGACTCACCGCTAGGATGGAAGGAGACAAAATGAACATGTTCCGACTCTTGGATGGTTTTGTGGGCTCGTTTCGCGGATGGTTTCGAGTAATCAAATATCTTGATGGTGAAGTCCCTCGAGCCCGAGATTAGAACTTGCTCCTTTGGATGAAACGCTAGGGTTGTGACCTCTTCTATGTGGTCGTACAGGGTTCGGATCACGGGATGGGTCTCCATTTGCTGCTGTATGGTCTCATTTTGACCTTCAGACGGTGCAGCTGCGCTCTTGACGAGCATCCGCTCCACATCGAGCACTTTGATCGAGGCATCAACGGATCCTGGAAGCCAATGGAAAAGCTCGAGAATCAAATCGATTTTCCCTCGTTCGGGTTGCCCGCAGCAGTCGTGGAAGGGGATACTCACCGGTAGCTATGAGAGATCCATCAGCATTGAATGCGCCGGCTCTGCATTGAGCTTTGTGGGACGTGACGTAGATGGTTTCGTATTGGGCCGGTTCCGGTACCATTATCGATGACTCGGTCTCGTACTCCAGGTCGAGGCCCGGTCCAAGGGAGTAAATATCCTGCGGTCCGCAGCCTGTCATGAGAGAGTGGGTTGGATTCAAAAGGTGTGAGATCGTGGTGATCTCTTTCAATACCATGCACACAGGAATCGTTTCCTTCTCGATTATGTATGAGTTCGAAACTATTAGGGTGCGTGAGAATCGATGGCTCCGCTACGCTGGGGTTGCCGAGCGAGCGATGTTAATGACTTCTTCCTGGCTGAACCCCTCAGCCAAGAAGATGCAAATGCCCCGGGCGGGGATCCAACCCGGGACTTACATGTCTTGAGTCGGGCGCGCTTGCACGTCGCCATGACCGCTGACGATTGAGTCGCCACTATTGGATGAGTCCATCGGTAGAAACACGAAGTATTTTTAAATGAAGGCAGGTAGTCAGAAAGTGACTGTTCCCTCGAGTATCCTACTTACTCACCGATATTTGGAGCAATGCGTGAACGGAGAAGCTGTTGTTGCGTGAAGAGAACGTTTTTCCGATGGAAGAAGCTGCGCTGACAATGAGTGAAAGTGCTGATGACGTCTTGAGGGAAAATTCGTGTTTTCCCGATGCTCACTAGCTCGCAACTCCTTTTAGTTCATGCACAGGCACAGTTACTCACAAACCGGACTTTCAGTAAGACACGTACGAGTAGTAGGTGAACAGTGAGGTTTATTGAATGAGTACTGGTTTATATGGGATCTCTATGAGAAAGGGATATTGCATACCTAGCTTCTAACTAGAGCAACTCTATGATTAGCTTCTGTGGTTTCAGTAGATCCCTAGTGGGTCTCTGATGAATCCTTGTTTTTAATGAGAACGGAGTTCCTCATGAAAATACCATTTGGGGGTTCCTCACGGTAATGGTTTCACTGGGGTAGGATTCTTATTTTTGTACCGACTCCAAGTTTCAACGATCTGTTCGACCGCAGAAATCTCTACGATTTTCTGCCTCTCATCATTGGGAACTTCCGGCCTCACCATCCACCTGAAACGGCTGCCGGCAATTTGAGCGCCGCGGTAATTTGAGCGCCGGGGAGATTTGAGCGAAAAACGGCCCGCTGACTGCAGCCGGCGTGGTACCGAGCGAAGCGCCGATCTTTAGGCGACTGTGAAGAGGATGTCCAACATAGTCCTTGTCGCAATCAGTGGCGTCAGTGGTTTACTCTATCTAGATAGAAACCGGCAGTCAAGGCACGCCATTTCCTCCGATTCATCCGGTGCTTTTGCCAGTAAACAGCTAAGGTAATCGTTGATTGGGCTCATCGGTGGGTGATTGTTGTGTCTGGTTTGCGAGTGTCCACTGAGGGAAAGCCGATGTTAATAGGACGCCGGACAGTCGTATTTTTACATTGAGGTGTGTTTCTCAGTGCTTTGGTATAGCGTCGCCCATTGCAATCAGAATCAAAGGATACCGCGAGCGTAGCGAGCGGCATTCGTCAGCAGAAACATTGCGAGTCGCGAGCCTGCAACTGTGGTACGCGTTTCTGAAGATTTTTCCGTGTGGTTCAGATTCCGCTGAAAGCTGCACTCAAATCTCTTCGGCGCTCGAATCGCCTCGGTGCGCAAATCGGCTCGGAAATTGTTTGGCGCTCAAATAGCCGCGCTCCCATGCCTCATGAGACTTCACGAAGTTGAAAATTTTGCCTATGTTTTTGCGAAAAAGCGAGCTCTGCGCTCCCGAAAATCCCAACGGTTTCGGTTCCCGAATAGCGCCGCTCTGAAGTCGTAGTCGCCGCCTAAGCGAAGCCGCTGAAAGTTTTCGGGGTAAAAAGGGCGTCTCATGGGAAACCCTCGCGAGCCCCCGATGAAATTATTTCCCGACACAGGCTGCTCATGATGTTCGTACAATTTTGCTGGGTGCAAGCGGAAATCCCTCCGGTCATTCGTCCGAGCACCCATAAAGGGATGTAGAAACGACGGGAAAAACGCTGCTGTGAAACTTGGAAGTCCTTCATTGTCATGAGAAAGTAATGTAAGCGTTCGGCGGCACCGAGATTTCTTCTAATCGGGAGGCTAGCGAGTCATCGGTTTCATAAACATCGGAGTTGGCGCACCGCCTGAGAATGCTGAGCCAGAATCGGAGTAACACTCACTTTCAGTTGTATAGTCCGAAAATTCGTAAATGTTCTTGTCACGCTCTGCCGTACTCTTCCTCTTTCTAGACGCTTTCTAGACGTACTTTCCTCAACCTTTTTGGTCCCGTGGACCCCTAGAGATCATCAAAATTGTTCGCGCCCCCCCCCCTCCCCGACCACCCTCAGAATGATCGAGTTTCATAGTCAAGTGACTTCATGAAGGTGGCTCGTTAATAATAGGAATAAGGAAATAAGTGCGAATGAAAACTTAATCAGGAATTTTGTTCCATCATTTTATCACAAAAGTGCCGAAAGACGGGCAGAATGAACGGGACTTGTATTCGACCTTGCTCGGTCATTCGATCAAACAGTTTTCAATGGGAGACCTGTTGCTGTCTCACGCTTAAAAGCGTCTCAATTTGTGGCCGCAAATTTGTTTCCGCAAGACGAAGGGCTGCATGAACATCCATTCTGTTACGTTGCTTGGTTTTGATGATTATGAGGGATGAGAACGATCTCTCACAGAGATATGTCGTTGAAAACAAGTCTAGGAAGCGTACCGCCCGAGAGAAAAACACTGGATATTCTGTCCGGATGGACAGCCAAAACTCGTGTACACTCGATCGCTTATGAAGGGACGCCAAAACCGTGTCGCGTGAGAGCTCGGTGAGCTTCTCTCTCTCGAAATTATCCAAAGAGCACGCATCCAAATCACTTGTGAAGGGATCGGAAATCCAGATATTTCCTCGTGTCGGGTCTTCATCGCTTGGAAAATAATATCCAAAGTTTTCTATGAGCGATGAGAGGTGCTGACGAGCGAAACGAGAGACAGACTTTCTGCTCAGTGTGGCTCCTACGCAATACTCTCTGAGCTGCGGAAACATGCTCACATCGTGCTCGTGTAGGCGATTCATCCAAAGTTCAAGCTTCGATATGAAGCTGTCGATTTTGTTTCGTAGAGAGAAGACTGTGGACGATGGCCCTTGGAGTGATTTGTTCAGGGTGTTCAGGTGTCGGCATGAATATTTACTTCGTTCCAAATCATCCAGCATTACCCGCGCCTCCCCGCGGAATGCCTGGCGCCTCCCTTGGGAGGAATTCCTCCCCGGTTGAGGACCACTGTTCTAGACGATCGAAGGCAGCGATCGGAGCTGCCACTGCAGCTTGCCTCTCCCATTTAGACAATCTCAGAACGGGCGGCTAGTGCACTTGAAAACTTCTGGATTCGCTGATTTAGGTACGACACAGCTCTCGAGCGACACTTCCTCGCCACAAATAGGGAACATCGTCTGCGACAAAATCATAATCAGTCGTTCTCGGAGGAGAACGCCGAAGTTACAATCGCTGTGAATCTATAGAAGACTGCGAGCAGCGGCTTGGTGGGTAGAGATTAACTGGTACTTGAAAATGATGAGATTCCCTGTCCCTCCAAGAGCCCCGCCCTCAGGCCATTGCAATCGTGAATAAAGTGAAGCTCTGGCGATCCTGTGAAACTCGCGGATCGGAGCCCCGGCGAATGCCCGACTCTCACGGGAACTAAAACCGAGAATCATCAAGATATAGGATTCCTGCAATACAGGATCACTCCTAATGGAGGGGTTACAGCCCATTAGCCCGACAGCCCATTAGCCCGACAACCGATCCAGATCACTCATTGGCTCGAATGGCCCATTAGCCCGACAACTCTCTCCACAATCCGAGCATCACTCGGAGTCAGTGAAGCTTCTATGCGGATTCTATGCTTCGTGCAAAACCATACGAGAGGTCTCGAGTCGGCGCGGTCTGCGCCACAGAGTCTCCAGGTCAACCTGATGGACGAACGCATTGGTCTCTGGTCTGTACCAGTTATGGAACAGCTTTCTGTTCCATATGTGGTACTGTTCCAAAGGTGGTACTGGTAATGGAACGCTGAGCAGTTATGGAACAGAAAACTGTTCCATAACTGGTACCGACCAGAGACACTGACCAGTTTTCTGTCCCATAACTTGTACCGTTCCATAACTGGTACTCTTACCTCTTACCCTAGTTCAATTTGTAAAAACTTGTAGAAAAGGTGATATTTTGTACTTTTCTGTTATTGAGAGATCTAGTGAAGATTGTAGAATAAACATGAATTAACGAAGTGTAGCGTATTCGTTTCAGTTCCTTCTCGGTTTTCTCCTGGCTAGTAGGGTTCCGAAGCATAAAATCCGCATACATAAAAGCTTCACTGACTGCGAGTGAAGCTCGGATTGTGGAGAGAGTTGTCGGGCTAATGGGCCGTCGGGCCAATGAGTAATCTGGTTCGGTTTTCGGGCTAATGGGTTGTCGGGCTAATAGGACGTAACTCGCATATCCGTGGTAAGACAAGAATTCTCAATGATCGCTGGGTTCCGATTGAGTTACGCTCCGCAAATGTCAACGTGGAATGCACGATCAAATGCAACAGACAGCAGTCTCCGTCATTGCCGGCCTGCGCGCCAACAATGCACAAATCTCAAGGACCACCGCCAGCCGGTCGCCAGAGCTGCCCCGTCACCTGTGCCGGCGGCTCAAACCGCGCCGGCTTCGCTTGGAGGTCGCCAAACCCACCGAAGTACCGAACTTCCAATCAAATCATGTATGGTTATCTCAAGAATCCCAAAAAACAGTTGGTGTATGTCGCATCGACTAGAGTAGTCTCTAGGTTCTCTCCCTGACAAACGTGACATCCCATCATGCTCGAAGCTCAACAGCTCCAATGATACGGCAGATGCAGGACGAGTGCAAATGACTGAAAACTCACCGTCTACCAACTATGGTCACGGAGCTGAAGGAATTCCTCAGCACGGATGGGGAGACAAGTCTACTGATCGACAATTTGAACCTACAAAGTCTCTCAGCCCACGCGGCTGACGTCACTAAAGACGTTCTACTATTCGACGCTGAAGGAACTCCAATATTGTCTTCGATCTTGTGGCGATCGCATATCAAGTTCAAGATCCACACGACGTCAGTTGCCAAGGGAGAATGAAGAAACGATAGCGAAAGACGATAGCCAACGTAAACCACGTACACAAATTCGACAATATGGAGGGACAACCCGTGGGTGCTTAAGCAAGCGCACCTTGATGTCAACCCCTGCGACCAATGTACCGAGACCGCCTTAGACTCCTAGAATCCCGTTGGATCCAGCTCGACGTCGCTGTCGATCCACCGAGCTTCTAATTCTCTCACAGCTTCATCTATGTATCGAACGAGCGAGTTTCGGCTCCGAGGGAGAAACTGTAAACACTGATTTGAACTCGTTTTCTTCCTAATTTCGACAGGGAATAGGTGTCATTAATGCTCTTGAAATTTTCAGGTTTTCTACGTGGTGTGCGATTCCATGCAAAAGCATCCCGAGCTCTACCAAAGTGTACATCGCAACATGTAAGATACATATTGGTTGGTGAATCGGACCCCCTATTGTCGTATCTATGAGCTTCAAAGATTCTGTATAGAGTCTTTTGACTCGAAGTGCCTCGGAATCAAGATGGAATCACTGTTTTTCATAAGCTCCAATATTTGAAGGAATTAAGGAGTCGGTTTCTAGGCGGTAGATTGCCCTGAATGTGAGCCTGGCCGTAAATAAATTCGGGAAGCGCTGATTAGCCGGAGAGAACATTATAGAATTTGCTATTTCCGTCCGAACATCTTCAGCCTACTCCTAGTCATGAAAAAAAGTCGACTTTTTCCCGGAAAATGTATGCTTTATTATGGAAAAATCGAAAATTATCTGAAATCGCGGCGCTGAACGAGGGGTCAGAAATGCCGTGGATCCGAATCTTCACCCCTCAGACCTCAATCCTCCAATCCACTTGTCTGTCCTTGGGTTCGGTCCATTCATTTGCCCGGGTTGTAATAGCAACGTCCCTCGGCCCACCTCGGATCGTTCTTCTGGCAATGCATGCCGCCGCAACAGTTTCCTCGGCTCCCGTTGGACCCACGGCACGGTTGATCTGTCGACGCGGGATGGATCGAAAGGTCATTTAGAGATGAGACCTTGGGATAACTCGCCATCATCTGAGAAAAGTTTCACTCACCGTGTCCCTGGCAAGCATCAGCCTGTTGAACCGAAACCGCTGCGACCAAAAGCAGGACAACGCAGAGAATCATTGTGGTCTTCATCGTTCTAGTAGTAGTTCAGAGTTCCCTCAGCTCAGGTCAATGCTCAAACGAGTGTGACTCGGGCCCTGGACGCAAAGAGGGTTAAATAGTCCTTCGGGAAACTCGCTTTCTCTCTAATGGAAGATTGTTGACTGTGAGGCTCGATCTCGATCGCATCATAAAAAGTTTCTGTCACTGCAGCAACCATGAATTGACACAATGCGATGCATATTCTACGACGAAGTAAACATTAAATTGTTCTAAGTCTCCGCAAGCCTCCGCTGATTCTAGTTTCTTGCTTTTTGTTGCTCTCGTCGCCGTCATTGGGTCACATTGCGTTGCTAAGCGAGTATTCTCCGATTCTTATTACTCTCACACTTGTTGCTTGGATTGACTCAATAGTGACGTCCCTGGTATTTCCTTCCAGCGGCGGCCTTCTGCCTTCCAAAGCTGAGAAATGCTTGACACGCATTTTTTCAGGACAAGGTGCCGCAGGAAGAAAATCATCGCTGTACCCGAATTTCATTCTCAGAAGTCCTCCCGCTCCTCAGAGCAGTTTCTCCTGGCAGGCTCCTGAACTCCTACTGACGGTGCAGAGGTCTAATTATATCGGAGTTTTTCTCGTGAGGAGTCTCGGATGGTAGCCTGTCGGGAAAACCAGCCATTAGCCAGTAAAATCCAAAATATGTATTCCCGGTCGGCGAAACTTCCTGTCAGGTACCTCTCCATCCCAGCGGGTTCCTCAGAGTGCACATGTATCATTGCAACGGCGTTTCCACAACGACACCAAAAATCCTCTATTAGCTCCGAAAGAACTTCTCATTGGTCCAATGGGGGAACGAGTGTCTCCCATTAGATATCCTAGGAGAACTTGCAGTCAGTAGAATTGGACGAAAAAGCTTTTGCGCGCCGTCGGCAAACGCCAGTGCCAAAGGCCCGCTGCGACAACCCAGATTTCTCCCGAAGGAATCTCAACTTCTCAGTTGTTGTTAACCCACATATGTCGTGGTGAAGGAAGAAAGTTTCGCAATGTATCTGCCAAAATTGAAGGTGTGTGAAATAGGTTGACACTACCATTCGTGGGCCACTTACCAGTTATAAGCCGCCTACTATTTATGGATCACCCTATCCAATCGAGCCAACGGGGGACTGACAGTTTTTCATCTCTCAATAGCTGACACTCTGGCTGATCATCGCAGTTCGATCTGTGACTCGGATCCCCGTTCGTCTTTGAGTGGTTCACAGTCAGTCAGTGTGACTCCGCAAGAAAACTCTTCAAGAAAAACGATTTCCTACGACTCTGAGAATGTTTTGAGGGTTCGCCGTCTGAGTGTACCGACATTCCAGAGTGGTCTATATCTAAGGCAAGCTGAGCTCATCTAACGACATGTCAGACCATTACTCGCGTGAATTGTAAATATCGGTAAATAGTTTAGATATCTGTTAATTTAGCCGATCTAGGTACACCTGCATATAGGTCTGCAAAGTCGGGGAAAAACGGTAATTGCGCACAAACTCCTGATTTTGGACATGACTCGCATAAATCGATACCAGGGCCAAGAATTACACCTCGCAACCATTGAGTTTAGTTTGTTCATCCACACAGCCTCGTTCTTGACTGTTTCCGAAAATGTACAGGAAAACGTAAAATGTACACTTCTATCACTTGTTGGTGATCTCGGTTCTTCGGAACCAGTATCGGGCGCGAAAATCATCTGAGCACGTAAGGAACGCGGGCTTCGTTGGCGAATGGCAGAAATACCGAACTGTCGAGTTGTGGCCCAAACTAAGCAACTGCTGTCGTTCAGCGTTGCGCGCATCCCACGAGCAGAGCGAGAGGGTCTTTTCGTCTGGGAACAAAATGTAATCCTCTGAATGATTCAAGACTGCTTGTGCGCAGTACTCTTGTTTGCCTGAAAAAGGGGAAAAACGTTGATGATATTAGATGATTGAGCAAAGAACGAAACCAACAGAGGAGTTCCGGCGAGAGATTTTCCGGGATTCGCCTCACCTGTGGCGCCTGCTCCCGTGTAGGCGATGAGACATCGACTCATGGAAAGTTCCCAAAGTTTCACCAGAGAATCTTTTCCGGATGAAAGAACGTATTTCCCGTTCCGAGTGAAGTATACAGAGCAGACTTCCGATCCTTCGTGAGCTTCGGTGAAGGTACAGACGCATTTGTTCGAAACTCCATCCCAGATTTTGATGACGCCGTCAGCCGAGCACGACGCGTACATTTGTCCGTTCTTGGACCAGTTCACCATGTTCACGACGCCTTTGTGCTGATCATCGGGTACGGAAGAGACAAAACACTGAGCAGTGTTCACATCGTACAAGCGGACAACGGGATGATTTACAGCTGCCAACATGTGCTCGCCTGAAACACAGATTTCCAAATTCAGGCACGAAATCCAGAGAAATCAGAATTTGTCGAATTTCACTCTGCTGATAACGAACTCGATGAAAAAATGCAGAGAGGACGACCGCAGGACTCACCGCTAGGATGGAAGGAGACAAAATGAACATGTTCCGACTCTTGGATGGTTTTGTGGGCTCGTTTCGCGGATGGTTTCGAGTAATCAAATATCTTGATGGTGAAGTCCCTCGAGCCCGAGATTAGAACTTGCTCCTTTGGATGAAACGCTAGGGTTGTGACCTCTTCTATGTGGTCGTACAGGGTTCGGATCACGGGATGGGTCTCCATTTGCTGCTGTATGGTCTCATTTTGACCTTCAGAGGGTGCAGCTGCGCTCTTGACGAGCATCCGCTCCACATCGAGCACTTTGATCGAGGCATCAACGGATCCTGGAAGCAGATGGAAAAGCTCGAGAATCAAATCGATTTTCCTCGTTCGGGTTGCCCGCAGCAGTCGTGGAAGGGGATACTCACCGGTAGCTATGAGAGATCCATCAGCATTGAATGCGCCGGCTCTGCATTGAGCTTTGTGGGACGTGACGTAGATGGTTTCGTATTGGGCCGGTTCCGGTACCATTATCGATGACTCGGTCTCGTACTCCAGGTCGAGGCCCGGTCCAAGGGAGTAAATATCCTGCGGTCCGCAGCCTGTCATGAGAGAGTGGGTTGGATTCAAAGGGTGGGAGATCGTGGTGATCTCATTCAATACCATGCACATAGGAATCGTTCCCTTCTCGATTATGTATGAGTTCCACTGACGCCGAAATGTGTGATTTTCTTGCGACTTCGAGAATAGTGAGACTACCTGTGAGAAGCTGATGTCCTTTCTGATCTGCTTCGGTTTGCAAACCGAGTTGTACAACATGCTGTAATCTGTCGGATGGCGGGCAAGCTTGCTGAAGTTTCACTTGGCCCACCAGCTGCACTGCAAGTTGCTGATGACCATCGTAGAAGAGCTGAGAGACGATCATCTTGTACAGCTGATCACGATCTCTTATGCTCGATGTTTTCTGCGTCTGATTCATCTGCAATCGGCGAGAAAGCAATCGGTCAAGAAAATCGAAGCAGTCAAGTTGTGCAAACTTCCTTAGACTATTGCACGAGTGAATTGAGCCTCTGGATGTAAGGTGACGGAATTATATTTGTGTCTCGAATACGTTATCCTCTGTTCAAGTTGCGAACATTGAAGTCTCTGTTCTCACAAAGACTCACGATGTCGACGTGGGGACAGAACTCAGAACGATGGTTTTCCTCGCGATTGTGTGATATCAGCACTCTTTTTTTTGACACTCAAAAGTTCTCCTCATCGACACTTCCGTCGAAGGAAAGTGTTTTGAGTTATTGTAATGATCGACGCATTTGCCGCGCTACCGAGAGAATAAAAATCCAGCTCTGAATTCAAAGTACAGCTGCCAACTTAGCCACACCCTCGACCATTCAATATGCCGGGACAGATGAGGCTCAACCAACCTTTGACAGACTCAGAGCTCTTGCGCGGGAAAAACTGCCGAAATAAATCTAATGTGCCGGTTTTTGAAGAGGTAAGTTGTATGTAAACATCGACTCCAGATCCATGACAGTGGCGGGAAATTTTGAATTTGGACTCGATCGAGAACTGATTCGCCCGAGTCGGACCTAATATTCTCAAAAAACGGACCGAACCTGACCAAAAAGCAGTTATATGCGCTAAGAGAGCATTTTGGCCAGAAAATCAGTTTTCTCGAGGCGAGAAGTTTTTTTTCGGTCAAATGCGTCGTGAATAGATCGGCGCAGCGCACCCGGAACCTCCAAAGATCTATTCAGCAGGACCGAAATTTCGGCGGACGAACGGCTCTACTGACAAAGAAGTGTGCCATTCTTTTAAGATGAGCATTCCGCGGAGCTTGAGTTTCGGAAAGCTGTATGTCGGACTCGCGTGTGAGAAAAGTTCTCCCAGAGAACGCGTCGTTTTCCGGGTGCGCGTGGAACGTCGTCGTCACCATTTACTTGATTGCCCCTACAGCTCAGCCGCTGTCGCTGTTGGCAGAAGTGGAACTGCACGCCCTTGGTCGCTTGTTCAGAATCGTGGTCTGTGTATTACGTGGCACCGAGTTGAGTTCTCAGAGTTTTGCTGTCAACTTGAGAGCTCAGAAGAGTCAAGATGGGTTTGACTATCAGTGGCCTGTTTAACCGCCTGTTCGGCAAGAAGCAGGTTCGCATCCTAATGGGTGAGTCTGCAACCGATGAGCTGCGTCGAAAGCTGACCGACTGACAGCTTTCATTCCAGATGATTCGGTTATTCTCCTGTTTACAGCAAACTTCACTCGAACATTACGAGTGTTTTAATGAGATCGTTTTGCAATCGGGTTTGAACCAGAATTCCGCAGTGAAAACGCGATATAAATCATCGAGAGTTCTCTTCAATCAAGGAACATTTAGGTCTTCCTTCTTTCCTTCCCCCTTTTCGAGTGTTCTAGAGTGCCTTGAGAATCTTTCTCGAGCTTTGCTGATTCCAGCTGAACGCTTGTGATTTCTCGCGGGCGTCGTTCAATGTGTGCGTTCGACGACCATATTTGTTCGTCTAGCAAAGTTTGCCAGAGAGCAAGTGTGTCTCGGAAGCCTGTTGCGAATGAGTCGATGCGCAGCCGGTGCAGCCGAAGCGATTTCCCACATTTCCGAATGCTCGCCGCCAAAGACTTCGAGAATCTAGATTTTGGAATTCCGTGTGGAATTCATTTCCAGAATGCATTCCTCTTCGATGACATTCCGCGGGGTAATCAAGACCATCCGGCTGTTTTTTTTGATCGTTCGATGCGATCATTCATATTAGGTAGTCCTAGATTTGGGCTCTCGGCATAGTTTTGTCAGGTTATCTTTCTCGCATTTCCCCTCTGGAATCGCAACATTGACGATAGAGCAAAACGAAATACCCGTCATCACGCTCTACCGTGAGTCGATGTCCGATTCCCAGTTGTGACAGAGTCCGACCTGGGTCTGACAAAGTGCGAAGGCGAGCGGTCGCGGCGACGAGAACACATTCCAAGTCTTTCCGAGAAATCGCACGATCATCGATCGGAAACAGTGGCGAAGTCCCTTATCAGTTTCGAAGTGCGTTTCGCCGATGATTCGCGTTGTTAGTTCCTTTCTGTGCAATCAGGAAACAAATGCGCACTAGTCTAGGATTCGTTGGCCTGACGGAAAACGTCGTTTCATGCGTTCTGTTTGCACTTGTTGATGCTCTCTCACAAGTGTACGGGGCGACGAAGAGACGGAACTACGACTCCTGTTCTCCTCTCGAGCTTAACGGAGGGCTTCCTCTCGCGCCGCGAAAACTTTTTGTCAGAAAACTCTGTCTACATTGATGAACGAAGGTGTAAAACTCAGCATTTCATTCGTAGAAACAACTCTCGGTCATCCCTTCTGCACAGATGTGACCCGAATAACACACTTCGCCAAAGTTCCGTGCGACTTGCTTCAAAGTGTTCTCGCCGGAGAAACTCTGCGCAGACCGATGACAACAATGACGACAACTTACAAAAATTACGATATTGGTAACGCCAAACAAACCGACAAAGAGTTGTTTATTGTCAACTGACCCGAATTCGTTCTCTTGCAGTTGGTCTCGATGCCGCCGGAAAGACTACCATCCTGTACAAGCTGAAGCTCGGCGAGATCGTCACCACGATTCCGACCATCGGCTTCAACGTAGAAACTGTAGAATACAAGAATATTTGCTTCACCGTTTGGGATGTCGGAGGTCAAGACAAGATTCGTCCCCTGTGGAGACACTACTTCCAGAATACGGAAGGTCTTATCTTCGTCGTGGACTCCAACGATAGGGAGCGTATCAGTGAAGCTCAGGACGAACTCATGAAAATGCTTAACGAAGATGAACTCAGAGATGCGGTCTTGCTCGTTTTCGCCAACAAACAGGATCTTCCCAACGCGATGAACGCTGCCGAACTCACTGAGAAACTTGGTCTGAACTCACTCCGAGGCAAAAAGGTACTTTTCCTCCTCGAACTGACACGTTCCCCATGTCAATCTGCCCTCCACGAGCGCATAGGAATATTTCCTCCGATTCGAACCATTTGGAGATCGAGAGACTTGACCTCGTTTTCGTTTTTTTCAGTGGTACATCCAAGCCACCTGCGCCACCCAAGGACAGGGCCTGTACGAGGGTCTAGACTGGCTTTCCAATGAACTGGCTAAGGGAAAGTAATCTTCGCACCAACGCTTAAAAATCAAAGAGCAAATGAAATGATGATCTATGAGGTGGTGAAGTATAATTCGGAGGAGAACAAGCAGAGAAAACCGTAGACACTGGAGGATCATATGGAGACGACGAAGAACCAAGTCGTGAGAAGCCTTTGGAGTATGAGGCTGAGAGACGAGTGTATATACCAAGTTATTTATCCTGCGAGATGAACGTTCTCTCGAAAGTCTCCCGCAGAGCAACTTGATGTGATTTTACAATAAATTTTTGACATGAGACGTTGCGTACTCACGCTGCGAACTTCTTGTAGCTCTAAACGACCGCTCAAATCTTTCAAACCACTCATCTGTAGGGCAAATTCATTTCTGTGTAATTTTTGGTATAATTCACACGAATTCTGTGATACGCATTTTCTCTCATGTTCTCAACGAGGAGCCGTCAACTGCCGTTCTATTGACATCCTCGGAGTTTCTTCCAGTGAGTTTTGGAAACGATTCGTTGAGAGTCACTGTAACGTCGACTGATTGAAACGATCGGAGGCGCCATCGGAAATGATGAGCGGCAATTTTATAAAGGTTGTTTCGCGTTCCGACGTGATTTCATCGACCTGAAGTGGTCGGTGTCCCTCTTCGGAAACCGTCCCTTAGCAAGAAACGCTGGGAGTATTATGTTGTGGAAGGTGATAACTAGAGCTTGGAAGTTTAGGCATTATTCATTAATCACTCCCCATCAATCCATGGATAAATGGATCGGAGGCCGATCATTCGATGATATTCGCCCAACAAGGTCGTGGGCTGGAACAATCAGGGACTATTTCACCAAATATCCATCAATTCATATTGATTGATGGAGGTTCAAAAGTGATTAATGCCTGAACTTCCAAGCTCTACTGATAACACAAGAGGCTTGCGTATCCCGTCTGTGGAAATGAGAGCGCTAACACAACCCCTGAAATCCATTCACCCTGTTAAAAGGGTACTGAGAAGACACGTTCGCTCACGTTGTAACCGGGCGAAGAAGGATCCTCCCCTGCTGTAAAGCTCTGGCTGGAAGAAACCTTCGAAACTATTGGAGAGTCTAGAATTTCCCTCCATGGATGCGATTCTACAAGAGAGAACTTGGCACCATCCTTTCCGACGTGAAGACCATCACGCCTCAGGTTTCAGGAGAAAGATCTCCATCATGAGAATCAAGAGTGGTAGCCGCCTCAGTAGTCGGCCTTGCTTAAAACCTGACTTCCGATTGCAAGAAGATCATTTCTGCCTTCTCTGAGCATTCGCATATCCATCACCTGTGACGGGGCTTTCCGCTGAAGTTCGGTGAAAAGAGACGGATAATCCAACTCAGAGTAAACGCCGTTTTGAAACCATCCCATACTTTATTGGGCCTACCCATCAGACTATCTGTCTTAATATCATCACCTTCTTTTGCAAGCGTGCGAAAGTGATCATGTGCTTTCCACCATAATTACAGAACAATGAAAAAGCTGAAACAGTGTGACACCGAAAAGTATTCTGCTGCTTAATGTTGTGGGATCTTCGGAAGGCCAAACTCGTCGACCATAATACCGTCTGCCGGTTGAGGTTTTTCTTTCTCGGAGGGATCTTTGCTTGGAACCTGAAGACAGAATTCACAAGGAATCAAATTTGAGTCTTTTTCAAGGTATAAAGCAAGGTGAATCTGTGGATAGGGGGTACTAGAAGGGGAGAAGAAAAATTGTGTTCAGCATCTTACCGCAGGAGTATTGACTGCGTCAAGGTAGGAATTGTCTTCGTCCAAAGCAAGCTCGTCGTTGAGCTCTGCCAATTCAGCTTCAAGCTCCTCATCGGTCATGTCCGGCATGTTGTAGGACCGACCCAAGGTTTCCTGATCGAAGTAAAAGTCAGATTCTAGCTTCGGTATTAGCGGGAGAACGGGAAGTGTTTTCCACGTATGTACAATCGAGAACCCGGCGACAATTAGAGTTTAAGCGACACAGACCTGGACTTCGTTGGCTTGCTCGAGCATATCTTCAAGATCATCCTGAAGATCCTCAATCTCATTGAGGTTGACTTTTTTGTATTCGTTCTTCATTTCTTTCACACCCAATTTCATCGCTTCAACTGTGACCTGTTCATCGGAGAAGAAAATATATAAGTTCCCTGTCCTCGACAAAACCGAGAAATTTAAGCTCAGTCATTCAATACATTTTGCTTCCAAACTTGATTCTACCTTTGTGTCTTTGAGCTGTTGGGTGGCGAAGTTTGCTTGCTCCATTTTGAAGCTCTGTTGTAAGAGGTTGTCTCTTTGTGATTCGTATGTTTTCTTCTGCTTCAAGAGCCGGAGAGCTTTTTGTTTCACCTGTAGAAAGCGGATGGGACTGCGGTAAGTTGTCGTCTAATCCGATTAGGATGAAGATTTGCGAGAAATATGTAAAGTAGGGAGTTTCGTCATCTGACACCCCGATTCTATGTGTTTAGCGGGATCGAGGTGCTTCCGTTGTGGGAGGTCACTTCAATCCAGGGGAGGGAATCTTTCTCTCGCAAAACAGTTTGAGATACCTGGGAAATCTGGTCATATGATATACCCTCAAAACATTTCCTAAACAGTTTCTCCCATTTGGGAGTTATCGTGTTTGTCGGAAACAAATTGTCGAACTCTCGAAGCACTCGACAAACAGATTTGACACTTACCGAATTTTTCGCGGGTCCTTCTCGCATTTTCGACAATTGTTCTTTGTACTTAACGAGCTCAGCGTCTAGTTTCTTGATTTTCTCGTCCATGTTATTCGCTCTCTGATCAACTGTAGTTATACAATCATTCAAATTTGCCGGAGGCTCTTTGGCCTTCGCTTTACCGAACAATCGATTCATTTTCGAAGCGTTTTTCCAAGAACAGGGAAAATATCCGACGGTGTAGCACTGTTTCACTACAAGTCCTCAAATCGAAGTTGGCAGACGTAAATATCCCTTGTTGACGAGGAGCAGCTGTGAGTCAGACACTGCAAGCTCGAGCGGGTGTCAGATGGGCCGCAGTTTTGTAGAATGAACGCATTTGGACGAGAGCGGGCGGTGCGCCGAGACCAAGGGGATGCTGTGTCGCACTGGTCACACTTGGAATAGATGTGAATGGTCATATTGTTCACTCTTGGATAGAGTGTGTTTCGTCCCGTGTTGATATACTGCGTCTCGAGCTTGCGACTCTGGTGCAGGTCAATTTGCTGCTCCGGAATATGAATCATGCAAGCAGTGGCGGACCGTGCCTGAGTGCCACCCGGGGCGGACCTCGGAAATTCTGAAGAATACCGCCCCCTGGAGACGTCTTGAACTCTGAGTTAGGAGCGAAACTCTATACCATTGCGGAAATCATTTCTATCGCGCATAGAAAGCCCATGCTGTCCGCCAAAATTTTGAATCCACGAAAGCATATATGATCGGATATGGTCGGGGGCAGACGCCGCTCGCAGCATAGATCATCAGTGACATCGGTGCCTAACTCTGGGAGCGATTTCAGGGACGAGCCTCAACTCTTTCCCCCCGTTTTTTTCTCCATTGAGGTGATACCGTTCCTCCGTTCCTCTCCAGAAACGGTGTTCTTCCGTTCCGCACGTTCCAAAAAAGTTCATACCTAAATCCTGCGCCTCATCTCTCTCCGTCTGAGGCCGCTAAGTTAGCGGCGTTCGAAAAGCCGATCCGCCATATTTCTGCCGAACACAGCGTTTCCCCACGTTTCGGCATTACTTATTGAAACTTACAGCTAGTTGTCTTCAAAACCGACCGATATGACAGGAAAGGCGACGGCGAAGTTCGAGTTGCCAGAAATCGCCGAGAATCGGCAGGGATGGGGTCCGTGTTTCGTTCCTGAAAAGTTCGCCGACATGCCCTACCAGCCTTTCTCGAAGAGCGACCGTATAGGAAAGGTGCGTTCATAAGATTTTGCAGCGTTTCTAACAATCTTGTTGGGTGCTAACTTCGAACGATTTGTATTTGAAGATCTCATATCCCCAGTGACAGCGGAACTAGAAGGTTTTCTAGCAATGTTTGGGTTCCTGCGCTCGCGCTCCATATGTCACGAAATGCCGGTCGGAAGTCCACTGTCAACTGTGACGAGTTGTTTTCCCGAAATACGTGCTGTATCGAAATCGGAGGAGGGTTCTTAAGAATCTGAAAACGTTCGACGGGTTTGAATTTCATCAGATCGATATTGACGACGCATTCAATTTGCAGGTGGCCGATTGGACCGGCAACACTTACCAGGATCGCCGTGCGACCAACAAATACACTTCACAGTTCGGTAGTGGACCGCAAACCCAATATTCGTACATGCATGATGAAGACGACTCGTCATTCCAACTGGTGGATACTTCGAAGACTCATAAGCCCATGTATCAACGTGGACGCTTCAACCGTCTCAACCAGAAACTCAACCAACGGCAACGTCAACAGAAGCAGCAGCAGCAGCAGATGCAGGTGAGTTTTTCGTTGTTTCTCTCTCTGATACGAAGACGATGGCGATCCTGACGGGGAGCAACGCACTCAGCGGTTTCCTCGAATCTTGGGTACTGAACAAAATTGGGAAAGTATCGCGGATGTCACTAAAGTATAAACGTCCTCGCAGGTGCTTTCGCGTGCCGGAAAAGGCAGAGAGCGTGAGCGTATGCAACAAGTTCGCAAGTGGCAGAAGCAGATGCGTCAGAAACTGGAGCATCGTCAGGGTAATCAGAATATGATCAAAGATCGAGTCGCGTCCGTGACCGTTTTGCCGACCTGGAAAGTACTCGAGGAGATGGACTTTCCTCGGCTCAGCAAATTGTCTCTGCCCGGCATCGACGAACCTGTGGACGTTTTCCGGTGTGGTACAATGGAGTATTTCGATAAGAGCTATCAGAACATCAACTGCAAGAACGAGAAGCCTCTGCAGAGGATCAATCGCGTGTTCCAGGCCGTTCCGACAACCGACGATCCAGTCATCCGAGCTTTGGCCACCAAGGTATCTATTCCCTTCTCATCATTTTTCTTGTAGAAGTCTAGCCTAAGCGATGGGTGTGATTCTTCTTAAACTCTTTCGACTAACGGAACGGTTTCTTCGTTGCAGAAACACATCGACGGCATGGTTGACGGCGTGGACGTGAGCGACGTGAAGGTCTACGCTATCGACACCATTATCTCCACTCTGATGTGCTCGACTCGGTCTGTCATCTCATGGGACGTTGTGGTGCACAAGATCAACGACATCATTTTCCTGGACAAGAGGAACACCGAATTCGATCACATACCCGTAAACGAAACAGCCGCCGATCCGCCGCACGAGGATGGCAGTTCCATAAACTCGCCGAGAAACCTCGCGCTCGAAGCGACTTACATCAACCATAACTTCTCGCAGCAAGTTCTGAAAACCGACGAGGAGAAAGTATCGTTCGAGAACAAGAACCCGTTCTGTCAAGATCTAGGAAACTCGAAAACAGAGCACGCGTCTGTGGGTTACCGTTACCGAAAGTTCGATCTTGGCGGAGGTATCGGGCTCGTTGTGCGATGCGAGCACGACGCCGTCATGACGGGGCCCAACGGTGAGACCCAGTTCATCAACATTAAGGCCTTGAACGAGTGGGATCCTCGCTACTCCGGAAACATCGATTGGAGACAGAAGCTCGACACCCAGAGGGGAGCCGTGCTCGCGAACGAGCTCAAGAACAATTCTTGCAAGCTTGCCAAGTGGACTGTCCAGGCTGTCCTGGCGGGTTCTCAGCAGTTGCGGTTCGGGTACGTCAGTCGTGTCCACGTCATGGACTCGTCGAAACATTCTATCCTGGGAACGCAACAATACAAGCCGAAGGAGTTCGCCGATCAGATCAATCTCAACATGGATAACGCATGGGGTGTCCTCCGGTACATCATCAACACCTGCCTCCAACTGCCCGACGGCAAATATCTCTTCCTCAAGGACCCTAACAAGCCCGTTGTTCGTCTGTACGATATTCCTGATGATTCATTCGAAAGCGATGAGGACGAGGATTCTGATGAAGATGATGATTAGGTGGACGATGCAATCGTTTAATAAAACAAATAACCCTAATAAGTAAAAAATTTGATTCGTTGATTTCTGCCTAAAATTTCCTTGATAAATCCTTTGTCAGCTCTGATTTGTCACAATATTCATGACGAAAGGATTCAAGAGGTTCCGTTCCTTTTCGGATGTTGGGATTTTTTGTCCAATTTCGTCAAATCCTCGCTCCGAGGAAGTCACCGGGCAACTCGGATCAGATGGAGCTAATTTAACATGATCGATCAGGAGGCCATTTCCTTTGCTCCTAGGAGGAAAAGTTCCTACGAAAAGGAAGATTCAAGATAACATATATTCTACGTTCGATGTTTCCAGTGACGAGTCCAGAGATCGCTCCAAGCAATTTGGGACGGGAATTTCCCACGCGTTTTTGATAATGTGTTCTAGTGTGTAGTATCTATCTATAACACTTTTGAATATAGTGCTACGAAGGAGTCCAACTGGCTCTTCAATGATAATCTGTATGCTGCCATCTCTGATGTTTGGGCTCCACCCAACTCATCAGATGTACAGTCGTCTCTACAATGTGTGCCCAGCTCGCTGGAGAGCCGGCGGGCAGCAGATGTTGTGAGCGGGTCGGACACCACCGCGCCTACCTGACCGGCCTGTGGCGATGTCGACGAAGCTTCTATGCGTTCTTTTGCCACTGCTCGGCCAGAGACGCAACATGGCGGCGCGCTGCTCAGCTCCGGCTGGGGCGGTTTTTGCCGTTTTTTTCTATTTATTCGTTGTTACATCCGGAATTGAAGCTTCCGAGGCTTTTCGGGAGACGGCGAAGCCTCGGAGTGTTGTGTTGGCAGACAGTCCGGAATGCGCCGCCGACTTGCGACGCATCTGTTCAGCGGGACTCCTAGAGAACAACTTTGCTGTACTCAACTGCGTTCAGAACCACAAGGTGAGTATGCGATTGTCGGTTTGCTCTTATGATCATAGATCCTCAACTCGAGTCTTTGGATAAAAGCATCGGATTGCAACCGTCAGTCAGTTCATCGGAGCGCGACAGCTGACAATCTCTCAGATGCGCTTCAGAGAGACTGTCGGGCTTGTCAAATGGGCACCGGTAGTGCGTGAAGTGGTCGGACTTTTCCGCGACTATGTTTGAGCAACTGCTCGAGAGTTCCCTCTCGGGAATTTACCGAGTTATCGGGGTCTCGAATTCTAGTTTTGATATTTCCAAGGGAAAAACTCCCTCCACAGTTACGCTCTCGAGCTTTTTGAGTTCGAAATTGCTCGTTCTCGTAGATCCTCATAATCCCTCGAAGAATGTTTTGGTGATCCACCCGTGTTTCATATCTCGATCGATCGCTCTGAGTGCCGAGTTTCGATTCCGAGAACGGGGAATACAGACGTCCCGGCTAGTATAGTCGTTGAAACCGTAGCGAGAGATTCTCTGAAGCAACAGATCTTCGTTCTACGAAACAATTTCAAGAGGACCCGGGTATCGCTATCGGATGGAGATGTCTTCCCGCTTTCTGTAATCTCGATTCTGCTCGAGTCTCTGTGATCTGATTGGGGCGCTCATGGAGTCTTGAACTCTTTGAGTTGAGCATTCTTACTCTCAACCGAGGACTGTCTCGAAAGGACTTCAGACAAGTGCTCGGATTGATCTGCGATCTCAATGGAGAAATTCACTCCTGAGAATGAGATAAAACCCGACGTCACGCTCGTCATGTTCGCAACACAACATGCAGATTCCTTCCAAACATCTCTAAATTTCCCTCTTCTCATTTGTGATAGATATACACACGAATTCACGACATGACAGCTCTCGCAACGCCGGAATCACCGAGACAGCCTTATGCTTCGAGAAATCGTCAGACGGCGAATTAACTAATATTTTCGCTCTCTTCCAATCTGGGTCGAGTAAACGTTGCTTTAAGTCAGTATCGCTGTTAAAGCTCAGAATCAGTCCGCGTTTACTTTTGAGAAACACAGCTGAGAGCTGTTCGTCAGAGGTTGGGCAAACTTCGAGCAGTGATCGTTAAACGACCGTAATGATGTGGAATTTGCTGCGACTACAGAGTCCTGCTCGGTTATGAGTTCCCGCGTTCGAATTGTTTTGTTCAGAAAGGGGCAGTTGTGTCATCCTCATCATATTTGAATAACAGATACGTCTTTTTCCGGTCGCTTATTCTCCTTCATCAATCAATCAATCATCTGGATGCATTATACCTAAACGTGATCCCCGAGGTGTGATCTGTTCACGCAAATGCCCAAATAACTGCATCCTGTGTTGGTTTGTATGGAATGTGTCTGCTTCTTATCATCTTTCTCGACACTTGGTAATCCATTGTCTTTCGACGGCGGACCTTTGTCCATCAGCGGCGCTCGTCGAGGCGATCATTTATTCTGATCGTCTCCACGGTCTCTACGTGGCCATCCGGAAAATATATCCGTGATGATGATGATGATGATGACCTTTCCATTATTCGGGCCATCGAGATGAACCCCACTTCATTGAATCGGCTGGGTCGGGGGAAACTTGCGAAACTGATCGGGAACCGAGAAGCATTCAGGAAAGAGTACAGGTAGAAAGAAGTTTTGTGCTCGAAGAAAAACATTTCCTCTCAACATTTTCAGTTGCTGGAAGATTCCGGACTTTCGGAGCGATGTCATCACTTGCTGTGGCAGTACAAGCGAGACATAACTCAAAGCGATCAGTTTTCACAAATTGCACAGAACAAATGTCAAGCACTTCTGAACGCGTACCCGGAATGCTCTGTTCCGAGACAGACCATGCTCCTCTGTCTTCTGGAACACGCGGAAAATTCCACGGACGACTGCCACACGTTCTTGTACCGGATGGAAACCGTCGTATTCAGCGACTATCGATTGATCCAAAAGTGAGTTTCGTTCGCGATCGCTTCCCATTCGATCGAGGACGCTGATGTCATGAAAAAAAAAACGTCTCCCAGCTCAACTCTCCTAACCGTGACGTCTCTTATGCAAACAGGTTCGCCGATGCGTGCAACTCAGATATCGAGAAGTTCCGCTGTGGCCGGCTCTCGACCGACTCGAAACAGCCACACAGCCAGGGAGCAACGATTGAATGTCTGCAGAGACAAACCGATCACCTACAGGACACGTGTCAACAGGAGATCCTGCGGATATCCAAAATTCAAGGAGAGGACTTCCAGCTCGACCGGCCTCTGTTTTTCGCGTGCCGGGACGATCGCGAGAGATTCTGTTCTCATGTCGAGTCCGGCGAAGGAAGGGTCTATAAGTGTCTAATGAGACATCGACTCGAGAGGACGATGACACCCGAGGTAATTTGGCGTCTCCCCCGGAGAGATGATTCCATAAATCTTTGTTTCTGTTTATTCACCTGACAAGTATCGTCCCCGGACTTGGACTAATGGCTAACAACGAGTCTGTTTGACCTTGAAGTGCGCGAAGAAACTTTTGGAACGTGAGAAGCTTACCATCCGAGATTACCGAGTGAGCAAAGGTCTGACGCGGGCGTGCAGGGATGACATCAAGCAGTACAAGTGTCGAGAGGACACGTCCCACCGGCGAGAATTCCGTCTGGCTCAGATCCTCCTCTGTCTGGAAAACTCAATCCATAACGGTGAGTTTTGGGTCGCTCGAAAGCAAAGCGACACTTCATGAAGAAAATTTCTTGGCTTCGGCCTCTACCTCAATCTTATTGGGGATTTCATTGCCAGATTATCCTGTGGCGGCCGAGTGCAAAGCCGAACTTCTGGTGCACAGGCATTTCCTGATGGAGTCGTATCAACTTACGCCGGACCTCGCGGCCGCCTGCGAACAGGACATCACCACCAACTGCCAGAAGAAGCTAGAAGCAGGAGGTCGCACCGTGCACTGTCTCATGAAGCATTTCAAGGGTCCGAAAAAACTCAGCGACCAATGTCGTCGTGAGGTCGAGAAGATGCTCAAGGTTTCGGGTGAGTTTGACAAATTTTCCTTGAATTCAAATCGGTCACCGGAGATCTGTGTCCAGCTCTTCCGATGGAAATTTTCAGACGGTATGTGAACAAGTCGACAATAATCCTTCCGTTCCAGACGTTGGAGAAGATTGGCGCGTTGATCCCGTTCTCCAGGAATCGTGTCAACCTGTGGTCGACGTCGTCTGTCAAGACGTGAAGCCGGGTAAAGGTCGAGTACTGTCATGCCTCATGGACCACATCGATTCCAGCCAGATGCGCGAGGACTGCAGAGATGCCTTGCTACAAATCCAGTACTTCGTTTCGAGGGACTTCAAGTGAGTACATAGTTTTCATCTTGACGCCTGTCGAGAGCAGATCAATGTTCTGTAGAATTTGTTCACAAGTATCAATCTTTTGAAAACGCAGATTGGATCCACAACTTTACGAAGCGTGTCACGCGGAAGCTGTTAATAACTGTCATGCGAAGCCTGAATGGCATCAGTCTCCTGAGAAAATGGATCCCGAAAGAGGTCCCATAGTTCTCCCCTGTCTGTATCGCTACGCCTACCATCCCGACAAGAATGTTGCGGTGAGTTATCTGGAGCTTGAATCGATGATACGATGAGGTCATATTCAACGAAGTGTCAAACCTCTTCTGCGCTGCGTTTCTTATCTCACGCAGTTGTCGTTCTTTTCTAGCTCTCCAAACCGTGTCTTTATGAAGTGCGCCGAGTGATGCGCCAACGTGCCGTCAGCGTGGACCTCCAGCCTGAGATCGAAGAACCCTGCATGAGCGACTTGGCCACTTACTGCAGCAGCAACGTCAATAAGGGACAGGAGATTGACTGTTTGCAGCAGAATCTCGAGAAACTCGAACAGGACTGCCGGTTGGCTGTCGGGAACCTCACCGAAGAGCAAGCAGAACACATCGAGCTCAACTATCCGCTGTTTCGGATCTGCATGGGGGTTCGTGTGACATTTCAAGAAGGAACTCAAGCTCCATGCTTCGACTTTCCGCCCCTCCTCAACGAGTCTTGTCGACTGACCCTTCTATATTTCCATTCAGGTTCTCAAGAAAGTTTGCGCCGATGCCTTATCGAAGGAAATAGATCAAGGCGATCTTCTGCAATGTTTGATCACAAACAAGAACGAAGTGGAAGTCAAGAACGACGTGAAGTGCAGAGCCGGCATCGAACATTTCCAATTGGTTTCCTTGAAAGATTATCGCTTCACGGCTAAGTTCAAAGAGGCCTGCAAACCCGATGTGATCAAGTACTGCAGCAAAGTGAGTGCGCGACACCGTTTTCCGCGGTTTCTTCTCTTCGAAGGATTTCTGAAAGTTTTCGCGGAGTGATTTTCCAGCCTCTTTCGTTGAATTTCATGATCGAGAAACGGAGTTTTCGTTTTCCAGGTCAGTACGAAAGCCGAGGTCGTCGCCTGTCTCAGCACGATCGTTGCCGACGACGTCATAAAAGCTCGGGAGAAGCCTCGCATCACTCCGATGTGTCGTCGTCAACTCAAAGTGGAACTTTTCACAAGAGATGAAAACATTCATCTCGATCCCAAGCTGGACGCAGCCTGTGAGGACGACCAGAAGCAATTCTGTCCTTACGTGGAGCCCGGCGAGGGTCGCATGTTGGAATGCCTTCGAAGTCATCGCGAAAGCCTCACTCCTGGCTGTCACCACGTGGTCTTCCGCCGCGAGGAACAGATGCAGAACGACAATTCCATCGATTACAAACTGTTCCTGACCTGCAAAGGCGCCATCAAGAGATTCTGTGCTGAATCCGAAGCCACTCAGGTTCTGGACTGTTTGGCCGAGTACCGTCGTGAACCAGGAATCTCCGATAACTGCAAGAATCTCATTCATAGCCGACTACTGGAGCGCAACGACGACTACCGACTAAACCCAAAGTTGAAGAAACACTGCAAACGTGACGTCGAGAAATTCTGTTTGAACGTCATAGACAGACATCGAGACAAGGAGACCGAGCTTGAAGGAGGCGTCATCCGCTGTTTGCGAGATAATTATCTCAAGAAACGTCTCAGTGACGAGTGCGAACCGGTCATCCTGACCATCATGCGGCAAGGCGCGCAACTGGATCCTGTGGTCGCCAAAGCTTGCAAGACCGCGGTGAGTGCAGAAAAAATGGTCTTGGAAGAAGTACTTACAGAATGTTCCGATACTTTAACGGCCGTTCCTGAACTGAAAACTTTTGGCGAGCATGCTTCATGACACTTTTTTTTTCTCTTGTCCGAGCAGTTGGAGAGACCGTGCGACCTGGACGATCCCGAGGAATGTTTGAAACAACAGTTTCAGGAGAAGTTGATTCACAGTGAAAACTGTCGAATGGAAGTGGCTCGCTTGATCCACGAGGGCAAAGCCGATGTACAGAGTGATCCTGTACTCCATAAAGCTTGCAGCAACGATATACAGCGCTGGTGTTATTTGGAGGTACCCGGCCATGGACATGGTGAGTTTTCATGAATATCGATCAGCAATTTTTTTCTACGAAAACTGCCTTCGTTCCTCCTCCGAGCTCATTGATCATCCTCAATGTTCCACAGTTCTGTCGTGTCTGATGTCGAATCTTGAGAAAAATCAACTGGACGCGGAATGCAAAGCGCTTCTATCGAAGCGGATAGAGATGTTCGAGTACGCAGCCCAGGTGGCACCTGTGGAGACGCTGCACGACGTCGTGCGTCAGCTGCAGCAAAGTCCAGCGAGGAATTGGTTCTTGCTGGTGTTCAGTGGCGCGTTTCTGACTCTGTTCTTCGTAGGGGTTTCTTGCGGGAGATTCACTAAACGAGTCCCCCAACAGTTGAAAAACAAGTGAGAACATGTTAATCAAAGTCTTATCTTCGGATAGCTTTCAATTGTGACTGTACATATTTGTAAGAATGAATTGATGCATGAATGGAAATAATAAATAATGAAGCCGGAAGCCAATTGTAAGCGTTCGTCTTGTTTTCTGCCTGGAAGACCGGCAGATGGACGGTCTCTTTTGGTCCCAAAAGCAAATCGCGTTACTCGTTGCGAAGTTGTCGGGATCAATAGCTGGAAGGAATGAAAAAGAAGCAGTCTCGTGGTGTCAGGACGGAGATTCTGTTCCTTGATAGAGAGCTGGTCACGCTCGAAGCGACCCGACGACGTGACTCGAGCCTGGGGGCACCGTATCCAAAGGAGCACCTCAGCGAGCTGAATGAATCTGATGTCAATTTACCCTGTTCCGAGAAGTGTCAACTTTTTTCCGGAGTTGAACATCTGTCGTAGATCCTTGATACCGTCGAAACTTGAATTGGTGCCTCTCCAAAAGAGGGCGTCCATGAATTCTCAATGTGCAGTGAATCCCTTGATCTCATCTCGGTTATCATTTATGCCAAGAAGTTTCCATAAAAACAAAACTTATGCAAATCGAAAGAACAAATTCTGGCATCAGTGGTGCGTTTGCATATTTTTCGTTGAAGGGGATTGGTATCGTTTCCCAAGGAAAGTCTCCAGATAAACCCGGGCCCTTGAGTTCGATAGTATAATCTCACTCAGACTCCTTGTGCAAGCCACTCTACGCTTTTTCTATCGGGATCCACGCGGAAAAATTCCCAGAAACTGGCGCATGATGAAGGAAAGTAGGCGTGAATTCGGTCGGGCTCTAAGGAAAGTATTTCGGACGAACGTTCCTTCCAGAAGTTTCAATCGTCGAAAGCTTGCGATGCTCAACTAATATCCATCCTACGATGGATATTTCGACCTCATGTCCGCGCGCGAGCGAAAGAAACTGATCGGGCGAATGACATTCGTTTGCTTCTCGCGGCATCTTGTCTGCTGCCATCGTTTGCATTCTCCGATGAATCGCTTCACGGGTCCGTCGAGCCCCTGGAGCATCCACACGGGGCTGATTCTCGCTCGATCACGATCAGCGGAACGAGTTTAGGTCCTCAGTTCTTTCGGATCTAGATCGCTCATTCTACGAATGCCTTCCTCAGGAAGAGATCCTCTTCGATTCAATGTAGATTGAGGTTTGATATCATTTTGATTGGGGACCTTCCGTGCGTCCGAGTACATTCGTGCAATAAATCAGAAATTCCACGCGTCCAGCATCGAGGCCTTTCACTCTCTTACCGGAGGGCTATCGAACTTGTCAGAGTTCCGAATTTTCTCGTCAAATATTATGAAACATGGGCTCGGCTGCGGACGACGTAGCTGCTGCTAGTATTTTTTTTGCTTTGGCGGGATGCGGAGAATCATCGCAGGAATGGTTTTCAAGGTAAGTATATGTACACTACAAGAGGCCAACCCGTGCGTGGAATCTTATAAATCGAACGGACGGGACGGAAGAAAGGAAAACTAGAGAGTAAAAGCATCGATACGTTACGGGGAGCGTCATCAAAGAGATAACAGGGTGTACATAGATCTTTCGGTCAGGTGATAAATTTGTCTGGAGGGATCAGACAGACGAATTTTCACCGAAACAAGCTTATTCCGACTAGAACGAATGCGTGTTTACAAGAAATCCAATCCTGCGCACCAGACGCTGAGTTTTATTGTAGTTCTCGCGCAGTCAAAACAGTGAAGATGTGACGCACTCGATTGAGTCTCGTAGAAAACGGAATATTTTGAAAGCGAAGTAAGTCCCCCTCAAACCCTTCTAGTCGAACAACCGGTATCCAATCTCAATTTGCAACCGAAGAGGACGGCTGGCTCACAGCTTCTCGAGATTTCCGACTTGAAGTTCACACCGAATCGGAACATCAGGATAGGACAGGAGGTCCTCCTTGAATGAGAGAGGAAGAGAAAGTGGCATCAACGAATCATATGCCCGCCATCGCAACATTGCCGGCCGCAATTCATCGTTTACGAGAGGGCGAGAAGGACTGAGGTAGAGAATATGAAGCATCCGGGTTTCTCGAGATGCTCGATCATTGACTTTCTAGTCGGAAGTCTTCACCAGACTCCACCTGCACATCTCGGATCAGATCGATGATTTTAAAATATTTGGTGTCGGCTTTTGTAACAAAAACCCGACGTGAGCGAAAGATAATCCCCTGCAAGCGACGATCGTGCACCGTAATTTCTATCTGAACACAATTTGGGATTTATTCTGTTTGATGAATGGCGATTGCGTCATATCAGAAATAACAGCGACAACTTCAAAGCTGGACTTAAAGGTCATTTCCTGTGTCGATGACATACACAGCGGCGTTTGTTGTGTATCCACGATGACCGTGCCGAATGGACCTGTGCGGGGTCCAACAATAGCGTTTTCACTTTCTGTTTCGAACCCTCCGTTCCTCCTTTTGAATACTCGACTATAGAAAGGATTGAACGGCTGTCAGCAGATGATGCGATACCACATAACGACGACTAGAAATCTTTTGCGAACGTCATCTTTCTCGCGCGTCCGCACAGTCACGCAAAATGAGCATTTGTTATTCATTGCGTTGTCTTCTACGGAAAGTTTATCAAGAGTTTGAATCGTATGCATAGGCAGAGGTTCTTCTTCTCAATTGCTTTGAGATGCAACGATCCCCGCCAAGGTAAGAGTTCGCATTTCGTCCGCTGAGTTTTCTTCGAAATGATCGTAAAGTAAGTTGAGGAACTAGGTGATTAGTTATTACCGATGAAACTACGAACGGTCTTTGATGATGATCGTTACAATTGAGGTCTACGTGATGGGAATCAGGAATTTATGGAATTCCTTCTCGGAGATCACAGTCAACTCATGGAAAGTGAAATTGCAAACTCCACGATTCGAGCAATCCAAGGCGAACTTCATTACGTCTCTGATGTTACCATGACACGAAGTGGTGGTGCGCTGGGAGTCTCACGTTAGAAGTGAGAAGCCGTCGAACGAGCCGCTGTGACTGATGAACTCATCGGCATGCAGAGCGCGTATACGAGCACACACGCACACGGCAGGCGAACACAGATTGAATCGAGCGGCCAGTGGAGATACGGGGAGACTTCACAATGTTATCTTCGACTTCGATTTATGGCGCTCGGTTTTAATCACGACGCTCTTCGTCGACGGTCGACCGATTCAAGTTTTCTTGAAATCAGATGTCAAACATTGAGGTTCGTCAAGCGATCGACACAAACGAAAACTGCGCAGCCTGAAATTCGCTCGATTCTTTCATCAGATTTTATAGTTGGCTTAACGCGTCGATCACAGAACCGTGGATGTAAGTTGCCGACTTGACTCCAGTATCCAGAAGTCCCGAAGGAAGGAGGGAAGAGTTATCTACGGAAAATCGAAAAGACTCTCGTGTCTGACCGATTACGAAAGGGAGAAGTATCGGATCAGAAGAAACAAGTACAGGACAACCGTTGGGAACGGTTGTTTGACCAGATCCCCGCAACCACGAAACGGAATGACGTTTGGGGACAGAGAACGTCCCGGCGAGGAATGTGGATTATGTGGTTGCTCGTCGTCCTGTTAAGTCTAAGTGGCTCGCGTTCTAGTTTCTGTGGCTTTCCAGAGACCGAAAGGATGCAGCGGCGACAATCCGTTTCAATATCCGCGACACTTCTCTGAGAATTGTTTCGATCAAATCCTGAGGCCAACCTCAATCTCGGACAACAGATGCGGTTGCTATGTAAGAGAGACACTTGAATTTCAGTTTTAACCGCAATGTCGTAATCCGTGGCGAATGCTGCGATCAACGGTTTGATCACACGGAGATTTGCACGAAATGACGTAATCGTCTAACCCGATACGCGAAACTTACGTCTGACTATAGCCGTATAGGCTTATTGTATTCGAAGTTGCCGGCGAAGATCAGATTTAGACTGAATGTCTCGTCAAAGTATCTCGTTCCGCCGTCTTGGAGCAGGTTGGAGTCGTAGCCGAACAAAGAGTGGCGATGAGTTTACTCCACTTTGTATTGAATCGACAGAAAGGCTGAGTCTATGCTCTGATCGGGAATCATCAAGAAGACGGTTCCGAAAAGCTTCAAGTGATCCAGAAACTGAAAACGAGCGTCTCGTTGTGAGGTCATCGAGAAGCGTCGGCTCATATCGGGGCACGACTCCGGTACTCGATACTGACAATAAGATGGATTTTGTTGCACGTGCGGGAGAATCTCTGCTACGACCGATTTCGGAATTTTAATAAAATTTCGAAGACTCGACATTTCGACGACCTCAAAGATTTGCAGGAAGGTCATCAACCATCTTGAACCCTAGATCACAATCTGTCCGTCAACTTCGAGAAGTTTGAACTCTATTCTGTTCAGCGAGTTTCGCCAGAAGACCGACGTATGGCTGAATGGAAAAAAAAACAAACGAATTTTGTTTCGGGAGACTAAATTCGTCGACGGACGTGAACGATCGAGTTTGAAGATAGAAACTGAAGACCTTGGCACCTGGAGAGCTTCTTCAGCAGATGGAGAAAGATAAAGTGGCGTTCACTCGCATACACTATACACACAAACTACCTCTACCCGCAGATACAGCAAACCGTTGAGGTACGATCCAGGCAAGTTCGATATCCACGATTCAGTTTATCGCTGGTTTCGTGGACAAAAACATTTTTCATTTGTTTTCTGGGTTTTCTGGATCCATCGAGATGGTTTTCCAGGCGGAAATATCTCGATTGGGGAACTTGCCTCAAATAAAACTTTGGGAGCCGATTCTCGATCCCTTCCTTGCGGAATAGTTTCTGAGCACCTGCACCTGTACTATCATCTTCTACAATCAGGTCTGTGAACCATGAATCCAGATATAAAAAGCAACTCTCGCTTTATTCTTCGTTAGCCTTGAGCAGCGCGGGGACTGTTTCCAAGCAAAAAAGAACTTCCTCAATTTTTCGCTTCTCGAGATGACGCAGTGTGGAAGGAGCTCGAGTGAGACTCAGGAGTTTGAAACTGATCGAACTGCAGAAGACTGAAGACAGGGGTCGAGGCGGTGCTCAAATCGATTCGGGGACTCCTATCTTCGCAAATCATGACCTTTTCCTTGAAGAAAGTTCAAACCTGCCGATTTCATTCTTCCTTCGATCGACGTTCCCCAATTAAATCTTCATCCAGAACTTATCTGCGGCCCTTGATCTAATACAAAGTCTTCTTTCACTGTAGACCGATTGAAATTACCTCTGATCCCCTTCCCACAGTTCGTTGACCGATTTACGGCAATAAATGTCGCACGGGTAGCCGAAGAATTTTTTTTTTTGGAAGCGGGACAAATCTACACCATTTCGACTTTCGTTCTTGTCGGCTTTCATATTTCTACATGTTCAATAAACAACCAAATCCATGTCAATGAGCGAATCTCCGATATTTGATTTGTGGCAGCCCGGATTAGATGAAAGATGATATATTTTCCAGGACCACGGACTTGACCGCTATAAGAGCTGTCACAGCCCGACGAATATAAAGAAGAACACATTAATTCTTGGAGAGCACTCTCGTTATTATTGCACCATTAATTCCGATCTGCGCGCTCTACACATGTCTTACACGAGTTATATTATGAGATACTCGGATTATGTTGCTCTGGGCTATCGATAAATATCAATGCTTCTTCGTCCCACTCATTGGGACATCGAACCACTATCACGCCAATGAGATGATATTTACAGTGAATCACAAGCGCTTCTCTCATCTATGTACAACTATATCAGAAAAATATTCCTCTAGCATTTGTTCTCTACGTTGTTTTCGCGCGGGCCGTACTTCAAACTGAAGTGATCGCAGCCTTGATCGCGAAAAACTGCATAAATGTGAGTGATCTCTACCCTCTTGATCTTGAGTCCAGGGTGAGATCCTTCCAAGGCTTCCGCTGCCTTGGAGCCGACGAGCGACCTCTTGGCCGTGACCGACCGCAACGAGGGACAGACCTCGATCAAACTCTCGAGTCCGATGTCCGTGACCTTGGTTCCGCACAGACAAATTACTTCCAGGTGCTCGAACCGGAGCCCGCTAGTTTTGAGCTGATGGATGGAGAAGTCTCGGAGTCCCGTCTGGCCCAAATAGAGCTCCCGAAGGTTGGGAGCATACCTTGCGATTGTGATGAGATCGTCTTCGTTCAACTCGGTTCCTTCGACATCCAAAACTTCCAGGTTCGGGAAGTTGCTTAGCACGCTCTCGAGGAAAGAGCCGGATTTTGCGAGCGGAGCTCCTTCCAGATAAAGCTCCCTCAGGTTTTTGAGCTTGGGCCAGTAAGCTTCGGCGCGGCAAGCGTTGCCAGTTCCGGCGTAGATGGCGCGACCGACATCGAGCACTCGAAGTTTGTCCATTTTGGACTCGTCCATGTTCGCGAAGAATGTTTTCGGCTCGAATTTCGAGTTACGCAGGGAGAGCCTCTCGATGTTTGCCGGGAAGTCCCTGAGACGAATCCGGCGAGTCTTATCCCTGTGGAGGAGGTTCAGGCTCTGAAGGGCCAGCGTCGTCATCGACGGACAGCTGGACTTCATCAGCTTGAGGCGTTTCGAGTCTACGGTTTCAGTGGCGGCGGTTAGTGTGCCTTGTAGAGCGAGTTCCTGGGTGGGGTCGATGTGCTTTGCTTTGGCGGTGGACTTCAAGATCTTCTTGAGAAGACCGGGAGTCACCTCGGTGCGAATTTCTCTCTGTTGGGATAGGGCGGATGTGTTTTCTTGCGAGTTGAGCACCGCCTGCGGAAGAACAGAATCTTCAGTTAATCCAAGGGGCTGGAGCTGTCTCCCGTGCTTACTCAGTGTGTTTAAAACCTTCTTGTGTTACGGCCAGCCAATGAAGGACAAATGCGCGAGATCCGCAGAATTCGGTTTCGATCAAAGATGGGAAGTCGTTTCAGATTTTGGCTTTCGGAAAAGTTTCCGGGAAGAGGTTGAGAAACGTTCTTTGAGAGGGGAGAAAGAGATTTGAATACTGAATAGCGAAACACTCACCATCGGAATCGAATCCTTGTTGGTGTTGCTTTTGTTGAGGTTGATGATGTTGATCGTGTTGTTGTTGTTGGCGACAGCATCCTCGTACAGGGGCGCAGGGAGGTCCCGTGATTTCTTCGGTGAATAACTCAGAATCTTCACGTCAGACATCTTTCTGTCTCCCTTTGCGTGATCGATCATGATCTTGATCGAGCTGAGGATATCCATCTCGAACATTAGTAGTTCAACTCAAACTTGAAGGATGACCGAAACTGAACGGTCGATCGAAGTCTTTGGGGTTGCGAGTGAACTACTGACACTCCTCTCACGACGAAGCTCGGCACAGCCTCTATGAGTCACTTGAGCACAGAACTTGAGAGGACAGAAACACCGAAGTCTCGTTCCGGAATGATGGTAACTCCAGCCGCGCGAGCTTTTAAACTCCTTCCGTCACACCAGAAATTCGCTCTTTCTCAACTCCAGGCGAGGGATCTCGGTTTGCAGAGAGGAGCCGTTCCACTGCTCCGTCCTATCGCAACTGTGGCTGCGGTGATCGACCGTCGACTGCTCGACCACTCAGTACAAGAACCCAATCAAACGGGTCTCGATGAACACTCTCACGATCGACAGTTATTCCATGCGTGCAGTTGTTTCGCGTTTGCTTTTTGAAAGTTCAACATTCTGCCAAGCTTCACCTTTTCCCTCTCACAACTTTGCCAGAAAATATAAATGGAAGAGCTTGGAAAACTGTCACATTCATATTCGAAACCGTTTCCACTTTCTATCGACAATATCCCCCAGGACGGGGAGCGTTTGAGAAACAATATTCTGGAGAGTTACAAAACAACAGCAAGAAACTGCCTCAATCGGGAACGAGTCAGAACTTGGGAGAACACATTCGTCCTCAAAGTCGAGCCTTGGACGAACGCGCAACGAAATCTGGTCAAGCAGTTCCACTTTTCTACGGATCTCCCGGGAGTCCTGTTCCATACTGATTTGGTTTGGCGCTATCTTCTCCAGGGTGGAAACTTCGACATAAGTTCAGAATCCTTTTTCCTTTTCGGCGCATCCTCCTTTGCCCTGAGATCGACAACTGGAGCGACATCGAGTCGACTCGATGTGAGATTTTCATGTTTTTCAGCCTCCGCTTTACGGCTGTTACATCTCGAGGACGGGAACGCCCAGCAAAGGAATACGGGGAAAAGTTTCAGAAATCACAGTCCCCATAGTATTTCGTGAAGATTCAACGTCGCGGATCCGAACAGACATCGAATTTTCTGGAGATCTTACCGCACTCCGAACTTGGGTTTCGGAGGGAAACCTTGGAAATATTTCGCTAGGGAAAATACTTGATCGACGACAAACTTTGAGAAAGAACGAAATGGAAAATTGACGGCGGTGTGAGTTGTTTTTTTCTCCCGTCGTCGAAGCGGCTCGACACTTTTCTCCATCGCGAGCGGGATCTGTTTTTGTTTTCCAGAAGACTCTTCGTTTCTTCGGCTTTCCGGAGGCATGAATATCGACTCGGACTCCGCTCCTGTCGCGTCCGAAGACGAATACACCTCAAATGCACCGGGAAAACGTGACGCTCTCATGATGTCATATCGGAAAAAACAAAACAGTTGATTATCTCTGCGAATGGGCGAATGAGGCACAAAATGCTACTGAACTGAATATGAGTGAGATCTGTTCCACCGAACTGTATCGAGATTCTCAAGATTTGCGGGCTCATTGGTTAGAGAAGGACTAAAATTCAAAACTTCATTTGAATTCATCAATAGCGATGGGAAGCGAGGATCCTCGTCTGCAAGACTTGACAATCGTTCCGCCTCGCAGAGAATGCGATTCTGTGGATCTTCGCGATGAATATCCAGCTTACTAACAGCGCTTGGCGTGTCTCGGTACGGCCAGTAATTTCAGATGACATCAGGAATTCATGAAGGACATTGCTCTCCAGAGTGGAAATTTCGCTGTCTGCGCATCATCCATTGGCTGTTAGCGATTTCTTAGTTCGCTTGTAGTCTGACTAGGCGGAGGCGAAAGTTGAATGATTTTCCACTCATTCTCGAATCGTGTTCGATTCTTCCAGAAAATTACCCCTGCCACTATTGTATTTCCACCATTCTCGTTTTTAGTCATCAGGCAAGAGAAGAGAAAATACAAAACTCGTGAACTCAGAACTCAAAGCTGCGACAAAAGTGCCAGTGTCAAGCAGCTCCACAGGTTTCCTGAAACAAAATAATAGCGCGGGCCGACCACTTCTCTGACAGTCGTTTCTAGCACAGATCGCATTTGCATACAGCGGCCATGAAAGACGACCATTGGAATACACTCTTTGTAAACAGTTCGCCGTTTGCACTTCTCAAACAAAAACCTCATCCTCGGATCTTGTATGTTTTCCCCCCCACAACTGAGAGCTTTGTTTCTGCTTGTCACAGGTCCATGGAAGATCAAGTGGAACGAATAACGAGGGTCGAATGTCGGGAGATTGTCACCTCAATGGTAATAAGCTGCCATCACTGGAAGCGAGACACTTACGAACCGAATTCGACTGACTTTGACGTTGTGAGAAACGACTTCAGCTCTCACCTTCTAATTCCACCAACAGCTGAATCTCGAACATCTTTCCAGTCCGATTATTATATTCGAACATTCCGAAGCTTTCTGAAGTGATCGCGGAGCTTTTCTTTTTCTCTTCGAAAGCGGTTAAATTCGTCGCATATCATAACTCATGATGGAGTTGATTCTCAAGCTGATTCCTCAAGAGAGAGAAAGAGAGAAAGCATTCAAGTTCAAATGACTGATGCATCGGGTCGTTGATCACAATCGCTCGAAGAACCAGAACCCCGAGTGCTTCTTGTTCCCTCATTGTACGCTCAAATCAGATGATGGAAGTACGACATGTCATCTTCCATTCCGCGAGGTTCGAATTCTGGAATGCGGATGGTTTCCGTTTATAGAAGTTTGCATAAACAGTCGGCGAGACAGGTTCTTGAGCGCTGAAATATGATGACACAAACCGAAGTTCAGCGCCGGGGCAAACGGTCGACCGTTTCCCGGTGGTACGTCCATGATCTCCGTCTCTAATTTCAGCACCTTGTTCTCTGTTCGGCTGATTGTCACACTCAGCAACAAAGATTCACTGAATCGGTCTCGCGGCACCGTTTTGTGTACAGTTCTGCATACGACCGGAGGAGGCCGGTTCAACCGATCTACTTTCTTTCGTCTCAGGGAAATCGCTGCTCCTGGCAGTGCCGTTGTTCGTTCGCTTTGACAGAAGTTTTGAGGCGTTCATTCAACGAGGTCGTTCTAGATGATTTCGATGAGGAACAAGTTACTTGGACGTCGTAACGGTTTGACCTTTTTCAGTCAACGAGGTTCCTCAATCTGTGATTCGAGCGGAAAACCATAAACATCCGATAAGAAGTCCGGGCGCAGTGACTTCTAACGCGAGATCGAAAACATAAACCAGACGTTACGTTGCTGTCTGGGAACTCTCTGCGCGTCACACGATCAGATAAACCCTTCGAGCTTTTCAAGATTCGTCGCATCGATTTCTGGTGTGGCGCGAACTTTTGGTTTCGAGCGAGGTCTGCTGTCGTGGAACGTGTTTTTCGTATCCCGCGACAAGCCCAAATGCAAGCGAATGAGACAATTCGTTTGTCATTTCCGGCGGAACGTAACGCGAGAAGATGACGTTCGTGACAAAAAACCTGCCGAGTACAGTCTCATTGAGACGGGAATCTAGGCGAATCGTTTTCCTTCTTCCACGGTCAATGAGTGTGCCAGCGTGGATTCCGACGGTCATTCAAACATCCGCAGCAACGCTAAATTACTACCTGTCCCGGCTTAATTCTTTTCTCCAACCGCTCGATATGACGTGTGGCACGCGCGAGCCGAGTTAATTCAAACGGAATCATCTTGCGTAAAAGTTTGTTTCATGAGTGAGTAATCCGTACAGTGCGTAAAGGTCATCCTCGTGAGATTGCCCGAGGCGATGAAAGGACGAGAGGATTCCTCAAATAGCGAGATGTGATCCTTCCGAGACTTCCAGAGCGAGAGCATCACGTTCGGTTCGTCATACGGCGCACTGCAACCGGATAAACCTCGAAATATTCTCCATATTCTCATGAACTTCTGTCCCAACAAGAGGTTTCCTCGCGAACCATCAATCAAATTTTCTTCCATGAGAGAATTGCTGAAACTCACGAATGTTTTCTGAAAATTCGCCTTCGTTTAGATTGGATGAGAAATCACGAGGGTTTTGTTGCGAAAGGCTTGTTCGCTCCTCATGGCATGCCACCACATTGACGTAACGATCACACCTTTTGTGTATAGAGAGAGCATGCAGTCGTCGTTCCCGCAGCTCAACTTGAGATTCTGTTGTCGCTGAGAGATGGAACTCAGGTGAGTCATCTACCTCCCGCTCCAACAGTGAATTTCGTGCGGTACAGAGCAGGAGTTTAGACAACTCTCCTCAGCCCACGTTGGTGCAAACAAAAGATGTTTGGAAACTTTGCTTTTGTGGTCTGAAGGCGTGACATTTTGTTGACGCAGAATTTCTCGGCGCGCGAGTGAGCAATCGGAGACAAGCCCACGAAGTTTGCAACCGTGTTGACATTTGTCCTCAGGCAAACATTTTCCTTGAGATTTCGAGACTCTCTCGAACACGCACCAGTGCTTTCCCGCTATCTCACTGTCGCCTACGGAAGTGTATGACTCTCATTGAAGATTACCTCGTGCTCACGGAGTTTCCGATTCCACTTGTCTTTGTCGGCAACGCGATGCGCTTATCTCGACACCTTGTTCACTCGATGCTTCTAAGGAGAATCGATTTTAGACTTTAAGGGCTCGGTAGGTTTTCTGCTGTTTACTCTGCTTGATTTGTACTCTGTATTTTCCACGAATCAACCTGGATTCCGTAGCTGCTAGACATTCCTGGAACTGCTCGCGGTGCAGTTCCGATCAGCGGAAGCAAAATACACACAGAGATCCTTTCCGAACTCGCCAAATATTGATACCGACTACAGCTCCAATTCCTCGACAGTTTACAATCCAAACAACTTTGAACTTCGTGCCGGAACTAGCAGCTTTCTAAAACGACTCTTCGGAACACGAACGCCACGTCAACACCTCTTCAGCAGACGTCGGATTAGATCTACAGAAAAACCTAATGAAGAATTACCATTCTTCGCAAAGAGCTGAAACTTACGTAATTCCCATACACAATCGAGTGTAATCAGATGGAACGAAGAGCGGAAAGAACTTTCACGAGTTCGCCCGGAGAACTGCGCATCCAAGAGAATGATTCTCTTTGTATCGATTTGATGTACAGGGTGGTCAAAATAGGTAGGGAATGATTTTCCCTCATGTTTTTTTGGTCATAACTCTTCGAAATGAGGTCCGATTCTGAAATTTTTTTTCTTGCTCGAAAGCTGGCCCTCTCAGCTACAATTTCCCGTTTCGTTTGCGTCTCTGGCTCCTCAGCGGAGATTTTGATTGCAGATTTAGTGAAAACTTTGACTTTTTTTTTTCCCTCGATTCGATTTGGCTCGCAAATCTCCACGAGAATCGATAGCGAGCTGAAACCGGTGGCGTTGGATAGAGTAACCTTCCAGGAAAAAGTGCCCATTGGTTTCAAATTTTTTCCTCACGATAGTGAGATTTGGCGAACCAAACTGTCAAAAAAACGAGGAAGAAATGGGGGTCGAATTCCCTGTTTTTCCCTCGCACAACCAGCAAAGATCGACCTGTAACTCGAAAACTTTGCGTCCTAAANGGCCGGAGGGAGGTGGAATTTTGATGGAGAAAAAAATGGGTCGAAAAGTGTCCTGTCGGGTAGATGAGCTCAAGATACGCAACTTTCGCCATCACACTTTTTTTTTTAGGACGCAAAGTTTTCGAGTTACAGGTCGATCTTTGCTGGTTGTGCGAGGGAAAAACAGGGAATTCGACCCCCATTTCTTCCTCGTTTTTTTGACAGTTTGGTTCGTCAAATCTCACTATCGTGAGGAAAAAATTTGAAACCAATGGGCACTTTTTCCTGGAAGGTTACTCTATCCAACGCCACCGGTTTCAGCTCGCTATCGATTCTCGTCGAGATTTGCGAGCAAAATCAAATCGAGGGAAAAAAAAAAGTCAAAGTTTTCACTAAATCTGCTCTCAAAATCTCCGCTGAGGAGCTAGAGACGCAAATGAAACGGGAAATTGTAGCTGAAAGGGCCAGCTTTCGAGCAAATTTTCAGAATCGGACCTCATTTCGAAGAGTTATGACCAAAAAAACATGAGGGAAAATCATTCCCTACCTATTTTGACCGCCCTGTATATTCGATCCAGACTGGAAAATCGTGTTGATTACTGATTACTATTCCTGGCAGTTTATTGATTGGTTCATTGATCCTCGATTTCCACCGATCAAAAAATGTGCACAGTGCCAGGAGTGTTTACAGTAGCACGATTTGCAACGAAGCGCATCCGACCAGAAGATAACAGCTCTGATCTTGGTTCAATCATTTTACGAATATCAATTAACCAATCAATCGAATCACGATTCCCACGGCTCTGGAAGCCGAACGATCGATTGAATAACGGAATACTGGTTTGAACTGTTCTCGATCGCGCCCTCGAGTACTTACTACCTCCTTCCGGTTCCCCGCACGGGGCTCTCCTCGACAGTCATTTGCCTTCAAAAGCTTGGAGACAGTTCTCGAAATAGGGGCCCTCCGGCATTGAATCCGGGACCCACGCACGTGGACGTCCCTGAACCCATCGAGTTCTGTTTTGAAGTCTCTCCATGGAAAGCACGTTCTAGAAGTGTTTTTGCCGCCGTTCTGCTTTTCCGGAGGTCTCACCTGAAATCCGTCTTCCACGAAGGCAATAATGAGGATGCCGCGCACGTTGATGTGTGTTTGTTAGAAAATTCGGTACTTAACGAGCTGTAGTTATCAAATGTATCACTTGACGCGATGGAAGGATTTCTTTGTCCCAAAGACGCGTGGAACCTCTGTAGATTCTGTGTTGTACTTGTAGAGAACCTCGTGAGACTATGCTGCAGACCTGCATTATTCGGCCGAGGAATCTCGCAAGTATTCTTAGAGTCTGATCGGGACGAAAACAACAACAATACGTACGTCCTATGTTTCTTCAATGATTGTGAGTCGGAGATCGAAAGTCGGCCGCATCGGCTGAATCACCAGTTGACCGTATCTGCTGAAAACACACTTGAGAGCGGCAAAGCGTTGTCGACAAACACCTAGACAACTTCTCTGTAGTGCTCGTAAAGACGACAGCTTAGTCCTTTTTTTTTGTAAGTAAACATTGTCGTTCAGGTCAAAGTCCGAAAGCACTCCACGCCTAGAGCGTGTTTCCGGAAGTTCCGGCGCATGCTGGACTCGACTGGGTCCCAAACGTCAACGTGGGCTCTTGAAACGACGTGTTTGCCCAACGGTTGTCAACCCTTCTGGCAAACGTCACCAGACGCGTCGTCATCAGGGTCGCTGTCACACGTATTTGCTGGCAACTTTGAAAATGAAGGAACTGAACTCGGAAACAAAACCAGAGCGTCTTGTTGGGAAATCGAAATCACAGAGGCCCTTCAGCTGCGTGAAGTGAACTTAGGCTGTGGAATGCACTCAATGTAGATCTCTGCCAGACTGGATCTTTAGGTTCGCTATCGAATACCATTCAAAGCTGAACCGCGAATCAGATGCCTCTCTGTGAAGATTCAAGAGCCGAATAGTCAAAAGAATTGGATTCGATGACGGCTGATTTCAATTCTTCTGGGTAATGAGCGAAAACACGATATTATGAATGAATACGTTGACACGCCGTGGGTGGGGAAGCTGTCGACCTTTTTCGTATGATGTCAGAGTTCTGGAGCAGAGCCAATTTCCGGATCTTCGCTCATGAAAAGTTCAGATTTGACACCGCGGAAGTCTTCCAATCGCTTCTCGCGGTGGACTATTACGTGTTTTCTGGTCAGCACTGGTTCAAATCAAAATCTAGAGATTTCAAGGAACGAAAGTTGAGATTCGCAGATTCGACTCGCGCCGAGACGAGAGAGAACTCAATTCAGAAGGCTAGCGATTCCATCGATATCAAAATCATGAGAATCGATATTCTGGAATTCTCGCGGAATCTTGAGAAGGCATGTCAATCGGTTTTATGGAAGTGATGTCCGCCGTGCCTGTGCACTGGAGGCTGCTTCGATCGTTCAATTACTCAGCGGCTCGTGTGAAACATGCGAATCGCACCACCGTAAACCTCCCGGGCTTTATGGTCTTGACGTTGGAGGATCACAACACCATCCGTATTCTACTCTGCTCACAGTCATCGATCATCAAACCGTCTCCTCGTCGAAGAGATTGAGATCGCAGTAGAAGCTTCGTGATGACCTTGATCAGAACTCGAGCGCCGTCTACATAAAGGAGAATTTGTTGAACAGGAATTTGAAGTTGATTTCTTGGGAGTTTAAGGAAATTTCAGCGTCTATAGCATTCTTGCATTAAGTGCGGCGGGGATGCGCGATCTCAGAAGATTCCCCGAGGATCCCCGGTCGTGATGGTGGTTTGTCTCTGGCTACGTTTGGCTACCTCAGATATTCCAGAATTTTGCCGAGCGGAATTTTCCACAGAAAAACGCTGCGAACTCCACTGGGTTTGTCATGTCTGCAGACGAGACTCGATCGATGGATCGCTTCTGGAAATCTGCATAGAATACAACGACGAAAATTCCGCACAATAGAATGTCGTTTGTGGCGTTTGAAACGCCCCGGTGTGGGTGGTTTCTTGTTTCTTCCAACGGAAAGCGACGAGATTTCCGAGCCGACGCTTGAGCAGAATTCAAGATGCTCGAAGGCTCTACGCTCGTGAGCTCAGAGCACGCGACGATTCGATTCCAAGCGAACGGCATAACTCGTCATGACACGTCATGATTTTCTGATTCTCTCCCGGTAAGACATTTTTCTTTTGCGAAGCTGCACGAATCGTCCAATCTCAGCGTCTTAGAAAATTACACCAGCTCCTCTGAAACTACGTCACCTTCTCTGTGAACCTCCGGAATTCGAGCTGGAAACAGGACTCTCGCCAATTCAAACTGGAAAGGACAAATGTATTACATCAAGAAGTCAGCTGCGGCGATTCGAATCTGAAATTGTGAGGGGACGTTCATGATCATTTTACTCGGTTTCAAACTCTGTCAGTTGAGCGAACAGTGAGTCGGAACTTGAGGTTGTGTTCAGAAAACAGGGTCATTCGTGAGGAGAACTCGGATTGTGGAATCTACAGAAAAGGTTGAGGACTGGAAGTTGTGATCTGAAGTCAGTGAATCGTCCAGTTTCTCGAGGTTTGATATTTTCTCTCTTCTCCCACCGTCGTTTCAAAAGTTTCCGCTGATTTCTTGATCGGAACTTATTTTAGACTCACAGTTCGTCCCTCTGAACGCTCGTCGGAAGAAGGTCAGCTGACAGAAGTTTTTCCAGCGAAAGTGGTCTTAATCGCTTATTCATGGATTCCGAGAGTGAAAACATATACAAGCCAACTGTATGAGTCTCCGATGGTGAGTCGCGGTCTACCCATTCTCGCCGTCGCGTCTTTTAGACATGTCTGGAGGAAGCAGATAAGCCGGAGACGGGAGCAGCATAAATAAAACCGGCTTCCGAACCTGGAGTAAACACACGCAGTGCATTGAGCTGTATCACACAACGGCTGGACCGAAAGATTTCTGGATGCAAAGGGACAAGTGAGCAACGATCTGCTCTTCTCGCTCAGCTTTCCCCTAGGATTTCTAAGAAACATCGAATGTTGGCTCCATTTGCGGCGTCATCGTCCGCATGCTCCGCCGGAAATTTGCATATTTTCTCCAAGTTCGTTTTTATCACAATGATAAAAGGGGGAATTTGCTGTAGAAAATATCTCCCTCATCACTAGATCTTGGAAGTTCAGGCATTAATTATTTTTGAACCTCCATTAATCGATATGAATTGATGGATATTTGGTGGAATAGTGCCCGATTCTTCCAGCCCATAACTTTGTTGAGCAAATATCATCGGAAAGATCAACCTCCGATCACTTTATACATGGATTGACGGAGGGTGATTAATGAATAATGCCTGAACTTCCAAGCTCTACTCATCACATCCTGTTTCCAGGCTGAATAGGTCTTGCTCAATCTGTTTTTCATGAGCGGCTCTGCTAAGTCTCCATGCAAACTGGCTCCTTATAACTTCATCTTTGGCAATGTTTCGTGAGCGTATGGTTTTCTATCAGCTTGACCCAGAAGGTCCTTCAGAGGGGGGAATATCTACACATTTCTAGAAGATATTACACCTTCGACATAATCCCTTGAGGAATGGGCTCTGAAGACCCTCCAGTAATGAGAGGCATTCGGCTTGGTCTCCACAAGGGAGAACAGTATAGCAACTTTGGGATGATTATAGATCGGTCCAATTTGATGTTAGCCTCAGGGGCTTTCCTTGTGAAACATCTGAATAACGATCCTATAAGTCTGCCGCATGACTTCGTTGTACACACGAAATGATCTGCGAATGCTGAATCTGCGGACATGAAAATTCTTAGGTCCCTGGTGACCTTGACGTAGGGTTACTCCACACCGTCCTGAGACTTTCTTGACGCCTGTACGAAACCACACGCTTTTGCGTCGACATTGTCATTCCGTTTCCCAGACAGCATTTCTCCACTCCATTTCGTTCTTAGATCTTCAAATCAGTCAGATTGGCAACCACTACGAACAAATCAGGAACACCAAGATCAATCCTCTGATTCGGTTTCTCTTCGTACTGACCTCGAATCATCGCAATCCGAGACCTTGGGTAGAGCGCTTTCGGTCTCAGTTTCAGATGTCGGACAAAAGTTCGATGGACTTTCAGAGGACGCTTCTTGCAAGGTAAAAAGTGAGCTGACCTTACAAGCAGCGCGTGCGCGGTTGACAAATGGTCGAAAGTTTGATAATCACCTATCAAAAACGGAATGACTGCCGCGAGAGCACCGCCAGAGTCTCTTCCACGCAATCATCCAATACAAACGACAAAGAGTCTGCTCGTCGTTGTTCCATCGAGAATTCTTCATGCAAATTATCAACGTGATTGGGAACCGGCACCTTGACATACTTTCGATTGTTCATGCGTCGTGAGTCGTGAGACGATAGCCCGCTTCTTCACCTTAGTCTCGACAGACATTGAGCGTAGTGACGGCAAAGACGCACTATTTGCCACATCTATCGCCGAATCCTACAAAGCTCTTCACTCGATCTGGAAGACAACTCATCAATTTTCAAGCTTGATCTCATATCGAATGTTCCTCAGGTTGTGGGAAAATTATGGGGGGGAGCGAACGTCCGATGGCCCCTCACCCTAAACACGCCACTGGTGCCGACCGCAGGAGACTTATCTCCGAAATCGGTGACAAGTTTTCGACTGATGAGAGGCAGATCCCCAACCCCAAGAGTCAACTATCGCCAACGGTAATCTACATATATCGAGAGAATTGTACACTTATGAAGAATGATACAGGAATTCAGTAAAGGAACTTTAAACCATTTTAAACTATTTTATTTTTCTGACTAAACTGACATGAATTGAAGCTTCGAGCGCCGGTCGCCAATCGCCAAGGGTCCACCAGAGGAATACAGCGACAGAATATGAATGTAGAACGGAAAGGAAATCAGAATTATCTCCTCCACGTTGATTATCGTTTCAAATCAGAGAGGTGACCGAACTAGCGACGACGGACGGAATTTCATTTTTGCTGAATCCATTGAATACGCGCCAACAATTTCTATAAAATCCGACTGGTAGAGACTTCCAGTCAGATTCTCTTCCCGTGATTCGATGCGGAGGACGCGGAGAGCATTCACTCCCAGAGCTCTATTAAGAGAGATATCACCCTTGGTTTTGACCGAACCAGGAACTCTAATACAAAACAGATCAGCGCGATGCAAAAGCCAATCGAAGCGAATCTCGACAAAGACACTGATTGCGCTTCGTTCGAATCGGACCGCATCGGCTCAAATTCGGAGAGATAACTCCGAATGCTTCGGCTCTCATTTCCTCTAGTCTTGCAACATTGCTGTGTCATTTCGATTCGTCTTTCGCGCGTGCGAATCTCATTCATGCGACCCTCTTCGATTGGACGTTTGAGGAGATCGTATTCTAATATTGTTAAAGCATAATCGTTCCACTCATAATTGTCTATGAATGAAGAAATAATGCTGCACGTCGATGAGAATCCAATCAGTGGGCACTCGAAGGGCTCGAGTTGGAAAGGGAACCATTGTCTCCCATACGTTTCCAGCTTGATGCGGTAGAGGTTACGGAAGCCGAAGAACCCGCTCATCCGTTCAATTTCATATTTTGATGCGCAAAGAATCACTTTTCCGTCCCATATTCGGTCCCTAATAGTACCCGTAAACGTCTTCAAAAAGTACTCGATATCAATTTGATAAATTAAATCACCGTTATGCTTCACATAGGAGCTGAACGCACACTGCCGAATCTTGGTGATTCGCGAGCTGTGTGGTACAGTTATACCAGAAGTCATGTCGTCAATGAGAAATTGCCCGAAAAACATGTTTCCAAGAATCCATGCGAAAGCCGCAGTGTTGACGCGGTCCTTCACTCTTTCCGAGCACTGTCCGGAACTCGTCACCATGCACACAATGTCGAGGAACGTTTCAGTGAAAGATGTGTCACTCAGCAACCAGATCGAGCCGGCGAGCAAGACCATGATAGTCAGGACACTCATGTTGAACACAAACCCTCGATGTTTAAAGGAAGGAGGTTGCTTATCGAACGTATAGGCCGAAATCTCATTGTCCATGGAGAGCGACAACCTGGGAGAGAGTCTCGGCTGTTTAGGAAAGACGAAGAAAGACATCGTTGCGTTGAAGCACGGTTCCGTGTGAGTGGCGAAGTACGTCGACATTGTCAAGCCGGAAAACTTGATTCCTCTTATTTCTTCAAATTTTGACGATGGATGGGAACACTTCTGCTCTTCAAAATCTGAGTTCCAATCTTGGAGACATTTAGTCATCAAACTCCTCGTCGCCTGTTTCTCAAAGATTAAACGGTAGCCGAAAGGCATTCGGACCCGTAGGATCTTGATACAACGGGTGAGCGAGAAACGCCTTTTGCTGAATGAAGCATCAAAATGAAGTATTTCCCTGAACTCGTTTGGGAAACTCCGCATGTAGTCTCTGACGATCCTACGCGACCTGTGGTCCCCTGTGATCACGATCAACAAGCCAGTAGCATCCAGGCCACGCGGAAGTTTCGATACGGTGTTCTTGGCTAACACCTCCACAAACTTACGCGGCACGCCGTCGGTCAGATCAAAGCAGAAGAAAGCAACTTTCCGTTTCAATTCATTTCCGGGTTTGTAAGCGAAACTATCATCTTCCGCGAAGTTCCGAAGATCTCTGGTCAGGACCGCATGATGCGACTCCTCGAACCAGTCTTTCAGATTGCAACCAATGAGTTCAATCTGAATGTTTCGTCTTTCAGTGAGCTTTTCGACCTCAGCAGTTACGGATGAAAAGAGTTCCTCTTCTTCCCGTGTTGTTTGATACGTCGACTTGAAGCTCTCGTAGGGGTCAAAAAAAGTAGGATCGAGTGCAGGCCTTGAGTGTTCCGGCATCACGCGACTCGATTCCTTCTGGAACAGAATGACTGCCGCCAAAAGACAAGCGCTGAATCCAACATACCTTCGCTTTAGCCAGAGTTGCCTGAGGTAGAACTGCATTTTGAAGAGTCTCGCAGAGGGAGTCCTCTGCCTCTGATGACAGAAGAGGCGTTTATATCGTGCTTTTCCCGTGAAGTGTTCTCCGATGTGTTTGGGCGACGTGTAACTCAGATCTTCAAAGAGGGCTTGTTGTCATGTCGACTGTACGGGAAAGCTCGAAGTCCGTTGAAAAATTCAACAAAACGATCCAAATAATCTTATTCTGAACGAGCGAGTGCGTTCCCCGAGGAAAAGAAGGCGGGAGAATTTCCGACACGTTTCGGAAACTCGGAATTCTTTGCAACGTATCAGGAGGATCGATGCTACCATGGTTCCTGAAGAGTATTATATTATATTATATTATATTATATTATATTATATTATATTATATTATATTATATTATATTATATTATATTATATTATATTATATTATATTATATTATATTATATTATATTATATTATATTATATTATATTATATTATATTATATTATATTATATTATATTATATTATATTATGAAACCGGCACGATTTTCGAAGCAGTCTCTGAAGAATCGAGAGAAGAAGGTGTTGTGGATCGTCCTCTCGCCCGCTACTCTAATGTTCCCTGGAAAAGGTACCTACTGGAGCGCGCCGCCCTGTCTGAAGTCGACCTGACTCGAAGAGAATTCTCGATACACATACCTTCCGCACGCAACATTCCTGGAGGTGGACTCGAAATTTGGACGAATGAACAGGTGGAACACCAGATCAGCCCCGAAGGAATGGCTGCGGGAACAGAATCTGCTTCATTGCCACGTTGCTGTGACGCGAGTACGCCGCTCGAAACCTTTCGCCCAAAACACCGTTCCCAGCTGACACGGCCCGGCTGACGAAGAGCGAGCGGTGTCATTGTTGTTCTCCGACCCCTAAGGCATTTCACAGCAATGAGCATTCTAGGAGATTCGAAAAACACGTTCACGACGCGGGCTCAACGGCTCGAAGTGGTGCCTGAGCAGTTCCGCCCATGGGAGCGGACCTTTCACGCGAAAGTGAAGGTTGGGGAGACACCAGGCTTTTGGTGGGCGGACGAGTCTCTCAGTACCATGCCGAAGCAGTGGCTGGTTCTACCAAAGTTTTTTCTTTCCAGTCCCGACAAAAAAAGGCATATAGTGTAAAGACGAAAACGCACGGAGGTTTCAAAGAGCACATGATATCATAACAGCCCCTCCCGTTGAGAGATTTGCTGTAATGAGCTCCACTTACTCGATTTACCTACTCTCATTTCAACATAGGATTCGATTTCCACGAACTACCAATCTCCGAAATAATTGATCCCGAGAGTTTACTATCGCAAACTGTCCACTATATCGAGAAAATTGTACACCTACCTATAAAGAATGAAACAGGAATATTTCGAGGAACTTCAAACCACGCATATTTCATTTTCTGACCGAACTCACATGAATTGAAACTTTAAACGTCGCGCTGGTTGCTAAGGTTGAGCCGGTTGCCAACGAAACAAATTCGTAGGGTACATCAGAGGAATACAGCGACAGAAGATAAATGTAGACCTGGAAGGCAATCAGAGATATTTCCTCGTCGTTGATTTCCTTTCACAGAGTGATTTCGCCGCACAGATCGCATTCAGTTATGAGTCATTCATTGGTACTATGATTTGAGAGCGCATACACTTGGGAGTGCTTCCAATTCCTGACCATGAGACAGACTCAAGATCCACATATCTCTCAAGATCGTCGATCTGAGAGACGACGGCGGGCCCGCAGTTCAATTTCCTGGGGGAGATATTCCGCCCAGCAAGAGATTCCAGAGAGATTGCAGCTTCCTAAACGATCATCGGTTCTTGACAGAGAGGTGACCGAGCCTCCTCAGGCGACGACGCCGACGGACGGAAGTTCATCTTTTCACAACAATTTCTATAACATTCGACTTGTGGAACTTTCCAGTCAGATTCGCTTCCCGTGATTCGATGCGGAGGACGCGGAGAGCATTCACTCCCAGAGCTCTATTAAGAGAGATATCACCCTTGGTTTTGACCGAACCAGGAACTCTAATACAAAACAGATCAGCGCGATGCAAAAGCCAATCGAAGCGAATCTCGACAAAGACACTGATTGCGCTTCGTTCGAATCGGACCGCATCGGCTCAAATTCGGAGAGATAACTCCGAATGCTTCGGCTCTCATTTCCTCTAGTCTTGCAACATTGCTGTGTCATTTCGATTCGTCTTTCGCGCGTGCGAATCTCATTCATGCGACCCTCTTCGATTGGACGTTTGAGGAGATCGTATTCTAATATTGTTAAAGCATAATCGTTCCACTCATAATTGTCTATGAATGAAGAAATAATGCTGCACGTCGATGAGAATCCAATCAGTGGGCACTCGAAGGGCTCGAGTTGGAAAGGGAACCATTGTCTCCCATACGTTTCCAGCTTGATGCGGTAGAGGTTACGGAAGCCGAAGAACCCGCTCATCCGTTCAATTTCATATTTTGATGCGCAAAGAATCACTTTTCCGTCCCATATTCGGTCCCTAATAGTACCCGTAAACGTCTTCAAAAAGTACTCGATATCAATTTGATAAATTAAATCACCGTTATGCTTCACATAGGAGCTGAACGCACACTGCCGAATCTTGGTGATTCGCGAGCTGTGTGGTACAGTTATACCAGAAGTCATGTCGTCAATGAGAAATTGCCCGAAAAACATGTTTCCAAGAATCCATGCGAAAGCCGCAGTGTTGACGCGGTCCTTCACTCTTTCCGAGCACTGTCCGGAACTCGTCACCATTCACACAATGTCGAGGAACGTTTCAGTGAAAGATGTGTCACTCAGCAACCAGATCGAGCCGGCGAGCAAGACCATGATAGTCAGGACACTCATGTTGAACACAAACCCTCGATGTTTAAAGGAAGGAGGTTGCTTATCGAACGTATAGGCCGAAATCTCATTGTCCATGGAGAGCGACAACCTGGGAGAGAGTCTCGGCTGTTTAGGAAAGACGAAGAAAGACATCGTTGCGTTGAAGCACGGTTCCGTGTGAGTGGCGAAGTACGTCGACATTGTCAAGCCGGAAAACTTGATTCCTCTTATTTCTTCAAATTTTGACGATGGATGGGAACACTTCTGCTCTTCAAAATCTGAGTTCCAATCTTGGAGACATTTAGTCATCAAACTCCTCGTCGCCTGTTTCTCAAAGATTAAACGGTAGCCGAAAGGCATTCGGACCCGTAGGATCTTGATACAACGGGTGAGCGAGAAACGCCTTTTGCTGAATGAAGCATCAAAATGAAGTATTTCCCTGAACTCGTTTGGGAAACTCCGCATGTAGTCTCTGACGATCCTACGCGACCTGTGGTCCCCTGTGATCACGATCAACAAGCCAGTAGCATCCAGGCCACGCGGAAGTTTCGATACGGTGTTCTTGGCTAACACCTCCACAAACTTACGCGGCACGCCGTCGGTCAGATCAAAGCAGAAGAAAGCAACTTTCCGTTTCAATTCATTTCCGGGTTTGTAAGCGAAACTATCATCTTCCGCGAAGTTCCGAAGATCTCTGGTCAGGACCGCATGATGCGACTCCTCGAACCAGTCTTTCAGATTGCAACCAATGAGTTCAATCTGAATGTTTCGTCTTTCAGTGAGCTTTTCGACCTCAGCAGTTACGGATGAAAAGAGTTCCTCTTCTTCCCGTGTTGTTTGATACGTCGACTTGAAGCTCTCGTAGGGGTCAAAAAAAGTAGGATCGAGTGCAGGCCTTGAGTGTTCCGGCATCACGCGACTCGATTCCTTCTGGAACAGAATGACTGCCGCCAAAAGACAAGCGCTGAATCCAACATACCTTCGCTTTAGCCAGAGTTGCCTGAGGTAGAACTGCATTTTGAAGAGTCTCGCAGAGGGAGTCCTCTGCCTCTGATGACAGAAGAGGCGTTTATATCGTGCTTTTCCCGTGAAGTGTTCTCCGATGTGTTTGGGCGACGTGTAACTCAGATCTTCAAAGAGGGCTTGTTGTCATGTCGACTGTACGGGAAAGCTCGAAGTCCGTTGAAAAATTCAACAAAACGATCCAAANTGAACACTAACCCTCGGAGTTCAAGGGAAGGAAGTTGCTTATCGAACGCATAGGCCGAGATCTCATTGTCCATGAATAGCGACATTCTGGGAGAGAGTCTCAGCTCTTTAGGAGAGACGAAGAAAGACAAAGTCGTGTTGAAGCACGGTTCCGAGTGAGTGGCGAAGTATGTCGACATTTTTGAGCCGGAAATCTTGATTCCTTTGATTTCTTCGATCTTCGACGATGGATGGGTACATGTCTGCTTCTCAAAGTCTGAGTTCCAATCTTGGAGACATTTAGTCATGGAACTTTTCGTCGTCTCTTTTTCAAAGTTCAAGCGGTAGCCGAAAGGCATTCGGACTCGTAGGATCTTGATACAACGGGCGAGCGAGAAACGCCTCTTGCTGAATGAAGCATCAAAATGAAGTATTTCCCTGAACTGGTTTGGCAGGCTCCGCATGTAGTTTCTGACAATCTTACACGATCTGTGGTCCGCTGTGATCACGATCAACAAGCCAGCAGAGTCGAGGCCACGCGGAAGTTTCGATATGGTGGTGCCGGTTAAGACCTCCATATACTCACGCGTCACGCCGGGGGTCAGATCGAAGCAGAAGAAAACCACTTTCCGTTTCAGTTCATTTCTGAATTTGTCAGCGAAGCTGTCATCTTCCGCGAAGTTTCGAAGATCTCTGGTCAGCACCGCGTGATGCGACTTCTTGAACCAGTCTTTCAGATAGCAACCAATGAGCTCAATCTGAATGTTTCGTCTCTCCGTGAGCTTTTCGACCTCGGCAGTTACGGATGAAATGAGTTCTTCCTCTTCCCGTGATGTTTGGTACGTCGACTTGAAGATCTTGTAGGGGTCGAAATAGATAGGATCGAGAACAGGCCCTGCGGGATCCGGCATCACGCTCGATTCCTTCTGGAACAGAATGACTGCCGCCAAAAGACAAGCGCTAAATCCGACATACCTTCGCTTTAGCCAAAGTCGCCGGAGGAAGAACTGCATTTTGAGAAGCCCTGCGGTGGGAACCCTATGATGACAGAACAGGCGTTTCTCTCGTGCTTCTCTCGCAAAGTGTTTTCCTCTGTGTTTGGGTGACGTGTAATTCTTCGCAGACAACACTTGTTGCCTTGTCTGAAGTGAGGGAAAGCTTGAAGTCCGTTGCAAAATTCAACAAAACAATCCTATTCTGAACGAGCGAGTGCGTTCCTCGAGGAAAAGAAGAATTTTCGACACGTTTCGGGAACACGGAATTCTTCACAACGTATCGATGCGGCAGGATCGATGCTACCATGGTTCCTGAAAAGTATCTCAGCAGCCAACGAATGCAACGAGCTCCGTCGAATCATTCAAAAGAGAGGATACACAGTTCGTTGAAAGAACAATGAGGGGGAGCGATTCCAGCTTCTCATCAGGGAAAGGGGTTGGGAGTCCCTGAGGAAAAAGGAGGAAAAGGCAATCTAGTGCTCAGTTTGGAAGAATCGAGCCTGGATCGAAGAGATCCATATATATCTTGTTGCTGCGAAAAATTGGTTATCCTTGGAGGAACTACTTATTCGCGTCGCCGATGACGTTCTATTGTTTAGATCACGTTGAGAATTGATTCATTTTCGTTGATTCTCACTTAGTTCTAGCCTCGATCAAATCTTCACTTTGTGTCGCCGACAACGGCTGTAAAACCTCGTGAATCCATGACTCTCCTAGAATGAATGTTCCTACAACCATTCACGTTGATCCGCGCTTATCACCCTCCGGAGATAGAGGCGCGCCGTAATCTTTTCGTCGCCCAGATGCGCCAACATCCTCGAAACCTTGACTGAACGATTCTGCAAGCTCGAGGCAGCTTCTCCGTCCCTTCGTTAAGGAACCAAATCATGAAACAGCTGCCAAGCGCGTCACATATGGAATTTGAAGCTGAGTCCTGGAGCAAGACACCAAATACTGCTCGTCTTTCATTATGATTCTTGCAATCCCAAGACTCGATGGGATATTTTTGATGATTGGAATCATTTTAGGAACTGGATGAAATCGACCTAGCAAGCGAGGACCTCGAGCAAAATGAGCCGCTGTTTGGTAGTTCCCAAGCAAGATGAAGAAACGATAAAAATAGACCGAGATCAGCTTCTTGAGAGCCGACCACAAAAACTGGAAGCGGCAAACTCAACCGATTGTCACCTCAACCGAGATGGATTATCATCTCGAATCATCGCATTCCGAAACCTTGGGTCAAGCGCTTTCGGCCTCAGTTTCCAATGTCAGACCATAGTTCGATGGACTTTCGGAGGACGCTTCTTTAAAGGTGAGGAGGAAGCTGACCTTGGAATCAGCGCGTGCGCGGTTGACAAAAAGTCGAATGTTCGATAGGCATCTATCGTTAACGAAATGACTGCTAAGAGAGCATCGCCAATCGGCGCACCGTCAGAGTGTACTCCAGGGATTCATCCAATACAAACGACGAAGAGTCGGCTCGTCGTCGTTCCGGCTCCTTGACATCATTCTGACAGCGCCATCAGACAATGGGTCGCTCCCTTAGTCTCGATAGGTATTGGGTGTCATGACGGTAAAGGCGCACTGTTAGCCACATACAGTGGCGCTCAATAAAATAGAGCCACCTCCCGAAATAGGTCATCATGTTCCACCGTCTGTAACTCGGTGAAATCCCAACCGAATCAGGCAAATAAAAAAAGCAAATTGTAGAGAAAAGGATGAAGTTCGCGATGCTGATGGCATTTTTGCGGATATCGCTAGAGTTGATGGAGAAATATGGCCGAGAAGTTAATCATCTTCTCCATTACCTCATCTCTTCCTCCTCCTCCTTGTAACTTTGTTGGACGGCATCGGATTTGATTTCTGTGAGCAGTATTGGAGAGCTGAAAAGAAAAGCTTCCGATTTCGTTTTTAATTTTTTGAAATCCAACCACGAGTGATGGAGAAACGGCCAATTCTTTCGGACTAACGGAGCGTTCAAAAAAATAGAGCCACTCTTCAAAATCGTGAGGTATGCGAAGATTCAAGGAAGAAACTTGTAGAGATCGAGCCGGAACGCTCAGAAGAATCGACAAGATTGGTTAAAATCTGGAGTCCGGCCCTTTCACAGCGTCCCCTCTGAAATTCGGTATTCATGGATTCAGAATAATGAACGATTTCAGGGGTGGCTCTATTTTTTTGAACGCTTCGTTAGTCCGAAAGAATTGGCCGTTTCTCCATCACTCGTGGTTGGATTTCGAAAAATCAAAAACGCGATCAGAAGCTTTTCGTCTCAGCTTTCCGATGCTGCTCACAGAAATCAAATCCGATGCCGTCCAACAGAGTTACAAGGAGGAGGAGAAAGAGGTGAGGTAATGGAAAAGATGATCAACTTCTCGGCCATATTTCTCCATCAACTCCAGAGATATCCGCAAAAATGCCATCAGCATCGCGAACTTCATCCTTTTCTTTACAATTTGCTTTTTTTATTTGCCTGATTCGGTTGGGATTTCACCGAGTTACAGACGGTGGAAAATTATGACCGATTTCGGGAGGTGGCTCTATTTTATTGAGCGCCACTGTATATTGCCGAACTCGAGAAAACTCGCTGCGCGATACTTGAGAGATCCCTTCGATTCTCAAGCTTAATCTCATATTGAACGTATTGTCGTATATTCCTCAGTAAATGGTAATGAGAGCCGGCAATGCTGTTATTTCGGACCTGAGCACGTTGCTTCCAAAGTTTCCGTTGTCTTCTCGTTCTCTCGACAATCGCGATGTCGCTTCTAACAGAGCCAAGGAGGACTTTCACCTTGATTGAGGTGACTTTATTCCATGCATGGGAGAGCTCTTGGAGCCTCTTGTCAATTTTCAATTGATTCACTCGCACATCTGACACATCTACAGAGCATATGGAGTAAAAGTTCGTTGCAACGAAGCGGTTGAATCCTCATTGGTGTCACCAAAGTCCGTCAAAAAGAGGTTGAACGAAGAAACCATCAGTCTCCCGGACCGAAGGCATGAGATGTAGGTGTATTGAACCCATCGCCGGATGCAAACAGGAGTCTCTCGGCGTTTCGTCCTCAAGAAACCCGCAACATGAGGCATTTCACAGCGATTCCTCGCACATGTGCACCGTTGCTTCGTGAGTGAAGAGACAAACTATGTACCCTAGTTGCCACTCCGTGGAAGACATCGGTCGTCGTTCTCCTGCGCGAAGCCCAAAACTGTCCACGACTTGTCCTCGACAATTTCGATGATCAGGATATGTCTGCTTCCAAGCTCGAATGGGCCAAGAAATGATCCCTCTCTTTATGCTTTCCCCCGCGATGCATCAGCTGTCCGATCCACGCATCGCAGAACTTATCTCGAGGCTTCCTCAGCACGAGCGGCTGGATCAGGAGGATGTCTCCTGTCCGCTTGCGGAACGGTGCTGGAAAATACGCGCGGTTCTGCGCGTTTTTTTTTTGCGGTTTTTAACCGCGGTTCTTTCCCTGTGGTTAACGGTTAACCGCAAACCGCGGTTTTTTGAAAAGCCTACTTGTGACTGGGATTCGCGAAGAACCGCAAAGAGATCCGCGGTTCTCAGATCTCTTCGGCGGCTTTTCCCGAAATTTCAGGGTTCCTGCCCCGGACGGCACATGGCCTAGTTACGCCCCTGCCACTGTGTGTCCTCATCAATTTATCCATGATAATTCGATAATATTTTACCATTATAATATTATTCATCATAGGTACTCCCTCCGTCCCATAATAGCAGTCACATTTGAGTTCAAGTGTCAGGATCAAAGACATTTCAGCCCATATTCCGATTTTCGGGCCTCCATCGCGAAGATCTTGATCTTAGACACCCACCGTAAAAATTTGGAGTCAATGCGGCACTGAGAACTTTTCAAATCAGCACAAGTATCGGGACATATTTTTGTATCCCGAGAAATGCGCCTCAAGTTTGTCCCGAATTAGTAGTCACATTTGATGCAGCTCGAGGAAGCTCCCAAGAGTACCCTAAGAACATCCCAAGAGTTCCGAACCGGAAGCCCGAGCTCAACGATTGATACCGCAAAAGCATTCTTCAGCTGCTTTTGAAACGTTTCGACAATGCCAAAGATGAACTTGTACACGGTGCGACAGGTGAAACAGCGAGAGCAGTAGAGTTGAATCGCGCTACCATCAGCCGCATTCTGCAGAGAGACCGAGTTAGTTTCGAGAGAGATGATTTGCAACGCAAATTGGAAGAAAAACGACGGAAATATGCGAATCGGCTAATGCAACTACTGAAGGACAAAAATTTTGGCCCAAATGCGACTACTATTATGGGACGGAGATGGTATTAAATATTATATTAGTTGTCAATGAATATTGTACAATATCTTATTTTCATTGATAAATATATCATGATTTTATTTATTCATTTTCAGATAATAATCATACTGACTATTGATATTGGTATTTCAAAATATTTCGGTGTTGCCAAGAATACATGAAAAATTTAGGAAGTTCTTCGACCTTCCTGTCGGGGGTCCTGCCATTCGGAAACGCGAAGTATCCCTGAGGCGCAGTGTACCATGTACGCTGGCCGTGTCTTTTGGTTGCGGTGCCTGAAGCTGAGACCCGCAAATCTCCCCCCCCAGAACTAGGTAAAATACTCCGCGTGATCGGCCGGTGGCCACCTGTGAACGTACGACCAAAGAAGCGTTACGGTTCCACAGCGAGCTCCGATGAATGTATAGATTCTCGACTTCAACCATCAGATAAGGAGGCAAACAAAATGAGGTGTGAAGTTGATCACTCGCCACGACCGCTTGACCGATGTTAACGTCATTTTTCGCTATAGACTGGATCGCGGCCGATCTGGCTCACTTTTTGTTTTGACCATGTCCTAGGAGCAAGGGAAACCAGTGACTCAAGTACAAAACAGATCAGCGCGATGCAGAAGCCAATTGAGGCAAATCTCGACAGAGCCACTGTTTGCGCTTCGTTCGAATCAGACCGCATCGGCTCCAATTCGGAGAGACGTCTCCGAATGCGTCGGCTCTCGTTTCCTCTGGTCTTGCAACATCGGTGTTTTATTTCGATCTGGGCTTCGACAGCGCGAATCACCTTCACTCGACTCATTTGAAGTGGACGTTTAAAGAGATCGTATCTTAATATCAATGAAGCATAATCGTTCCACTCTGAATTGTCTATGAATGAAGAAATAACGCTGCATTCCGATGAGAACCCGATCAGTGGACAGGAAACAGGCTTGAGTTCGGAAAGCAACCAGTTTTTCCCATGAGTTTCCAACTTGATCCGGTAGAGGTTACGGAAGCCGAAGAACCTGCTCATCTGATCGATTTCATCATTCGAGGAGCAAATAATCGGTTCGAGGAACCTATGGTTGCCGTCACCAATATTCAAAAGCGAAATCATGAAGAAAAGAACATCAAAATTGTAAATAAAAAGACCGTCATGCGTCAGACTTGTTTGCATCTCACAGTGCCGAATCTTGGTGATCCGTGAGCTGTCTGGTACAGTTATTCCAGAGGTCATATCGTCAATGAGAAATTGCCCGAAAAACATGTTTCCAAGAACCCATGCGAAAGCCGCGGTGTTGACGCGGTCCCTCACTCTTTCCGAGCACTGTCCGGAACTCGTCACCATGCACAACATGTCGAGGAACGTTTCAGTGAAAGATGTGTCACTCAGCAACCAGATCGAGCCGGCGAGCAAGACCATGATAGTCAGGACACTTATGTTGAACACAAACCCTCGGAGTTCAAGGGAAGGAAGTTGCTTATCGAACGCATAGGCCGAAATCTCATTGTCCATGAAAAGCGACATCCTTGGAGAGAATCTCAGCTGTTTAGGAAAGACGCTGAAAAATATCGTCGTGTTGAAGCACGGTTCCGAGTGTGAAGCGTAGTATGTCGACATCATCAAGCCGGAAAACTTGATTTCTTTCATTTCTTCGATCTTCGACGATGGAAGGCGACACTTCTGCTTCTCAAAGTCCGAGTTCCAATCTTGGAGACATTTGGTCATGGAACTTTTCGTCGTCTGTTTTTCAAAGTTCACTCGGTAGCCGAAAGGCATCCGCACTGCCAGTATCTTGATACACCGGATCAGCGAGAAACGCCTCTTGGTGAACGAGGCATCAAAATGAACTATTTCCTTGAACTGGTTCGGGAGACTCCGCATGTAGTCCCTGACGATGTTACGCGACCTGAAGTCCGCTGTGATCTTGATCAACAAGCCAGTTGCATCGAGGCCACGCGGAAGTTTCGATACTGATTCCTCGGCTATGAGCTGCATGTATCGAAGCGTTGTGTCTTTGTCCAGAGCATGACAAAAGAAAACCACTCTCCGTTTCATTTCATTTCCGAGTTTCCGGGCGAAACTGTCATCTTCTGCGAAGTTTCGAAGATCCCTTGTCAGGACCGCGTGATTCGACTTCTTGAATCAGTCTTTCAGATAGCAACCGATGAGCTCAATCTGGATTCTTTCCCTCTCCGTGAGCTTCTCGACCTCGCTAGTCACGAATGAGACGACTTTCTCTTCTTCTCGCGATGCTTGGTAAGTCGACGTTAAGAACTTGTAGGGGTCAACCTTATTTAGATCGAGTACAGGGCTTGCGGGTTCCGGCATCACGCGACTCGATTCCCTCTGGAACAGGATGACTGCGGCTAAAAGACAAGCGCTGAATCCAACATACCTTCGCTTTAGCCAAAGTTGCCTGAGGTAGAACTGCATTTTGAAAAGTCCTGCGGAGGGAGTCCTACGATGACAGAAGAGGCGTTTCTTTCGTGCTTCTCTAGCAAAGTTTGGGTGACGTGTAATTCTTCGCAGGCAACACTTGTCGCCATGTCTGAAGAAAGGGAAAGCTTGAAGTGCGTTAAAAGATTCATCGGAACAATCCAAACCATCCTATTCTGGACGAGTGAGTGCGTTTCCCGAGGAAAAGAAGGCGGGAGAATTTTCGAAATGCTTCGGAAACACAGAATTTCTTGCTATGTATCCATGCGAGAGGATCGAAAATCCATGGTTCTTGAAAAGTATCTCAGCAGCCAAGGAAAGCAACGAGCTTCGTCGAATCATTCAACAGAGAGAACATTCACTTCTTTGAGACAATAATGAGGGGGAGCGATCTCGGCTTCCAAGCAAGGTCCCGGGTTGGGAGTTGCTGAGGAAAAAGGAGAGCAGCTAGTTCGGAAGAATCGAACATGAATCGAAAGATCTGCGTTTTGTTGTTTTGAAGGAATGGTTATTTTCGGAGTGGAACTATTCCGTCATGTCACCGATGACGTTCCATCCTTTAGAATACGTGGAGCACTTATTCATTTTCGTTGTTTCTTGTCGAGCGCGTCGACAGATCGTTCAAGCTCGACCAAGTCATCTTTTTGTTATGCCGACAAAGGCTACAAAACCTTGTGAATCCAAGAGTCTCTCACAATGAATGTTTCTACAGCCGCTCACGTTGATCCTCGCGTATTAGCCTCCGGAGATGAAGCCGCGTCGTGATCTTTTCGTCGCCAAAATCCTCGAGACCTTGACGGAACGATTCTGCTAGCTCGAGACAGCACCTCCGACCCTCGGTTGAGGAACCAAATCACGAAATAATCGCGAAGTGCATCATAGATGAGATTTGAAACTGAATCTCGTAGAAACGCATCAGCAATTGCTCCATGCTTTCTGAAATCACAAGATTCGTCGGGATATTCTCGATTCAGATTCCATATTTCTTTTTTATTCAACAAAAGGCCTTGGTATGACAACAGGACACGAGTCGCAGTTCGATAGGTACCCAGCAGATAGATCATCACCTCGAATCGTCGCAGTCCGAAACCTTGGTTCGAACTCTCTCGGCCTCGGTTTCAGATGTAAAACCAAAATTCGAGGGACTTCGGAGGACGTTACCTTGTAAGGACAAGGAAAGGAGGAAACTGACCTTGAAAGCAGCGCGTGCGCGATTGACAGAGAGTCGAAAGTTCGACAGAAAGATCGATATATCATTATAACTGGAGCCTGGGAGTTCAGGCGTATTTCATTAATCACTCTCCATCGATTCATCGAATAGTTGATCGGAGTTCGACCACATCGATGATTCGAACCCAATCACGGCCTGGGCTGGAACAATCAAGCATCAAATACTCAAATATCCATCAATTTATTTAGCTAGATGGAGGGTCAAAAATTATAAATGTCCAAACTTCCAGGCCCTATTGATTACTTATTATCCATTATCCATTACTATCCGTTATCCATTATCTCATATCTCATAAGCTTCAAAAATCTTTTCTTCGAAGACTTTCACAACGATTCGCGTTGCGTATCTTCCCTCAGACCTTGCGGCGTCACTTGTACCAACGTCGTCTACGACAGCATCTCTTGGCGCTGCTCACGGCGCATTCGTGGGAGAATAAAGGAGTCTTAAGTTGAATTGAAAAGGCTCGAATTGAGGCGATCGGAATGGTGTCGAGCTGACACAAAAAGTTTCTCGGAATCTTCCCAAGCTGGCACGTAACGAACGCCACGTCGATCCGATCTGTGCGTTAAGAAACGACAGGATTCCGGGAGTATTCACAGCAGCGTAACAAGGCAAGTCACTCTCGGAGCAATCGTCGCGGGAACATGATCTGCTTGACTGCGACGTTGCTGGGACACTTTTCCCCCGCTCGAAGCTGGTCCGTGTCCCAGCTGACACGGACCAGCTGGCTGGCTGTCAACATCGCACTGCATGGGATGCGTACCTCGCCAGCTTGCTGAAATAATGCGTAGCGTGCGTATGATGCGCGGTCAGGAAAATTCCCACAGTTGTTATCACCGCCTCCTAGCGTACAGCGAGGACACGCACTCAAGACTGTCCAGGGTGCCGGCGAGACGGACTCCGACCGCCGGGGCCGTAGTGAACAGGTCGACTGATCGAAGCAGAGTGTGTGAACTATAAGAATGCGGCATTTCGTCGATACCGGGTGCTTGACTCTCGTCGGTCTATCGGAGCCGACTTTGTTGGACCTTGCCTACAATTCATTTTCACGAAGTATGCAAGATTCGAATTTTATAGGATCGGCAAAGTTTTCGCGACAATTGTATTGAATTAGTTTCGCGAGAGGTTGAACTGGCGGCTGAACTTCCATTAAATAGACAATCATAGCCACTCATGTGCAGCGCGGAGAGGCCAGGACCAGCAGATAGAGTGGCAGAAGGCAGTGGAGGTGGCTGGACACCTACTAGTCCGGATACGACAATCGGGGCAGCACCGGTGCTGCGGATTCTCACCTGGCTTACAGCTTTCAGGTGATTCCCTGATGGTTGACCAGAATCAATACATCAGCACTAGACATCAAACCTGTAATCGTGCAATTCGGAAGTTTACACGTGGGTTGCTTTGCAACGGTGGTGGGACGCAGAGGAAAGCAAAGAGGTTTTCTGTCGAGAACTTACGGCTCTATGGCTTCAGTCGGATCATTTTCCTCTTCCTCTTAACGCTCGGTAATCTAAACGGCGAATTCCGACATCAGCACAAACAACGGCACTATGGAAGCAGTACAACAGAAAAGATTGTGATTGGCCTAGGGGGTAGAACAGGTGGTTGTAAGGTAGGATGTGAGACTACTCTTACTCCCATTGCTTGAATGGGAAGTGGTAAAGCTGTTCCGTCCATGGGCCTAGCATGCGAGAATGATTCTGGATGAGATATGAAATCGGAAATCAGCCTGAGCGATGATTCCGCGCTGTATGGGGGTTCACGGTCTACCCCAAATTGATCGTTGAAAATTGGGGCGGCTGAAATACTCAGCCCCTCTTCTGGGAGGGGGACACTTGCTCCAGGCGTTGTATTGCTTCCGGAGCTGATCCAGGGAGGTCTGTCCGGCGCCACTATTGGCCTTCTTTTCTCAACTCGTGTCGTGACACCGAGTCGCCCCTCTCTTTCAACACCGCTTGCTCTCAATAACGTAAGTCTAACCGACGGCGACGTTAGTCGAGGTACGACTGTGACAGTCCCTCCCGTACAGAGATTTGTCGTCCCGAGCTCCTCTAGCTCGATTTACCTACTGTCATTTCAACTGAGGATTCGATCTCTACAACGCACTGATCTCCGAAAGGATTCACAATTTTTTGACTGACGAGGGGGGACCCCCAACCCCAAGGGTTCACCAACGCGAATGGTCTTCTACATTTATCGAAAGGATGACACAGCCACAAAGAATGATGCAGGAATATTTGAAAGAACTTCAAACCACGCATATTTTATTTCCTGAATAAATTGACATGAATCTAAACTTTGGATGCTGTTCACTAAGTACATAAGTCCGAAGGGTCCACAGCAACAGAAGATAAATGTGGACTTGAGAGGAATTCAGAGATATTCCCTAGACGGTGGTTTCCTCCCACAGATTGATTCCACCGCACATATTAGGTCGAATATCGTGTCACTCATTGGTACCATGATTTGAGTGCATACTTCGGTGTGCTTCCATCCTCTGATCAACAGACGGACTCAGGATCTACATATCTCTAAGGATCGTTGATCTGACAGAGGACGACGGAATCGAGGTTCACTGCCGACTCATCAGTTTCCTGAGTTAAATATTTCGCTCATCAAGAGATGGCAGAGAAACGGGGCAGTCGATTGCAGCTTCCTGATCGATCATCGGTTCTTGACAGAGAGGTGACCGAGCCTCATTACGCGACGGCGGCGGACGGAATTTCATCGTCGCCAAATCCATGACATGCCAACAACGTCCATAATATACGAGGTTTCAGTCCGATTCTCTCCCCATGATTCGATGCAGAGGACATGGAGAGCATTCGCTCCAGAGCTCTTTTAAAAGATATAGCACTTCTTGCCTCGACCGAACCAGGAGCTCTGATAGAAAACAGATCAGCGCGATGCAGGAGCCGATTGAGATGAGTCCCGACAAAGACACTGATTGCGCTTCGTTCGAATCGGACCGCATCGGCTCGAATCGGGAGAGCCTTTCCCGAATGCTTCGGCTCTCCTTTCCTCTAGTCTTGCAACACCGGTGTCTTTGTTCGATTCGCGCTTCGTCACCGCGAATCTCATTGATGCGACCCTCTTCAATTGGACGTTTGAGGAGATCGTATTCTAATATTGTTTAAGCATAATCGTTCCACTCATAGTTGTCTACGAATGAAGAAATAATTCTGCAGGTCGATGAGGCGCAGAGGAAAGGCTGGAATTCGTAAGGAAACCATTGTCTTCCATAAGTCTCCAGCTTGATGCGGTAGAGGTTACGGAACCCCAAGAACCCGCTAATTCGATCAATTTCATATTTTGATGCGCAAAGAATCGGTTCGATATCCGACAGTACGCCCGGACGAATGTCCTCAAACGTGATCAAAAAGGCCTCAATATCCATATTGGAAAGTGAATGACCGTTATGCTCCACACGGGTACGTAACGCACAGTGCCGAAGATTGGTGATCCGCGAGTTGTCTGGTACAGTTATACCAGAAGTCATGTCGTCAATGAGAAATTGCCCGAAAAACATGTTTCCAAGAACCCACGCAAAAGCCGCAGCATTGACGCGATTCCTCACTCTTTCCGAGCACTGTCCGGAACTCGTCACCATGCACAACATGTCGAGGAACGTTTCAGTGAAAGATGTGTCACTCAGCAACCAGATCGAGCCGGCGAGCAAGACCATGATAGTCAGGACAGTCACGTTGAACACAAACCCTCGAAGTTCAAGGGAAGGAAGTTGCTTATCGAACGCATAGGCCGAGATCTCATTGTCCATGAATAGCGACATTCTGGGAGAGAGTCTCAGCTCTTTAGGATAGACGCTGAAAGACAAAGACGTGTTGAAGCACGGTTCCGAGTGAGTGGCGAAGTATGTCGACATCACCTCTTTGGAAAACTCTATTCCTCTTATTTCTTCAAATTTCGACGATGGATGGGAACACTTCTGCTCTTCAAATTCTGAGTTCCAATCTTGGATACATTGAGTCATGGAACTTTTCGTCGTCTGTTTTTCAAAGTTCAAGCGGTAGCCGAAAGGCATTCGGACCAGTAGGATCTTGATACAACTGTTGAGCGAGAAACGCCTCTTTCTGGACGAGGCATCAAAATGAACTATTTCCTTGAACTGGTTCGGGAGACTCCGCATGTAGTCTCTGACTATGTTACGCGACCTGTGATCCGCTGTGATCACGATCAACAAGCCCGTAGCGTCGAGGCCACGCGGAAGTTTCGATACGGTGTTGTCGGCTAACGCCTCCAAATAAAAACGCGTCATGCCTTTGGTTAGGTCGAAGCAGAAGAAAACCACTCTCTGTTTCAGTTCATTCCCGGGTTTGTAAGCGAAGCTGTCATCTTCCGCGAAGTTTCGAAGATCTCTTGTCAGTACCGCGTGATGCGACTTCTCGAACCAGTCTTTCAGATAGCAACCTATGAGTTCAATCTTAATGTTTCGTCTCTCAGTGAGCTTTTCGACCTCGGCAGTTACGGATGAAATAAGTTCTTCCTCTTCCCGTGATGTTTGGTACGTCGACTTGAAGCCCTGGTAGGTGTCGAAATAGATAGGATCGAGTGCAGGCCTTGCTGGCTCCGTCACAACGCGACTCGATTCCTTCTGGAACAGAATGACTGCCGCCAAAAGACAAGCGCTGAATCCAACATACCTCCGCTTTAGCCAAAATTGTCGGAGGTAGAACAGCATCTTGAAAAGTTCTGAAGAAAGTCCTCCGCCTATGATGACAGAAGAGGCGATTCTATCGTGCTTCTTTCGCGAAATGTCCTCCGATGTGTTTGGGCGACGTGTAATTCAGATCTCCAAAGAGTGCTCGTTGCCATGTCTAGCGCGAGAGAAGGCGTGGAGTCCGTTGAAAAATTTAACATCACAATCCAAACCATCCTATTCCGAACGAGCGAGTGCGTTCCTCAAGGAAAAGAAAGCGGGAGAATTTTCGACACGTTTCGTAAACACGGAATTCTTTGCAACGTATCAGGAGGATCGATGCTGCCATGGTTCCTGAAAAGCATCTCAGCAGCCAACGAGAAACAATCAAAAGAGAGAATACTCAGTTCTTTAAGAGAATAATGAGGAGGACCGATTTTGGCTGCCCACCAGAGTAAGGGGTTGTGAATCATTTAGGATAGAAGAGGAAAATACAAAATTTAGGTCAATTTGGAAGAATCGAACCTGAATCCGAAAGACGGGTCTTGGTTATTGCGATCAGATGGTTATGCTCGGAAAGGAGCTATCTGTTCGCGTCGCCGATGACGTTCCATCGTTCAGATTGTATGGAGTATTTATTCATTTTCGTTGATTCTTATCCAGCTCGTGCAACCTGGACCAAATCAACTCGTTGTAACGACGGCGACGGCTGCGAAACCTCGTGAATGAACCCCATGACTCTCCTAGAATGAATGTTTCTACAACCGTTTGCGTTGATCCATGCGTATCACCCTTCGGAGATAAAGCCGTGTCGTGATACTTTCGTCGTCAACATCCTCGAGACCTTGACTGGACGATTCTGCAAGCTCGAGACAGCTTCTCCGAACCCTGGTTGAGGAACCAGATCACGAAAGACCCACAAAGCGAATCACAGATGGGATTTGAAACTGAATCTTGGAGCAGGAAGCCAAATATTGCTCGACATCCTTCATAATTCCTGAAATCAAAATTCTTAGAGTCCTTGGAGGAACTGCATGAAATCGACCTAGTGAGCGAGCATGACATGAGTCGTTGTTTGATGGTTCCTAAGCATCAACAGGGAGATGAATAAGCAATAAAAAGGACTGAAATCAGCTTTTTCACAGCCGACCACAGAAACTGAAAGCGGCGTAGTCAACCGATTGTCACGTGCCCAAAACAGATCATCAGAAGTCGGTTGGTGGTGCTTCTCTATGATTTTTTCACTTTTTTCCACTCCGCCAAGATGCTGATCTTCGTCAGAGCCAGTTGATTCGTCGGTTGCCGTAGTCCTCTTTATTCTTGCGCTCTTATCCGTGAACTGTGAGACGCTATGCATTATCTGCAGCGGCTCTGTCTTCTCTAGAATCAGAAGAGCTTGCTTATTCCGTACGCTTCTGCGGCGCTCGAACGAAAAGCCACTCATGCAACAGTCGATCAGGTAGCAACAGCTTTCCAGCCAGCCAGCCAGCCAGCCAGCCCGTCTGTCCCTTCGCCGCCAACGAGGCTTCCAAGGAACCAACGATGAACCGACGAGTGCGTGGCTCTGTTATCAATCCGTATCCAGCGGAGCCATCTCAAATCCCTTTTCGCTTATTCCAGACAGACTGCTTGGCGCCAACCATGCAGCCGACTATCCGGTTTTCCGCTCCGGGCGGAATCAAAACCGATCATTTGAATTCTACACACGTAACGTTTTCTTTTTTGAACGTTCTTGGAAATCTGGAGTATTGAGTTCATGTTTTCTGTTTGAATTTCGTTCAGCTGAGCCTCCAAGGTATGGCCGACGAGTGAACTGCGAAGTATCAAAGTGTTTCCAACTGACCCAGTTTTTAAATGATTTCGACGTCGATTTCCTAAATTTGTTTCAATTCGTCTCTCCAAAGATTATCAGATTGAGACCCAAGCCAAGCCTCCGATTCGTGACTGGAATGATCGTCGCTTCTCAATGATCGCACGCGATCACCGACAAGGGCGATGATTTGTGTAGATGTCTGGCGGACGTCTGGATACAAATGTCTAGAATTCTTCCAACACAATATCCTCAATGTTTTTTTCTCTCTCGTTTCTCGTCCCGATGAACTCTATCAATCATTAGTCTGAAGCCTGCGACATCGAACGCTCATCAACTTGAGCGACAAAAGCGGATGTTGACGAATTCGATCCCTACTCTCTGGAAAGCAGCACAGCTCGGAAACAAGTGTTTTATCTTTCAAGAAACGATCTGTCAAGAAGAACACCAGAATTTCCAAACAACGATTCGTTCGACAGAAGGAGTAAAACGAGGCCTCAAGAGACATAACAGAAGCCGATCAACATGCGATGGCGGCGGATTCTACGACGGTTGTTCTGACCCGAAGGATCGGCGTTTCTAAAGAACAATCAGAGACTTAGTCCACGCTTAATCAAATCGTTTCGAAAAGAAGACCTCGAGTTAGGTCAGCAGTACCCAATTCGTTTTAGGCTTTTCGATCTTTAGTTCTAATCTCAGCTCGGGCACGTCCCGATCTCCGCCGTCGATCTTTCTTCGCATCGTCTCAATTTCCTTCCCTATCTTAGAGGAAATAGTTCGACGTAGATGACGAGTTGTGAACTGGTTCCATCCAGCCCGGCCGGATGAAGCGACAGAATCGGAATCCGGATAGCCAGTAGCGGCCACATGATCAGGCCAAATTCGCGAAGTTTGTTCAGAGCACTATGCGCTCATTGTCCAATGAAAGTAGTCGAATTCTATCTCAACGTTGAAATTCGAATCAGTAATGAATGAAGAAATCATTCATTCACGGCTGTGCGGAGAAGCTTCCTCCGGTACCGAGTTTCCAGTCGATTCGCTGCAATATCGCGGTACTGGGTTATCTGACCTAAGACCTATTTCGTGAGATGGATCCTAGGCCAACTTGTTTGAGTAGCGAGAACCAGTTCCAGCTGGTGGTTGGGCTCTCTCGGTCCGTCGCACACGTTATCCGAATCGGGCGGTAAGCTTTAGAATTGAGTAGTGTTTTTTTCGAGTCGAACGATATACCTACCTCCGAGAGCACCTGAAAAAACACGTGGTCTTCGAGAGGCGAGATAAGATTGTTTCGAGAGGTGCCATCAAACGAAAACCTTCGTCGAATCTCAAATTATCGAAAGGAGTCATCGATTTGCGCCGAACAGCTGGCTGACAGCGAAAGCGTTTTGATGGCGATCAAGTGGATGCGTCTAAAAATATCTTTCCGACCTCGTAATTGCTTTGATAAACAAAATATTGCTCTCAGATCGGCACAAAAAGAGACCACTTCGATTGTATCTAAATGCGTCGCGTCTCCTTCGACATCTGAACGCGGCGCCTAGAGGGGAGCTTGAACGAAAGGAAATCCGTTTGTGATATCCTCCCTTGATGGAATGCATTTCAGTAAACGGAGTTGAGCAACGTTACCGATGGATTGGTTGAGTGGTTAACGCCGTCGTTTATTATGTTTTCTTTTTTTTTTTTTCTTTTGTCTTCTTCTTTTTTTTGGATTTATTTTTTTTTTCTTCTTCTTTTTATTTGTTTTATTTTTTTTTTCTTTTTTATTTTGGATTATTAGGATTATTTTTTATTTTTTTTTTTTTTTTTTCTTTTTTTTTTTTTTTCTTTTTTTTTTTATTTTATTATTAATCATCCTATCTTAAGTCGATCTCATCACTGGAACTGGTAAAAGGGAAATCTCATCGAATTTCAAAGAAAACAATCTGTTTTCCGGAGCTGCTGTCTTCAGCCACGGCACAGCGGCATGTTCGCCCCAACAAGGTTTTCTACGTGCATTTCTGGTTGAGTAATGCACATACGAGACGTATATCGGTCGATCGGGTGACGTTTCTGGCGCTTACACCTGTTTCATCTCCTGTTTTCAAAAGGCTCAAGGCTTCCCGTGCTGGATATGGCCAGGTCAGCTCCCGTCATCTGCGTCGATTTCTCATTATCCACTTTAAGGAAGAGTTCTCGAAATCAAAAACAGATCCATTGAACAACGATGGCTAAGGAAATACCCCGGAAATTGCGCATCACACGACTTTCCATAAAGTCAGTGCGACATAAAGTATGCTATCTCCGTGCGGGAATTCTTCATCGAGATCACACTACTTTTCTCCGCACTATTTCGACGTTTCTGGGACAACAGATCTAATTTAGGGGAAGAAGCTTATTGGTGTGACGACTTGTCGAACCGAGAAGTGATTCCGGTTACGGTTGTAACAAGCCATAAATTTGAATCGAAACGCATGTAACTGCACTATCTTTACAACTCTGAACAGGTACACGTGAAGTGATGATCCGAGGGGATCGGCCGTTCATTTATCGAGCAGTTGGCGGATGCGGTGATCCAGTGTGACGTAATCGAAACTTATTCTGTGCTTTATACCAAGTACAGGTGCTACTTTGTGGTCGAATCGAATAGGTCTCCTTTTTGCTCTTTCGCCGTTTTTCTAACGAATCCAGAAAAGCCTCCCAGCACGCTGTTTTCCATCGCGATATACCACCGTATTATTCTATTCTGAATCTGCGGAACTTCACATATTCATTCGTCAAAAATCTTCTCGCTTGTCTGTGCGGCGAAGAAATTGATATCGATGACATAAACTTCTTGAGAATCGGCGGACATGGAACGAGACTACAAATTGATTTTGAGTGTTCGGGTGGAGCATGGTCCGCAATCGACGAAATTTTGTCATTGGTTGGGAGCCAATCGGATCTCATCAGCGACTATCAGGTCGAGAGATGTTTCATATTCTCGCTTGAATCGTATGTATCCCGTTTTTTCCTCTCATCTCTTCATTTCCTCATGTGAGTGGGCAACAAGAGAATATATGTCTCATCGGATGGCAACTCACGTTCTCATGAGGAACCCCAGACTGATTTATTCTCGATCAAGAAACACCTTATGACGCGAATAGAGTCATCGTCGGATGGCAGTTTCGTCAGAAGAACTTCGATGTTTTCGAGAGAGAATCAGAGGACTTGTTTCGATGAAAACTCCCCCAAAATGTGTTTATTTTGATTTTGAGCTCTCTCTGCATTAAGTACGAGTTTCATATTCATGCTCGGTGACTGTTTGTCTGAAGTCACCACAGAACGAGGCCGAGATTCTAATCGCACTCGGATTTCGCTCCTTGTATCGTATTGCTCTGGATGAGGTTACAGATTTTCGAATCAGTATAAAATGAAAGGCGGAATACAAGAACACGACGATCCCAATTGACTGTGTTATCGCATCAGAAAATCAATAAAATTATTCCGAATACGACCCCCGATGGTAATCGGGAATTCCTTGCAAAAGTCATCGTAAACCTAAGAAACATCTTGAATCTAATTCTAGGCTGACCATTTCAAGTGAGGAATCGCGATGAATTTGGTAGTGGGAGTGTAAGCAAGGGAGTGGAGCAACCCTCAACTCTAAGTTTCTGAGCCCAAGTCTAATTGCTCGAGTCATCCGGACTGATTCGAGTGATTGTTCCCTTGGCTGAGAAGTTACCAAAATTTGCCGCATTCGCAGCAGGTCAAGTCCCCTCGGAACAAAACATATATCTTGAATTTTTCTCGATCTATTGATTTCCGATTCATGGAATTACCGATTCGAGGAGCACTTCTCGAATCCGTGGCCTTGACCGATGAGTCCATTCGAGTTCGATCGGCAAACTCGAGGCTCACGTCGTCGTCGCTCGACATGATATATGTACATCGTGATAATATTTCAAAATTATTTTTTTTCTGTTCCAAACCGATACTGGGAACCAAATTCTATGGGTGCAAGGTCAATCTTGAAACACACCAAAATGTTGGGATTCGCGTCCTTCCGATCGTTCTCGTCCTTGTTTCGAGAATCTTCGTATCCCCCATGAACTCCTGACTCCTGATATAGTCTCACTCCTGAGACCCTACTCGTTGGATCACTAGAATTCAACAAACTTGGTTCAGACTTACAGACAACGCACGTCCTCACAGGAGAAAGTCAGCATATCCAACTACACATCAGGTCGAACGGATAAATAATTATCAACTTTACAGGACGATACCAGGAGCAGATTCCTTCCGATTGGCGGAGTTTCTCTCGGGACTATCGAGGCAAACATTTAGGAAGCTTGAAATGATGAACGGAATGTTTTACGCCAGGTGATTTGTCTTCATCACAAGTCATAATGATGCGCATCATTAACTCTTCGCATAGTCCCGTACTCCGGCAGAATCTTCGAGAAAAATGGAAGACCTCGGAAAGTCAACACCTCGTTTCGCGTGAGTTTTTCCCTCTCATCACTTCTTCGGTTTTCTGCGATGGAGGGCGTCTCTTTACTTTCGTTCAGGCTTCTTCGTTGTTCAGTAATGAAGGATCGTAGCTCGAGAAGAAATGCTTAAGATATATATTCAATCGAAATCCAATCGTGGAAAAAATCGATTTCGGAATGTTCGACTTCGAATTTCTGAGTATTTGTAAGATAACGTTCTGATTGAATACCATGTGGTCAGTCGAGGCGTTTTTGTTCGGGTAAATGCGCGAATAGGTACAGGTTCCAAACAGAATGAAAACATGTTTCGGCAATTACGACGATTCACTACGATCTTCAGCCTAATCAGGAGATTTGACGTCATTCGCTTTCGGAGAATTCCGGCAGAAACAACTTCGAGAGAAACATTATTCTCAACATTTAAGGTCTTTCAAGTTTCCCGTTTTTATGCCGCACGACAGGCTCCGAACGGACGCGAATGCTACCTTGATGCCGCCGTGAATGACGAAGCCCACTCCTTGGGAAGTCAGATAGCGTGTCGATCCCCTAACAATCGTTTAACCTAGCGACCCGTCTTCCTGGAGGGGCTGAGACGACCTTACCAGGTAGCAAAGTCCAGTTTTAATCGATAAAAACCAGTGTCGAGTCTGCTCTAATCAGTAAATTGGAGTTGTATCGATAGCCACTCGCAGGAAGTCGCGCCCTGTCCTGGATCTGAGGAAAACAATTCGTTCTGGGCCAAGAACAACAACTCGGTCAACCAACGCGCCGTTTAACTCGAAGCTCTTGACATCGGGTCAGCGATAACCGTTTGGAACAATATGAGCTCGACCACAGAACCGACTTCTACGACAATATTCGCTTCAAACGCATCGTCAGACAGGCTAAGAGTTCTCTTTCGAGAAGATTCCACTGGAATGAATCGACTTCTGCGATGGAGAAGCCCTCGTCCATGTCGTCGGTGTTCTCTCCGAAGATCTGCCGGTGATTCCCTCCTTGTTATGTAGCTCATCCCGACAGCGGCTTTCTGATTGCTTTGGATGATCCCGAAAGTTCACTCTCTTCGTTTCAGAGCGAGGACATGGCGCTGAATGAAAGATATTCCACATTTCTCATGCTAATACGAGGTCAATATTTCGGCGCAAAGATATGTTGATCGATCGCAGATGCCAGCGACAGCGCTCGACCAGACAGCTTGGAGCCTTACACAGCGGGAAGCAAGCAGATCGAAATCGGCTCTTCTCTCGTTTCACTTGTTCATTCTTGTTCATCCTTTCGGTTGGCGGCATCCATGTCTAGCCAGCTGAGCTCGTGATGAAAGCAGATCCACTCTTTAATGATTCTATCCATTGATCGATCTCTATTCGACATACATCGCAGTGTCGAGTCTCTGGCATTTCTTTTCAGCGACAGGCTGGAAGTAAGTAAACCGGTTCGATTATTATGTCACGACGAACTTTTCCGTCTTAAATACATATTTCCGAATGTTCAACGAAGGTTCCGAGACGTTTGTTGTCGCCAATCTCATCAAATATAAGTTGTCCCCTCAGTCCGATCTGCAAACGGATCCGGCGTCACGGGACGGGACAGCGTTGTAGTTTCAGAGAGATCTTGTTTTGTTCGGGAGACGAGGAAAGAGGTCTGGACTTTGGGTTTAGAGACTGACCATTGAACTATTGAACGTCAGGCAGTCTGACGGGTCCCACGCTTTTTCTGTGAAAGCAAAAGGTATCTGTTACAGAGATCAAGTTCAAGACATTATCTGCGAGACATGATCTATGCGATCGAGACATGTCGAGCTCACTTGCCAATTGCTGAACCGTGGACTTTGAGCTCGTTCCGTTGACGAACTCGTTGTAACAAATCATTGATGGCTCTCAGACTCCATGCAGACTTGACCATGGACCCCCCTGTCAGTGAGGATATCTCGCGCCGCCAATTGTCATCCTCCAGGCCTGTCTGCCTAAACTTCCTCTCTTCGTGAACTTCACCCGACAACAACTACAATATTGCGTCGTCATCGGTATTTGGAACACTATGTCGCGGCTGACTGATTACCAGGGTGATGACGTTATGATACCTGGAAATTAAAGAGTTGACATCCGAGACAGCATGTTTCCGCTTCTCACTCTTTCAGAGAACCACGAATGAGTGTGGTTATATGTAATAAATTAACAATTAAATAATTACCCTGGAGTCTGGCGTGTAAGGGACTTTTACATCAGAGAAAAGATCCTTAAACACAAAACCACAAAAGCACTCAGAACTTCGTCTGATGCCTCGAATGAATTAGTCCGACAATTTCTCGTGGTGAATCAATTCCCCCTCTACCATGGTAAATTATCGAAACCTAAACCTTCAGTCAATTAAACAACTTCTAGGACGCTTTCACATTCATTATGAAAGGGAGTTCAGGTTCATATCATTGATATTTGCTTTGAGCGTTTTTTCTCTCCTCGTCGGATCGCTGAAGACATTTACACATCAGTTCACGCGCCACAGCTCAATATTGAAACAATAATCTGCAGTCAGAGCAGGAACGAAGGTGTTCCGGAGCTCGATTTGCACATCAAGTCGTAAACGGCTGCCGAGCCATGAAAGAATCTGCGGAAATCTAGAATTCGAAGAATTTCGAGATGTGCCACTTTGGATCTCAGGTCTCCAGTTGGAACAAACGGGCCATTATCGTTCCGCCAACGTTGAACAAATCAAAACATGCGAACACCTCCTCGCCAAAGCCATATTTCTGCCTTCGTTGAAGATTGTCATGCTTTCACGAGAGGACGATGAATGTCGAATGTAGCGGGAAAAAAGAAGTGACTGGTTCGGGGCTATCAAAGAGTGCTTCATATCCAGCAATAAACTTCCATGCATCCCTCAGTGATAGCAGGTTAGCATCCGGCGCGAGAAGAGGAAAATGGCGATGGAATATCAACAGAAGGGCTTGAATGCCGGTCACGTCCCATCCTATAATTGTATTCGTCATCAAATGCGCTGATAGGCGCGGTATCAGGAGATCTAATTCACAGAAAGGTCGAAATTGGTCTCGACTGCCCCAAAACCCGGTTCATATTCCCTGGTGTGGATATCGTTCGATATCTTGCATCAGCCGTTTCGGTTTTCATCGAGTCGGCATCTTCAAAATTCGTGATTCATTCTAGATTTTACTGAGATCGCGGGTGTATCGCCGATATGGTGCAAAAAGCTGACTTCCGTTTCGGTTCAAGATATGCAGTTTCTCTAGAATATCGTAGCAAATTGAATGTTACACAATTGTCCGAAACCACATATTTCTTCTGTCTTCAGAGCAAAAACTGTGTAGCGTTTCCTCCCTGCTGAATCCTTTTCTGGTCGCCGTTTCCTGTAGTGATGTGAATGAAGAATGAACTGAAGTACTCATTCGCAAGCAAGGATTGTCGATTCCCGGATTTCAGCCTATATGGCTTCTAAATCGTGCTCTGAATCTAATGCGAGGCTCGGTTTCGAGATTTCCGCCTTTTTTCCCCGCAGATTTCACGAAAAACGGGCCAAAATAGGGGAATTTGCGTTCAAAATGTACTCCTGTTCCAGTCCATCACAACAAGAAAGACTCTCTGACAATCGGATCAATATCAACCGAGTTAGTGCTTCTAGAAGTTGATGTCAAAATGGCCTCTGTGTGAGAAATCGGGGTAAATTTTCATTCTTTCTGGTTCTTCTGAGCTGTCCACGATCATGACAGTGATATGGCGTGACGAAACATCGGTGAACATGAACACATGAACTCTTCAAATGCAAAAAGGAAGGCCTCAAGAGACAGATCAGCGGATGTGTCTTCTCCGACAACAAACACGCCTGACGCAAATGGCGGATTTTGGTTGATACGAGGATTCTATTTTCTTCGAGAGACCCTTGAAGCGGGTCTTTACGGAGAAGCTACCGTAATCATGAAACCCTTCCTGGCGACATAGATCGGCGATAACATACTCGGAAGGCAAACGACGAACGGAAATTCCTCCATACTCGATCATCGTAAACAGCTGATTGGAGATCGTGCGCTCTCCACGCGCTGTCGAGAGAGGCGATTGACGCAGATTGTGTTCTTGCGAGAAAAGCAATTTCCTCTTTCATCGCAAACACTCCAGAAGAGTGGGTCGGAGGGAGTCTGTCCCCCGAATGTTTTCGAGATTTTTGAGATTTCATCGGGGACCGAGCTCCTTTCGTTCTCTCTCTTCGAGCCTGAACAGAAATGCTCCGTCACGAGGAACTGGCAGCTCGCGACAGTGTGAACCGAACAGAGCATTTGAACCTCGGTGCGAGGAAAGTTCAATATTCTTTCCAGAACTCGTCTTCGTTTGGCAACATCGTACACGCACACGGTGGGGTAGATGGTTGGGTGGATCGACGAACAGATAAACGAAAGCAGCGGAGACAGATTTACCAAGAGATAGGTACCCAAAAAGACAGACGCTTCGATAACTTTGCAGTCATGCCAGACCGCATGGTGCCTTCTCGACGCGACGGTTCGGGATGAGAGATCGCGTGTCGCTTGCGTTCCTGAAACCCCGATAGCTGTATCCAGGACCGCGTCGACCAGCGGAGGGAAGCTCCCCGGGATGGAGAGGCTCCGAGATCCGTTGTTTTCAGTAAGTCTTTATGACTACGAAATCGATCGGGTGAAGAGTTCTCTGAAATCACGGGGCCGATTCACGCCCCCCATTGTCGACTATGTTGGAATTTCCCTGATTCTATGAGTGTTTATTTTCAGTAATTTCTTGCGGAATCTCGTTTTCGAGCAGGATTGGCCTTGAGACTACCGGAAGCGCCGTAGCATCACCTGCTATTGAGATTTCTCACTCACTAGCCTCTTCAGTTCCTAATAGTATTCCTTTCCTGACTTAGAATCGAGCTGCTGAGCCTGGTACTCGAAATTTCCAAGGCTACCGCTCCATTAGGAATCGTCGTTCGCGGTACGGCTGGAGGACTGTCTTATTTTGTGCGCTTCTTCAGAGTCCGGCTCTCAGGGAGTAGTCGAAAATGATATCATTGATCACATGTTCAGCTCGTGTTAGACTGACCATGAGTGGCGAAGAAACGTGATTCAAGGTCACGAGACACTTCAAAAGTCGATATTTTCATTTAAAAGTGCTCAAGCTCGGTGTCACTCAATCCGATTGAGGATTTTTTTCTGAAAAAAGAAAAGGACATCCAAGTGAGTAAAGTTGTCCCTGAGATTTCACCGCGCGAACATTTCATGAGAGAGCCTGGCCGACTTCATCTTCATATTTCCTCCCTGGTTTGTTATGCGCGATGGATTGTAGGAGAAACGCTGCAAAGAATCTCGCTCATTATGTCGCAATCATTGGGAACAAGACCCATTCAACATTCAGACATCGGATATTATTAATAAACAAAAAGTTTCAGGGATAAAACTTTTAAGAGTCGCTCTGGACATCGGATATTCAGTGCAATTCAAGTGCGCAGGTTTTCCGAATCAAGGTTTCATGACTCTCCCGAAGAGTTCAGAGAGGAAACTTTTCAACGCTAATGCGATGCGTAGAAGCAAGTCCGTGTGTCCGTCGAATGAATGCAGCTGTGAATTGAAATCTCGGCTAATCAGTAACGTGAGTGTGTTCCACAAAATCATCCGCTGTAGGACCGACGGGCGACCCGATCCTTATTTATGGCCGTTCACAACACAACCGAAACGAACAGCTTTTTTACGTTTCTACGTCTGATGACTGAACTCCGATGTCAGATGCCGGTGTAACATCCTAACCCTTATTTCGTCGATGATGGTTACGCCCGATTCCAGGCCGATTTCCGACCGAATTCTACGCGACCATAAGAATCGTACCGAAGCGCACAATGACCTGGAATCAGTTCAGTTGGCGATATCAGATGTCAATTTGTGCCCACTTCGAGCGCTTATGGTATCCACCACTTCGCTTCGTTTATCTTTTGCGGTCTACTTGTTCTGTGTTGACCTTGGACCCATCTTTCACTTTCGCCGAAGGTGGAGGAAAACGGTGAATAAAAGTCTTCGTCCCTATTTCGTTGAACAAACATCCTCGAGCGTCACAGACGACGCGTTCCCACATTCATTGCGACAAAATGCTGAAGCTTCTGGCTGACCCTTCGAGCGGGCGAGCGGAGTCTCCTAGAATTCAAGGTGCTCACTACGGAAGATGGAGGAGACTCGGATTCACTCAATAAATCAAAACTGATATAGCGCTGGCGCACAAACGAATTTGATAACACCGAAAACTTGGATAAATCTCAGAATGACGAGTGCTCGGCTCAAGGTCGGACGAGATGAACTCTCGATGAGCATCTTATTGTCAGCTCAGACGGCAGGGTGATTGTAGTGGTGGATTCTCGTTGTTTCAACGGACAGACCGATCGGCCGACACTCAGATCCGCGCATGAAGGTCCAAGCCCGTATCTCGATGATCCGATGAGTTTGATTTCTTCTACGTGGTGTCGCGTCAATGGATTTGGATGAAAAGGAGAAACAGCGGGTTGGCCATGAACCCGAGCTGTGTACCCAAATTTAATGGCCATCCGTTTCGAGTTTTATCTTTCCTGATTCAGACCAACGAACCTGTCTCGTGGACTTCTTTACCGACAACCATCGCGAAGACGACAAACATTGTTGTTTTGGATTAGACGCCGGAGTCGACTTTATTGGCGGATCGAACTCTGTTTCTGCTGAAAGCTGGAAAGCGAAACTCTGCGAACAACGGGCAGACCCGAATTGCAGCGAACTCACGCCAGAAATATCCTCGGTGGTACTTTTTGTGAATGGCTTTGTTTCACTATTCGTCCGCTCTTCGACTCCGTGAGGGAGAACGGTCGTTATCGGATACTTTTTGTGGAAACAAAAGTGATGGTAGTTGGAACTTGACATTATATTCCGATTACAAGTTCCAATCCTCTTTCTGACGGCGAAGAACCGATGGATTTGACGTCGTCGGAAAATTCTGGAGAAGGAATTCTGAGAAGGTCTGGATTGGGAACAGCTCAGAGATTCGCGACGGTAGGCCGAGAAAACCTGGGAGACTTCCACCGAATTCGAAATTCTTCTTAATTCACCATCGACTGAGCAACACTGACAGAGCTGAACCCACCGAACATTATTCGTCTCCAACACTCGGGACTTGCATTAAGAGCAGTGGTTCTCAAAGTAGTTGATATCGACCCCTGGGGGTCGATGGCCGACCCCGGCTTACTGAGATGATCCCGAGGCCCGCGCAGAGGGCCCGTGAATCCCCGCTCTTGGAGTTAAAGGGACCCACTGCCCCCTCAACTTCAAGGTGGGCGTTCCGCGGGTCCCCTTGGGTGTGATTCGTGGGGCGCCGCGGGGGTCCATTGGTCCCCGTGGCACCTCCATAGACTTCAATGGAGTCACTCTGGGGGTCGATGGTCGGGAGAGTTTGGGAATCACTGATTTAGAGCAACACGGTGGAGGAATTCAAATAAGTAAGTGCAAGCTGACTTTGAATCGCCGTTTGATTTAAGACCGCTTCATTGCATTTAAACTAGAGGTGAGGACTTTGTAATCTCGTTGACATTGAGACATCCAACAATAGGGTACCGCTCCACATCAATGAATCAGTTTTTTTCGCTCGTCATATGATTCGTGATAGAGAGGATGCTAGTCTTGAAATCGTGCTACATAGCTTCATTAAAGGCTCGGCAAGGTTTCAGCGATAGCTCGGTGTCTCCGTACGGTGTGACGAGTAAGTCAAGTTGTGAGTCTCTAAATCTTCAGAATTATTCACTTGGTCTCGATAATACGGGCGGTTCCAGAAATCCGTTAAACGAAGTTTTGCAGACTCACGTGGAAGGCTCCCATACGATTCCGCAGTGAGTTTCACGAGGCCGTCAATGGAGTCGATTTCCGAATCTTCCCGGAAATCCAATAAATCTGCATTAATTTCATTCAAGTGCAGTTGGGACAGTTTCCAGGCTTTCAGGTGAGCCTCTGATTGTTGATGATTCGAGAGAAAACGGATAAGGAAGTAAAAGTCTCACTTCACTGCGCTGCAGAACTCTGACGAGTGACAACGATGTAGTCGTTCCGATTCAATGTGAATTCTCGTCCATTCAGAACAACAACGAATGCTTCCGCTCGCTGACTCGGCGGATTCAACCAACTACAGCGTTCGGGGTTAAGCTTTTGGACCCACCCTCCTCGTAACTTCGTGCACGTTTAACGAATGCCATGATTATGAAGATACGGGGCTGGGTATCTTTGTTCAGTTGGTACGACAGAGTAGCTCCGGTGAATGTCTAGATATGTAAATATAATCGACGACGTCAAAGTCATTTTTCTCTATACACCGGATCGTGGCCGATCTGGCTCATTCTGTTCGGGTCTTTAGAGAGATCTTTGCATACCATTCACAAGCATCATTTATAACTAGCAGGTGCAGCGTTGAGCAAGACTCGGACGTACCGTTTTTTTTCTTAAAAAAGTCATGAATTAAAAATCCGAATCATTCGTTTTGTTTTTCGACTAAGCGTCTCTGAACGTCTCTTAGACGTCCTTCTGTCGTCTTCTCCCGGATCATCTCTCCCGTCTTCGGATCATCGAATAATCAACTGGTAAACAGTGTCTGCCCGAGTTCATAGAATAAATCCTCTCTTTTCTCCTCGACCACCGCCTCAGATTCCTTCTCTTTTCCTGGATTCTCCTCCGAGTCTTTCTTCAATTGGGACACCTAACCTCATCGCAGCGAAGTGCGACTGGGTGAGCTCGAAATTCACATTTTGTGGACCCGGGAGTCAGCCTCCAAGAGAATCCAAGGAAGAGAACCCATTCAAGACCACGCGATTTTTTGCAGTTTTATCCGCACCCCTTCCGAAACCTTCCGCTTGTCTTGCTGGAATTTCCGACATTGANCATATCCTCGGTGATACTTTCTGTGAATGGCTTCGTTCCACTATTCGTCCGCTCTTCGACTCCATGAGGGAGAACGATCGTTATCAGATACTTTTTGTGGAACAGTTGTTGTGGAAACAAAAGTGATGGTGGTTGGAACTTCGCATCATATATCGATTCCAGGTTTCAAGTACTTCGTTCCAAGTTTATTGGGCTAGAATAGGGTAGACGTGTATCCCGGATATCTCTTTCTGGCGGAGACGAACCAGTGGATCTGACTTCGTCGAAAAATTCCGGGAAAGAAAAAGGAAGTCCGAATATGGGATAGCTCAGAGATTCGTGACGGCAGGCGGAGAGAACAGAAATTTCCACTGAGCTTGAAATCCGAAACTTGACTGAATAAATCTAACGGGGACTGGGAAACACTGAGAAGGCTGAATTCACCAAGAATTATTTGTCGCCATACACTCAGAGCTCGGGAATTTCATTTTTCATTCACTGCGATACGTCAGCTGATTTAGAAGCTCCGTTCCTTTCGAGGCTATCTAACCCAAAGGTGAGGACTTCGAAATTGAGACATTCCGCACTGCTCGAAGTCACTGAATGTGTAACTATCGCACTTCCCGTCAGTTTTGATCGTGAGCGAATATTGGAACGTCGACAACGACATCTCGAGATGTGCCATCCTGCCCCCCCCCCTCTCCCGAAATTGATGGAGAATCTCATCGCGAACATGTTTTCAGAAATTAGGTTCATGGCTTGTCTCTGGTAACCGTTATGATGACTCAATTAAAAAATCTCCGCGATTCATGCACAAGAGCGAAATTGTGAGGAGGTCGCCGAGAAAGTTACCGTACGAGGGAATGAATTTCTGCACCACCTCCTCAATGGTGCGATCCCTCACGCCAACAGACCCTCGAAATCTCCTTCGAGTTGCGAGAAACCGAGGTATCGCAAATTGGCCCACGAACAATTAGGCGCCGCCTCGTACTGATGAACCCGATAGTTCTTTTCGTTTTTCACAGGAATCGACATAGAGGAGGCGCTGGTCTCAAAGTCGTGCTACATAGGTTCATCCAAGGTTCAGCGATAGCTCATTGTCTCAGAAACGTGCGAGGCGTAGGTCGTGCGGTGAGTCTCGACATTGTCAGAATTGATCACTACGTCTCGAAAATACGGGCGGTTCCAGAAATCCGGCGAATAAAGTTTTGCTATCGTTCCCCGAAACAGGATCAAACACCGTCCTCGAAGAATACGAATTCTATGGAACATTAACTCACACAGCAATTTTTCGCGAATTGTCGATGGATTGGAAGGGCAGTCCAGAGGAAATGAAAAGATTTCTAAGTGGAATCCAAATTTTGTAGTTCTCCCGATGGTGGATGAAGGTTTTGTTCTCAGAATGACTCATTCATGAATGTGAATTTCCTGCTACAAAGTCCTCTTCCCAGGTCGCTTCACGCACAGATGTCTCTGATAGCTGGAAAAGCCGCACGTCTGGTACGGCTTCTAACTTTGTGCAACTTAGAAGATTATCTCAGGTGGTGATGCTGTGCAGTCGCTCATTGATGTGTGATACACAGCCAACTTTGGACTAAGCTATGACGTTGTCCCATCAAGGCGCTAGGCCCACCGAGCTCCATCAACCCCATGATGATCATGTGCGACGATTATCACGACGTGTTATCCTGATCCGTGGTCCGAACAGTTCACCGTCGATTTTGGACGGCCCGAACTCGGCTCAAATCCGCAGCAAAGATCATCGTCATCAGCGTCATTGTCTTCCAGCCAGCGAACATTTCTCCAACTCAGAGCCCCATTTCAAACCCAGCATGTGATAATTCGATGATATCTTGAATATCTGAGAATTCGGAGCAGAGAAACGATCTTGTCCCTTTGAAACCCGCCACACCAGAGCTCCACTCAGATGCGCGGAATTCACCGGGTGGATCTGTCGAGTGAACGATGTCGGATGGCGAAAACGTCTTGGGAGATCATCCCAACACTTCCAGTAATGATTTGCTCTTCCAGATTTCTCACCGCGACAGCGTTCAGGAGCTAGATTCGAAAAGAGCGGGGATGTCGTCTGCTACGCGTGATATTTTGCCTTGCTCCGAGCAGTCGGTAGAACACAACGCAAAGAACAGCTGACAATGCTTGCTGTCTCTGTCCCAAAAATCGGAATGGGGTGAGAGGGGGAAGGAAATTGACCCACATACCCCGTCCAGAGCCGCCAAGACGTTTGTCGATTATCGGAGTAGAATTCTTCTGTTTTCTGTTGTGCTTCATCTCACTTCGACATCGACAGCTGCTTCTACTAGGAAGTCGAAAACACCACCGGTGCGACGAACACCCTGTTGAACTTCAACGACTCCTCTACACTGACCGAGTTCGAGCTGAAACCAGAGACCAAGCTCTGGAACTGCCTTTGATTTCTGTGTGAGACGGTGTCAGTGGAGTGAGCAGCTGTTCGTCGGCTTTCCACAGATCTGGGGCTCGATACCAAACGAGCGTAGTATGCTTCCCGCCTTGACTCGATGTGTTTCCCAGTTGAACCTCACGGGAGCTCGAGGATTCGTTCGAGCGACACACTCGCTTTCCATTTCAAATGACAAACGACTCGCGCAATGGAACAGGGCGATTTCGAATGCGGAGAAAATTGTGGGTGAGTTGAAAGACCAGAATTCGAAAGAAGTTTTGCGAATCTGACCGAAGTCAATCGAACCGTTCGAAAAAGCATGGCATAATTCTTGCGTTCTTTGTTCTGTCAGTGTCCTGAGTGGGGAACGCGGGTCCCATTCAATGCTGTCTCCCGCCAACTCCAAACAAAAGGAATCACGAACCCTCTCCGATTTTTTCTCAACTCGAAAATCAAAAAAAAATCAGAAGAAAGAAATGAGAGGCTCTGCGGGAGGCGTATATTTCTGAACTCATACTTTGGAATTTGTTTCCGGGATCAGAAGCTCTATTCAAGGAAAGTTGTGACGGAACGACGGACGTATTTAACTCTTCCTTGATGTTTGTTTTCAGGCTCACCAAATTCAAGTTTCACTCTGAAATTGTTGATGAGCGATTCCGGAATCGGCGCAGGATCGCACATACGGAAGCTGCTGAACACGTCCCACCCTGTGATCAAAACGATAAAGTAAGCGCATCTCCTCTGTAACCCAATTTTTGTTCTTGTAACGGTGTACGACGGGAGAGCGTGCGGCCAAAAAAGTTTTCTCAGTTCAGATCTGCTCCACCTTCCAGGAAACTGATCTACAATGGTAAGAACAATCTTCAAACAAGAGGGTTGGTGATTTTGCTGTTGTCCCGATGTGCCGGCCACATCGAAGGGAGCCCTCAGATGCTGCTTGGTGAATGGGAGGATGCAACCGTTGATGGGGTCACGGAGCGTCAGAGGAATCTGTCAGAAATCGTTGAAATGGTCTATACATCGCATCTTATCCACAGGTAAGAGCGGTCAAACCGAGCCAACTCACAACCAATGTTTCCTACGGTTGCCTGAAGCTTTTTGCTTTTCCAGTTGGTGGTGTAATCATGGCCGATCTATTTTTCCCTCATTGCAGAGACGTTCTCAACGTGTCTCGCGAGCTCGTCACTGATGAGTCGCTGCTCAACGATCTTCAGTACGGAAATAAGATCGCGATTCTGGTCGGAGATATCCTCATCGCAAACGCTTCGAAGAAAACTTCCGAGCTCAACAACTGCAAGGTACGAAGAAAATTCAGAGCCTAGATTGTAAGGAACTTTCGATGGAAACTCTCGGGGAGGGATTTTGGCTTCTTATGTGAGGGTTCAGCAGTCGCTCTCTTCTAGGTTCTTGAGCTTATTGCGAATGCAATTGGAAATTTTATGAAGAGCGAGTTTGTGGTACGACATGATTCGTTCGGGAAGCCCTTCCCCGCGGTATCAATGACCAGCGCCATTTGGGAAGACCGGATCATCCTCAACTCTGGTGAGTACAACTCAGGAGTTTTCAATGACATCTCGTTATCCAACTCTCAGGGCCCGCTTTCTAACGGCTCTTGATTTCCAGGGGCGTTGCTGTCAAGCGCTTGTCAATCAGCGGTGTTGATGGGTGGTCACGGAGACAGTGCTCAGAAGAAGGCGAACGAGTTTGGCAAATGTTTGGGTTTGGTTTGGCAACTCCACGAGGAACTCGAACCTTTCGCTAATCTCATCTATCAAGCTCCTGGTAAGCCGTCACCTCCCCTTGAAGTTGGAATTCACAGTTCACTTGTTTAGATCGAAATCTTGAGCTAGCATTCCGTACTCGATTCCTCGTACCTCGAGCTAACAATTCCAGACGAAGATTGAGTTGGAACAAGACCAAAACCAAGTCTCCAGAGTAGAGAGTTCGGAAACGGATGAAGATCGAACATTTTCAGGTGCGCCTTTCGATCTGACGTCCCTGCCATGCGTTTTGTTCCTTGAGCGAAATCAACATCTCGTGCAGTCACTGGAGACGTCGCTCGAAAACATCAACCATATCGACTACGCAGACCTCTTCAGTCAGATTCTAGCATCGGGTTGTGTCGAAGAAGCGAATTTGAGACTGAACACGTACGTGCATGCGTGCCTCGCCAACCTAGACACGTTCGACTCTTGCTACAAGGCCAAGCAAGCGTTTGTAGACATCATCGAAGCCATGAAACACGTTTGAAGAGAATCACGCGACGCCATAGAAATCTCGTTCGATTCTGAAAGTACAAGGACGACACAAACGCATATAGTTCACGGCCAATTTACATTTTCTGAGACTGCGACATCGGACGTCGGTTATTTCGGAACTTCGAGTTTATTACTATTTGTGAGGTCTGCGTTTTGTGAGACTGTGTGAATATGTGTGTGAATTTGTTGTTTAGTGAGACGATTTTCGGAAAATAACGCGCTACAAGAAGGTGGTCAAATTGAATCGACGTCTTTGCCCGACGAACCCCTCTAGGAAATTGAATTCACACAAATCGCTATGTACGCCGTATGTACGCGGCCCTGAGAACTTGAACAGCGTGATGGATATGTCTTGTCCTCAATTTATTATCTGTTATTATCATATTCACTGTTCATCGTTAATAATAAACACTATCTGTCAAACCACTTGTCGAACATTCGTCGGATTTTCTTCTGCCCAGGCTGGTGAGGACCACGAAGGCGAGTTTCTTAGCTTCGATTCATACTGATAAGTAGGAATACACAGTTCTGCTCTCCGGAGAGCATCAAGCCTCTATGAAATGGCAGCGTTTAGACAAGATCAAAAGCTCTCTCAGTTATCAACTTGGAGAATCCGATCGGTGGGCGGGAGTTCTTCAGAACTGCAAAATCAGATTTGAATGTAATTTGAGTCAATCTGAGATAGTTGAGCCGAGTGGTCCAAGCCGAGCACAATACTGAGAACGGAGTTAAAATCACGGAGAATTCGTGAAAACCAAGTCGGGCAATCGGGCTCACCTTTTTAAGAAACTCTTCGGCACAGATTCGAGCACGTGCATTGAGGGCCAACTTCATTTCGGAAATTTCTTTGTCGATTTCCTCCATGAAGTGGATGACAAAATCGACGAGCTGAAAAAATCAAGGAACCTCAATCATTGATCTTCAATTTGATTCCCAGGAATACATATCATAACTACGTGAATCAATATACATATTCATATAGTATTTATCAATATATTGCTATAGCGCATCCAAGACCACGACAATTCGATGTTGGACACAAACCTTGTGCTTAAACATGGCTTCCGCGTGGAAGTTGGTGATGAGGAAGGAAATGTCATAGCCTTCGATGGGTTTTCTTCTCAGAATGATGAAATTCTCGGCTCTCATCATCATGAATCGCATGAATTTGTGGCACAAAATTTTCTCGATCTCATCCGCTTGTTTCACAGCGATTGAAACCCTGGGAACAGCAATGTTCAATGAATTCTTTAACCACAGTGGAAGAACTTTGGATTGTTCGGCGGAACTTTCGCCGACGGGTCTTCCACCCGCACCATTCAATTATAACTCAAAATCTCGATTCTCTCGCACCTGATGGAGTTGACACTGCCTTCGACTAGAACTCGCTCCTTTTCATTTCGTGATATGACTACTGGTCGAAGGAGTAGCTCTTTATTGCCTCGAATTTCCACTTCTGGTTTGTTATGTCGCTCTATAACCTATGGATAAGGAATCTGATGTTAAAACCCGCGATCAGAACACGAATCCTACACAATGAAGGCCTGCCGAATCATTCTTTCTGACGATTGCTGAAGGAAGAAACTCATTCTAAAGATGCCAATTCTAATCAGTTCATCTTCTCTGAGGCAGGGGGACGATTTTGAGAAGCCTCATAATATGGCATAATTCTAGACTGCTCGAAGTAGGTTTCCTCACTGACCTGAGATTTGAAGTTCTCGAGACACATTGCAGCGTTGAGTGTTTGCCGAACAGCGTTCAAGTAAGGTTTCAGTGTGGCCGCCTAGAATGGAGCGTTTCTAATGAGTCAAACGGGAGTATGACAGTCGCTGAGGTAGCATGCTGCACGAGGGAACCCGTACCATTTTTCTCAGCACGGTCGAGTTCTCTTAGAATAACCGGAAATCCCTAATCGATAGCCTGAGCGTTGGGTAAGGCTAGCAACCAAATATAGCGTGTTCACACATGACTGACTCAGAACTGTCAAGTGGGGAATTCGTCTGTCACTGAGTTCTGAATGCCGCCTCGGATATCGACTCATAATCTGTGAGACCGGAATCATGGGAGGAACTAACCATAGTTGCAGCTAACGGCTATCTCCGTCAATCGGTACTTCCTCCACCGTTCGATTTTTTTTCTCGGCACAACACCGCTAGGACCACACCGCAGTCCCTTCTTCTCTCTTTAGGACAACTGCGGCTCCCTGTCTAAACAATGATACAGTGATCTTTGCCTACTCATCTCCGGGACTCGGGCGCCTCACACAAGCTACCAAGGTTGTCGTTGTATATATGAATAGGAGTTTTCTTTCTGAGACACGCATGGTGAAATTCCCCGGACAATCTCATGGCAAAGAAGATGTTCAGCTGGAATCATAACTGGTATGATAGGATTGTGTATGGGCATGCTGCCCGAGCTTTACAGAGTTCCCATGTTTTCCCCGCCATTGAACGACATGGAGAGTTCGGATGATGGATGAGATTCTGTTTTTCTTGCGATGATATCCTGTCACGAATTCAGATTTTGCCAACCAAGCTTGTCTCACGGTCGCGAAAATTCTGACCAGAAGTCACCACAACCTGTCCCTCCGAATCTTGATGAGAATTGGCCAATAGGTAGACCTCGACAGAGAACAACTTTTGCTGGCCGCTTGACTTACAAGTTCAGGGTTTCAGAGAGGATGTTCGATGCTCATCTGTCCAATCTTTACCGGCGCACGGTTCGCTCCATCATTTTCTGTTGGCGCGGTGCAAACTTCTTTCATTTTTGAGCAGCGCGCCGATTCCGCAGTCCGACCGTTGACGATCCTGCGCAGCAACAGGCGCTTCCACTTCGAGATCACCACCGTCACGGGGAGCATCGCGGGTTCTGGTGCGTATCTTTTCTTCCTCAATCCGTTAGTTACCTTGCACCGAACGAATTCTAAGCCAGGCAGACCGCGCGTAGAGTTTAAAATGACTCGATTTTCTAAAGCACGGCACGTATTTCTTTGGTAGTCAACTTACTGGACCCGTGACTTCAAGCTGAGGGTCGAGCTTCTCTCAAACCTCACCCGCCATCACTGCTGAATGCCACAGCGATACAAGGTACGTCATCCCCTCTGAGGACGATTGTAACTTGTTTCTGATCACCAGTGACCGTTTAACTGGGCGCAAACTGATGTGAGCGCATGACTGATTCGAGCGTATATTTTATTCGCACGCAGTTGATCTGAACTCAGCCAACGGTTAGTTGAATCAATCAAAGAAAAGTCAATCTGTTATGCTCGTGCTGCTTGTGTATTTTCCTTGACGACGAAATCTTGGAATCTCGTTGAATGACGCGGTGGAATTGGGGCTTTCTACAATGCGTTCACACGAGTTCGCGCTGAAATTATCGCATACCTATTCCACCAGCGTCATTGACGACCACTGAACCAGAACTCTGAGGAGGGGTCAGTTCCGTGTGATGACAGCATGATTTTATTTTTGTTTCCAGTGTCTTCGCCCTCGCCATTCGCCATGAGAAGCTCGGACCGAATCAACGCCGATGGAGGGCAGCCAGAAGCAGCGGCGTGACTAGGCAAAGTGCCGCCCGGGCTGAACGCCAGTTGACAATGACTCTCTCTTGGAGGCTTCGCTGTGAAACCTCTCAATTGATTGACATCTTTGTGTTTTTTAAAACCATTTCACGGTCGACAAAGGAGAATATATTTCCCTTTGAATCTCCGATAAAAATTCGTTTTCAATGACGAAAATGCCTCCCTTGGCGGATTCTGGTTCGCAGTGGGTCATTTCGGAATCCTTACCTCGAGTATTGACCGATATGGAGTTTTTTAAGGATGTCCCTCGTGGAAATAGTAGAGCGGGTAGATGTTTCCCCGATCTTATACATACACTGGTGGCCAAAATTCTGAGAACGGTACCTCTTTTCCTTGAGAATCATTCGGGAAATCAAAATGGGATGGTCTGCATTCATGAAATCCATTTGATGAGTCAATTTGGGTCTCAACACATCTCTCAGGAGAGCTGAAGTTCACTATAGAGACCATGTGCGACATCGATTTCGCTTTTCCGAGGAACCTCGAGGAAAGAATTCTGCTCATTGGAAGGAATCTTCTCGAAACGTTTGTATATCTGTCGTGAACTCCCGCACGATCAGCATCCCGCAGCATGAACCTTGTCTGAGATCGTTATTTCGCGCCAATTGTCTTTGATGGGTTTAGGCGGTCACCTGTGCGTTTTGGTGCATCACACCACGTTTTCCGATTTTCTCATCATATCTTAAGCTCATCTGCGAGCTTTTCATACGGCAGACCTTTTGTCTGTATCGAGGTCGGTGGTTGAGATGCGTAATTTACGATACGGACCTCGCCATTTGCCAAATCGTAGACGTCAATGGGAACCGTTCTCAAAATTTTGGCCATTACTGTATTTGGGCAAATATATGATGATAGGGATAGCTTTTGCACGAATCCTCGAATAAATCAACTTCTCTCAACTGCAGATTGATATCGCGGATTTGATCGGAAACATGTTCGACTCGAGATCCCGCTCAAAGAAGAAGAGACTCACATTCTCACTTTAAAATCTTGCTGGAGAACATTTATTGTTACGATTATCTCCAATAAAACGACAGCTCACGGAGCTGCCTAAAATGTTGACAGGACATGTGCAAAATTCGACGACAACCATTGCTAGAAAGAGCGAGTCGGAGTAGAATTAATTTTTCCAGGGAAGCTGATCGCACATCAGATCTTCAGCTCACATCCACCCAACAATGACTTCGCATTATGAGATCATCACCAAACGCTGAGCCCCAAACTTGAGTTCGGGGAAACTAAAATTTTTGTTTAACTGCATTCTTTGATTGCTGCATCGATGTCGTTCATTTGTTCCTTGAGCCGGTTCCACTGCTCTGCAGTCAAAGCGATTCCTTTCCTCCCTGGACGCATTTCACCGCTATCTTTATCCAAATAGAAGTCCCGAATATTGATCAATACACGACCTGGAATTCGCGTAATGAGAAATTAGCTTCTTTGTCGACGTCGTTGCGGCCGCTGTTTTGCGAAAACCTGCATATGGTCGAGAGAAGGTCTTCTGTAGCAAGATTACCTTTGAAATCTTTCACGTTCACATGACGCATCTTGGCAAGCTCAAATGTGTATTCGCCCTCCTCGTTTTTCTTGAGGGAGCCTCCCGCTGATGTTTTCAGTTTCTTGGTAGCACCTTGGGGGGGATTGCGGTCATCGGGACCCGAGTCGGAATCAGAATCCACAACGGCAGCTTTGCGAGACTTCTTGCCTGACATCTTGAGACTGTGGAAGAACGGAAGTTTTAAACAAGTTCAACAAGGCTTAGGAATGTTCACAAGAAGGGATCTCGGCTTGGTCCTTGACGTTGAAGTGACTCCCATCCCGATTAATCCAGCTCCACGAGCTGCGAGAGACGACTTTAAAACAGCAATAAATGGCCAGAGAAAGTGATGAAGACGAGGAAGTGAAATATCCGTTGCTTCTACCGAGTCCTTTGACTGAGAGCATTCAGCTAGATCGGTTTGACGGAACGGATTTCATGGACAAAGCTTCCCCGTCGTTTACTCACTTCTTGCGTGCTATATTGGGTTGAGACTTCTCAATCACAAACTCCTTCTTTGAACTCGCTAGGGACAAACTGTAGCGCTGAATACGCAGGGGTTCTTGTTGTTATGCGAATTTCGTGTCGTGTTATTCTTTCTGCGCGCGCGGTACGTGTGCAGTGTTGTGCTAATCAGGTCCCAGACATCTCATTTTCAAAAACGGTCTAACTAACGACAGGACTGGTCATCGCTTGATATGGAGGGAAGGGTATTTCGGCTGTATATTCTGAGAGAATGAGGGGAATAACCCGCAAACGAAAAAGGCTAGAAACAAGCCTAAACGCAAGGCGGGGTGATTTTTCATAGCAGACGACTTGATGATGATGATGATTTTGGCTGAACTCCTGGACTATCCGCATTGTTTCGACCGAAGACCGCGGGATCGAGGCAGCTGAGGATTTTTTTGATCGTCAGCAACGATTTCCAGATGTTCAGCGAAGATTTCAAACCATCAGAGAACTTCTGGTCCAGAAACGGATTGAGAAAATGAATTCAGTCTTCCGGAACTAATTCCGGAAGACTGAATTCCGGCACTTGAATTCCCGAATCACAGTTTATGCAGCCGCCCAGCGGCTCAGTGATCGGTTTCGAAGTCCAAGAGCCACGAGAAAAAATTGTAAATCACACCTTTTCTTCCTGCATTCTTCTCGCTCCACGCACTGACACTTTGAGGACATCCTAGGAGAGCGAGAGTACTTTTCTTTCTCCCTCTCTCTGAGCAATTCCTGCGCTCGACCTCGGCCTTCAATCCCGAAACCTCTGGGTCAAATATAGAGGCCCGAAGGTCGAGGTGAGGATACACTTGGAGCGAGTTTAGTTGTGAATCGGGAAGCACCGATCCGGACTAAAAGCGAAACTCGAAGTTCCACGATGCTCTTTCAAATGTGGATCTCGGAGCAGGCTTTCCCTCTGTCCGAATTCTCCCGATTGTGTTCTGAAGACCAGCGTCGATGTCATTTGTATTCTGAGGAAGTGAAGATTAGTCCATTCTCATACATTCCCAAACAGAGGAGACACGAAGCGATACTCATGGAGGACGAACAACGAGGAGGATCCCGGATAGTTCGATGAAAGAAGGAGAATTCTTCTCGCGAACAATTACAGACGCTTTCTCAGGAGCGAGGAGAGTCGAAAAGTTATGAGAACCGGCGTAGGCCCTGAAATTAGACAGAATTGAACCCTTCGCGCCAGCGAATTTCAAATGCGCGGGAGAACGTGCACGACAACGTGTGTACACGAAGGTACACCGACCGCTGAGACGGCTTTTCCGCTCGATTTGTCCAGGATTCGAATCGTGTTACAAGAGGAAAAATGAGAACTCCGAAAGAAAAGTGCAAACTGGGACTTGATGAATACGGTGCTCTAGGTCTCAAACTCGGATTCCGACGCATCATGAAATGTACGCGGTACGTTGTCGATTTCCATCCCTTTTCGTTCCGTCGGAATATGTTTGAGCCAAAACGAATCGAAGCGAATTGATTGGGAAATTTCTCCCGGTGATTACAGACGAATCTGGGAACGCACCAAGAAGCAGTTTGGCAAGAATCCGAAGTACGCTCAATTTCCGCCCCAGGAGTGCTTCACTCCTGAAACTGGGTCTTTCAAGATCCATAAACCACGCCAGCTGGCAACACCTCGGTTTCCTGCCCCGACTGATACGATCCGAGACATGCAGAAGATCCGAAGAGCTTGTTCTGGCCCGAGGATCTCGATCCGAACTCTGAACAGAGCGTAACCACTACGGTTTTGAGCTTTCCCGATCATCTCGCTCAAAATTGCTTGTAATCTTGAAAATCATTTACTGAACTCGAACTCAATTTGTTGACTTGTGATGGCTTGCTATGTTATCGATGAATTTGTCGGGATTCCTCGCAAATGTATATTTTTGTTTATAAATATGGATGCAGAAGCGCCGCAATAAAAACGCTCTGCTGGTCTCGTTGAGCCTCGAAATCTGTTCTCCTCATTGACCTTGACTCCTTGCTATTCGCTTCCATAACATTTGCTGATTCTTCCCTTGAAGACAAAAGAAGGATGAACTGTCTGCGAGAACATCAGAAGTCAAGTGGTCCTAAAATGTGGTGGATCTTGCTGCTAGACCGCAAGAGAGTGACTGCCATGTTTGGAAAATTATGAGATTTGATAATGTTCGTTTGTAAGAGACTAGGTGTGGATGAAGACTCAACAAGAAAGATTCCAATTTTATTTATTGGACTGAGGTTGTGGAGCAAACGAGAAGAAGCCTTGAGAAATGGGAAAATTTGAAATCGCCGTGGCGAATATCCGAAGGACCGCTCGAGTCGGACTCTGCCCGAGGTGGCGAAGAGAAGCAGAATGAAGGAATTTGTCAAATCGTAGCTTCCTCTTGACCGACGGAAACTTCCCCACGGAGCACCGATCGCCAACCACTGCTTCAATTCCCTCAGATCTTGAGATACAGTCGAGGGTGGTCGAATCCGAAAAATCGTGGTTGCGAAATCTATGTAAGCTTGGCCCCAAAGATTTGAGTGAGTTGGATCACGTGGAGCAGGATCCAGTTATCCAACAGCAGGAGCCGAGATCGACATGAAATCGACCTTACCCATAAGTAACCTCATTACCTTCTCAAGGTAAAGGGTGGGGCAAGATATTTTCCCTGTTTACAAACGATCGGCAAATCTTTCCCGATCGCAAAAAGTTTGCGCAAAAAGTCGCCTCTTTTCGTGCCATTTCGGGACGAAGAGAGCTCGGACACGAAAAAAAGATTCCAGGAAGCTTCTTTCCGAAAAGAACGCAAAAATCAATGCTTGTCTATGGGGACTTGGGCGGATTCTCATTCAGAGTGGAGGAGGATATCAAACAAATGATTCTCAGCGGATTCCGGAGTTCAGTCGAAGCTTGACTTTGAGTTGGAAATGTCCCCCTGCTTGGATGTGAGGACTTTATTGGAGTTAGTCGATTTGGTAGACTTTTCAGGCTCTCTCAGTAGAGATGAATTCAGGTCGAGACGTTGAGATCACTCTGTGTTGCCAGCCAGTACAAGTTTTGAGAAACTCGACATGATCTGGACGCCAGTGCATCGATCCTTTGTCGATAAAAGTTTAGTCGATGTCCCTTAATTGATGATTGATTGTTCCTGGTTGAAGAGTATGAGAATGAACCACGACTTCGATATTTTATTCCTTCCAAATCGACCCGGTCCTTATAATGTCCTCACATCCAAGCAGAGAGACGTTTTTCAAACTCGAAATCAAGCGTCGAGTGAACTCTGGGGTCTGCTGAGGCTCATTTGATTGATATCCCCCAGTATGGATGAGAATCCGTTCAAGACAAGCATTGATTTTTGTGTTTTTCTCGAGAAAAAAACTCTCGGATTTTTTTTCGACTCCGAGCTCTTTTCGTCCCAAAAATGGCATAATGAGACTCAACTTTTTGCGCCATCCGAACTCCGATATCTCGTAACCGAAAGATTTGCCGATCGTTTGTAAACAGGGAAAATATCTTGCCCCACCCTGTATAACGGATTGAGGTACATCATGGTACCTTAATACCTTAATCAAGTTCCTACGTCAATTCTTAAACGCATTTCGACTTTGCTCACTTGGAGTAGCTCTCGGCAAGATTCTCGAGGCATTTTTCTTCTCTTGGAACGGAGAAATCGTCGCCAGAAGGTCGACATTCTCTCGGGTCGCTTTCTGTTCATTCAGTTTTTGCCAATTGATCTCGAAATCTCGAGAGGAGGAGTTTTTCGATTCGAATTTCGTCCATCATTTGTCAACTGATGCGATGACCGGTCTCAGCGGATTGTTCCTCCAGAAACCGCCTCCGCGAGCTGGAACTTTTCTCATCATTCCGTGCTCGAATCTGAAGAATTAATCGAACAATTGACACTCCGGGGGGAAAGTTTCATAGCTCGCCGGTCACAATCCGTTTCCGATTCGATTGACTTTGGTTTTTCGAGTGAGGACGTCAGAGAAATCTTTCCTTGACGCGTTCCTCCTCCTTTTCGTGGCATGGATGGATTATCGTTGATCGAAACGAACGTTTGGGAGGAAGTCTATAACCAACCGATCTGTTCCTCCTGCTCAGTGGTGCCGCAACGATCTCTGTCGTCGCGGTGGCGAGGTCACCCCTTTAAGGTCAACTTGCTGCTTCTGTCGCTTCCTCTTGAACCGCTGGTTTCGATGGAGTTTTTGGAGAGCATCCGAGACGGAAACTTGATTCAGACGCCAGCCACCACGACTACCGGTCGATTTGCTCTTCGACCCACTTACCTTCCTGGATTCTAGGAGCCAAACCCACCGCTCTGTACTCGTGAAACACTCGCGGGGTTTCGACCCGATTTCCAGTTTCCAGACTCGCGATCGAAGATGGTGAAAGTATTTTGAGGAAAATTCCGAACAGCAGCTAAATCAAGTTCACTTCGCTGCGAGAGATCTGTTTCGGGAGAGCGGCTCCAGCCCCGAAACAGCAGCAAGTGCGGCAGTCTGGCGACGACCCAGACCTTGGCTTTGAAGTTCGAGGAGTGCGATTCACCTTGAAAACTTCCTACTTTTTTCTTCCTGCATTCTTCTCGCTTCGAACACCGGCCGAAAGTAACCCTTTGAGGATATCCTCAAAGTGCGAGAGTTGTTTTTTGCTCAGTAACGCGCTCTGCATCCGTCCTTGGCCTTCAATCCCGGAACCTCCGGGTCAGACGGAGACCAGAAGGTCGAGGTTTTTTTTTCTTGCTGCAAGTCGGAAGTGACCGGCGAAGAAAGGAAGCAAGATCCACAAGGTTGATTCAAATGCAAACTACGAGGACGGGGAGACGCACAGCCAGCCACCACCCTTGGCCACGAATGAGGATGAAACCTTGATCTGAAATCTGAGATCTCGTCGATGTGGCACCTTCTCCTGATCTGCGGTTCGGGAGTTTTCTGAAGCGTTTAGAAATTTCCGGCCGGAGTCGGAAAGCTCTTTCACACGTGTGTAGAATTAACTTACAGCGCACCTTGATAGGACTTACAGGTGCGGCCGGAACTGAGAATACGGCCGACTGCGTCTCTCGAGGCTTGGACCGTGGTCGTGGCTTTGCTGGCAGAGCACGTGCACCGGAAAGAGCTGAAACCAACGAGTTGAGACAACACCTAGAGAGAAAAGGACAACAATCCGCCCACATTTTCGTGATTGATGGCGAGAAACAGGAAAAACCAACTTACGCAACCAGCAATTACAACAACAAACGAATGATTCGTCGGCCGATCGTGAGTGGCCACGCTCGACAGGCTGCTTGACGGGACTCGAGAAATCCAGTTTTTGACCATTTTCTTTTGTTTTTGTTCGGTCGGAAATCGGAATCTCCTCCGCGATCGGACTCCATCGCTGGTCGTGAAAGCCGAACCGTCGACCGGTAGCGTTTTCAGGAGCGAACAATCTTCCTGTCTGGGCGGTCTCGTATGTAGTTCGAAATCTTTTTTTTTTTTTCCCCCTCACGTGGAGTTGCCCACTTTTGCCGTCGCCGTCGTCATCGACGGCCGTCGTTGTTTCTGGTGAGGTCTGACCGAACGCAGCCCTTTTGAGCTGGCAGCCACCTGTCGACGAACACACCCAGACTCCGGGGACAAAATCGCTTCGCTTTAAGCATCGTTTTTGGACCCGTTCTCAACCAGGTGCCGAATAGTGCCGACTCCGAGCTACCTGATAATAATGGAAGGCCATCAATGACGGAAAGCGGTCCACTGAACCTGATGTGGACTACTCTGATTTGGCGTCATCAATTCTCCGTTCCGAATGGAAAAACAATTTTTGAGCCAAAAGTTTGATCATTTCCGACAAGAGATTTTCTGGTTTTCGAATCTTCGGTACTACTTGGCGGTTTGGCGATCATATGTCGCGGTGGGTTCGTGCGCGTCATGTTCACCTTATGGCGTGGAAGGGCATCAGCAACAGCGACAACGACGACAGGGAATTCTCGGTCAGGAACCGCTAGACGACCGGCATACGGCGCTCGTGTGGTTAACAGTAGTTGCCTTAATCGCACTTGAGTGAGCAGGTAGCCAGCTCGCGAGGTAACATCTCAATGAAGATCACTCATTTGGCAATTATACTTTGAAATTACCGCCACGCCGCGCAGGGCCAGAAGGACTAATTACGACGAAGCTTTCATTCCACCTCTTCCACTAATGTCTACTGACGTCCACTAGAAACAAGCAGCTACCGGACATCGGTACGAGTTTCAGCGAACTCGCGACACGCTCCCGGATGTGAGCCGACTGCGTGGATCTCGGGAAACTCAAAAAGAATGAATCAGATCCAACGACTCAACGAGGCAACAACGATGCCGTGGAGGCAACACGAGAATCGAAACGTACCTACCACTTCTGTTTTCGAGCAGCTGTTTTCTTCTTTTCTCGTGTTTTTAGCCACGGAATATCAAAACATTATCGGTCGAGGCGATCCGAGGAACAATGCTTCGCCAGAGATCGGATCCATCTGACTTCATTCAACCAATTGACGCTCTGTTCTTTGTTTTCAGGAGAACGACCAGATGTCTCGGTTGCATCAGCGATTAGTGCGCAAGCCCGAAATCTTCGAAACGGCCACCGAAGTTTCATATTTTCACCGTTCCTCCGAGTCGAATCAGCAAGCTGTGGTTCTCGATCGAGTCGAGGATTCGAAAGCGTCTTCATTTCGAGAACTCGACTTGAAAATCGCCGAATTATCGCTCGAAACAGCAGTTAACCAACAGCGGCACATGCCGTTGTCGAGCGAACGAGGAAATTGATTTAAAAAAAAAAAGGAAACAGAGGGTTTTCAACACCGGTTGCTTCGAGGGGCATCACTAACAGTTCGCTTGTAGGAAAGTTTTTGACGACGACAACAGCTTGAAGACGCTGCCCTTGAGGTCCAAACCGAAGTTTTTTTTTCTCCTATGCGCGTGCCGACAGCTTTCAGCCGCCGAATGCCGGCTCTTAGATCGATTAATCCAGAGAATCGAATTATGGAACCGTTTGAAGACGAAATTGGGAGAAACAAACGTGGCACAACAGTATCCACGTCTTCCGCATAGAAATGATCTGTGAACAGATGCACAACCGCTGCTCGTTCGTTGTCTGATTCCATTTCTTGGCAGAAGATCCTGCAAACGACTTCCTGTGCTCTGGCGTCGATACATCGCGAGAGATTGAATTGATTTTCGAGGTCGTGATCAACTTTCAGAGAGTTCGGCGTCGGTTGTTGTTTTCCTCTCGCGCCGCCTGATTCGGTTTCGAAGCGAAAGCCTCGACCAGCTAAAAGGTGGGTTCCGTTCTCACCGTGGTCAACGTGGCGTTCAGGCAGACAAAGTTCCGTTCCCATACGCTCACACCGTCGACGAGTGATTCACTGGTTCGCTCGCTCGCTCGCCCGTCCGACAGAGTACAGACGGACAGGCGGAGCGACCGACCGACCGGCAAACAGGCATACGATGAGGCTAACGGGGTTCAAAAACGTCTCATTTCAAAGACGTCGCTGTTGACAGAATGGAAGCGCGCTTCAATGATAGTAACTCCAGGGCGCGGCTACAGGAACTAGAGCGTTGTCCGCTTTCGGACGAACAACACACCGACGACGACGACGAGAGAGAGAGAGAGAGAGTTGTTGAGAGAAAACGTCAGAGCCGACGATCGTCCGTTTCTCGATGGACATTCAAGCAGAGACGCAAGGGAGGACATCCAAAGCTCTGATCGAGGGGCTGGCTGACCTCCGGGGAATGGATAAATAAACCTAAGCCGGATAGATGAGTCGCTGATTTTCTCACCAGCTGAGCGAACGAACGAGTGCCCCCAGGTCGAGCAAGGCTACCATTAACAAATCGAACGATATGTTCTCACGCTGCTCTTGTAAACAGAAAGTGCCTCAAGCAGAATGAATGCACTGCTCATGTCATGGGAAGGCACCTGTCATACAAGTCGTGGTCAAAGCTGTTGACAACGACGACTCGTTCTCATCATCAGAATCAGAGAACTCGTGAAAGAATCCAGAGCAATTGACGTTGGTTTCCCTCACTTGACGACAGTTCGGAACACTTGTCGGCTTCACCGAGCAGCTGGTTCGAAATGTTTCCCCTCGAATTCCTTCGTTTTGCTCTCCTCCGACTGGAAGACTCAATCGAACTATTATACATATATCGACCCTTTCTCGTGGAATTATGATGGATTTCCATAAATGTCAAATCATGTCAGCGGCGGTTGGCGAGATCCCGTTGTTAGGCACCTGCTCCGCCGCAGAGATTTATCTCTCACGTTCTCATTTATCTATTATTAGTTTTTCTTGTGAGAGAGTTTTTCTACCCCAAATAATCGCGATGTCTCCTTTTCTCACCGATTCTCCGACGAAAGAGTCTCTTTCCTGGTCTTTGTTGCTCTGTGAGATTCAACAGCACACCGGCAACCTGTTAGAGACCGCGGTTTCGTGAGAGTGCGGCGGGTTTCCCTCGTCCAGAAACTGTCATCAATTTTCGCTGATCTTGGATCCGAATCCAACTTCACGAAGGCGAACTCGAAATTTTCCGATTTCCGAGAACGCGACCTCTGGAAGATTCTGATTGGAAATCTCCATGGGGGAAATGAGTTCGACGATTCGCATTCATTTGGACCCGGACTTCCCTCCACCCCTCCCGAAACTCACGGCCACCTGTTTGTATGAATGGGAGTCTGTACTCTAAATTCTCTTTTTTCACTCGCCAAGGTTCAGCTGGTGCTCTTATATCTCTGGTCCTTGTCCTCCCGATAACCTCTGGATCACCTCTGGTCGCGTTCGGCGCGAATGCTTCGACCGAAGCGACTTTCGTCCGTGATGACATTGATCGGCGGAGCTCCGAGCGCGCGAGTTGGCGAAGAACCGTCGAAGAAAGCAGCTGCCTTCCGGAGATCACGACACTGAGAGAGACCAGATGACCATATGTCCCGGAAGCTCACGGGGGCGTCTACGAGACCGAGTGGGGCGACGGCCAGACCCGAGTCTCGAGTGAGTTTTCGGACTCCGACTCCATAACCGAGCCGAGATCTCGTCGTCGAAGTTTTTGTTTTCCTCTCTTCGTGACGGACGCAAGAAAACGTCCGCTGTTCAGCTGCTCGAGAGCTTTGTGAACCCTGACCCTGGTTTGTGATTGGCCTCTCCCGCTTCAGAATCAATTGACGCCTATCTCAAAACGTGTAATTTCTTCGATCAGTCCTCATTCGAACGCTCGAGAATGGAAGAAACAACGAAACCCATTGATAGTAGCAGAAGTAGAAATTGTCCAATTTCGCTGTTCGTCGAGAATTTTAGTCTAATCACGGGTTTTGTGTCGCTTCCTCGAAGAAGCGGTCGCGTTCCCTCCATAAGGGTCATCAATGATTCAGATTCAGCAGCGAGAAGCAAGCATGCAGGCACCTGTAGCTGACTGAGTTAATTGTGTATGGGGGAATGTGAGATATGGGCTCGAGCTTCCTCGAAACACTGGCCGTCGCCGTACGGAGTTTGTGTCCACCACTGTCGTCCAGATGACCCCGCGACCCGTCAGGAATCCCGTTGTCGTTGCTCCACCAATAGAGCACTCACTCACTCACTGATTATGTTACGGTGGAGGTATGCAACAACTTTATGCTCGCTCGCTCCCTCGCTGGGTGAACAACATCGGAATGTGGGTGGAGATCGTTGAGGTATGCGTCGTCGTCAAGTTATGGCGACAAGTCTGGGCGTGTGCAGGGATCTCATCCAATCTCATCTTAAGACACTTCGAATGTTGACGTGTCGTCTTCTCCTCCCGTTAGATCTGATTCTTCTTCTGTCTGCTACGGCCCTCGAATGCAAACAGAATGAATCATCTTTTCTTGTTTTCTCTCTGTTTAACAGCAACACATTCGGCAAATCCCACTCGAACGTGTTTCTACACGTATCCAACAACGTTTGCCAGATCAAACAGTACGCTAATCTCGACGTGTTGAGCCCACAGGCTAATCCTCGGAGAGGCCTCTCGAGTGACATCGGATCGAGCTTCGTTTTCGATAGATTCGCGTCATCGGCGGAATCGCCGCGAAATGTGAAATTGCGCCTAAAAATGTTGTTTCCCATTCCAAAAGAACAGATTTCAGAAATCCAATCGAATCAGAGTCGAGCGAACATTCAGGGGAACATTCTTGATCAGTAGATCCGAATGAAAATTTGGTGGCAGGGCCCGAGCTCCGGATCATTCATTCATCATTCCTCAAGGTCCTGCTCGAGAACTTCGGAGGAAAAGATTTTAGGGGCAGGAAAGCGAGTTGTAGATCTGAACGTAATCTCTCTTTTCTTGATGGGGGTTTGGGGGAAACTGTACGAGCTCGAACAAAATATCCAGCGGGAAATATTCGTTAAAAACAGAAGAATAAATTTGGAAAACCGTTCAGGCCGTGATTCTTTTACATATTTTGGTGGAATCTTCTGACAAACAACAGTTTGCTTCTCATTTCATCTCGAGAGCATTGAAACGGGGCTCGTGGCTTCCGAAACGAAGATCGAAGACAACAGCGAATCTCGAACGGCAGCATCGTAGATACCTAATAGATTTTCACGGGGAGAGGTGTCTTACACCGATCGAGCAGCTGAAAATGCGGCAGATGCATAGCTGCCCGCATCATGTCGAACGCACTTAAACAAAGGATCAAAGCACTCCAATTACCGATCACCCGTTGCAGGCAGGGTGTATTCATCGGACGCCAGAGATGGGCAAAACGACACTCGAGACGCGTGCACCCTGTACGGCACGCGTGGGTTCGGACCCCCGAGGGTCGAAGGTCACCGCGACCTCACGACTTTTTTTTTTCTCTTTTCTCGTTCTCCTCAAAGGCCAGATGACGTTGACCGTTGTGTAACAGACTTGTTCGTCATTATCGAACAAGCAACAACATCGGGAGCATATGCCAGACGTCGGTCGTCGGCTCCACCTTTTACGGATTCTCGAACCAGACCTCATTCTCGCTCAAACAACTTCTGAAGTTCAAACCCGCTTCGTTGGGTCGTCGGTGTCGGAATCCCACTCCATGGCATGACCGGATGCCTCGCCGGAACTCCCCCTACTGCCGCCGCCTCCGCCTCCTCCGCAACAACACCACCTGAACAGTGTACAGAGCCCGATGTCAAAGTTCGGGGTTCGCTGGTTTGAGGAGCAGCGAACCTCAACGGGCGGAAACTCCGATTCCGTTTTCGCACTGTAAAGGCTCCATGGCATCAACGACGACGACAAGGGAGCGGTGGGCTCACCTGCCCACGTTTTTTCTCGGAATGTTTGCACATGGCGTCTCGAGTTGTTGTTTTGATGAGTTGAGCACGCGCACGCGTTGGTCGGGACGTGATCGCCAAAACTCGACGGAGTGTTCGGATCCCGAAGCGGCGCGGCGGGGGCAGCTGGCAGCCAGCGAAACAAAAGTCGTTCGGCATCTTCTACATAGAGCACCTAACATCAGCTGTCTGTATCGAGCTAGCTGCCTATGTAGTTCGGTCTCGCGGGGCACCGACGACGATGACGGCGGCGATCGAACACCGGCTCGATCGTCTGCGATTTTCGTGGATTTTTTTCCGCGCAACTCGGAAAAACGAACGAAACCATTCGCGAAGATGAACTATCGATTGTTTCTGGAAACTCGAAGTTCGTGTGACGTGTTTTCGTGGCCACGGTCCGTTGACAGCTTACGTTCGAGTGTGGATCTCGCTCGGAGTGTCGACTTGACAAATGACTGCGGCATAATGCTCGTCTCCTTCCGTCGACTAACCCATTGGCTGGTAGTTCGTTGATTTATGGTGTTTTTAATTACACCGAGCCGCTCTCAACACCTCTGCTCGTATTGGCTTACTTAGTAACAACATAGCACAGGTCGACGGTCGTTTCGTTCGAAGCAACGGAAATAGTTTCTCGGCTGGTGTATAACATCCTCAGGTCTGCTTCCTTCGCCACATCTTTCGGATCTGCGAATTTCATGAAAATTTTGAAGAAACACTTCGAGAGGAACTCGGCTCGCTTTTGACTTCTCTGGGAATCGTTCGAGTGCTTTTGAATTTCGTCGTTGTTGTACTCGGTGTATCTCGAAGTCGATCCGGTCCCAGAGGCTTCTTCCGTGCTCTTATCTGAACTACCTGTCGCTTAGGCAGCCGGGAGACCGAGGGAGAGTCTCGACTCGACCTCTGGCCACTGAACCCTGGTGCAGGATGTCGCATCCTATGGGAGGTTAACGCTCCGCTTCGAACTTGGGTCACCGACTCGGCGACTATATTAATCAATGTTCGGTTTCCTAACAGATAAGCTCCATTGAACTCTCGTTTCTTCGGTATCCGGGTTGGGTGAAGCCGCAGCACCAGGCCAAATCAGAGTTCTGACTCCGAGCCGTTAACGGTCCTCGAGAAGGGGATCTTGAACTGTTGATGGAATTTGCATTCGTCCCACTCAGAAAGAAGTTGGTTTGTTGGTTGTCCCTCACGGCAGCTTTGGTAGTCCGCACCTGCTCAACTGTTCCGGCTATGATTCCCCTCCCCCCCCTCGCCCCCCCCCCCTCCCTCGTTTAGTTGTGTCCTATGTAGTCCTACTACTTGAACGTTCAGATTCGCACCAGCTTCTTACGTCGTGACCGCTAGTTCCGCAATGGTGGGAACATTCAAGATAACGGACGTGCACGGCCCACTTAGACAAAAAGCCACAACCGGAGCCGCACGGACAAGATTCGAAACGTTCACAACTAGCTTTCGATTCGAGTTACAAAGATGATTTCAAGACTGATTTGGTGACAAACGGATCGAACTGGTCCCGCTAACGAATCTCGTTTTTCCCACGGTTTCTGCGCCGCCGTTCGAACCAGCTCTTAGGTGTAAATGAATAGCGCCGATCTTTTCCATCAGATATCTATACAATATATGTGTGCAACAGAAAAACGAAGGCATTCGCTAGTGGTTCGATTGCTGTAACGATGTTTAAGTACAAACTCCGTGCAGAATGATTTGCGCAACGAGGGAGACGACAATCCGAAAAGCATTCTGAACGAAAAGAGACAACATTTGAGAAATTCTGTTCGGCAGGTTGTTGACGCAGGAAAGTCGAACCGGGCCTGAATTCAAACAAAGTCCAATTCGGCTTTATGCCCGAACGGTCAAGATTTCGGTTTGCTCAGGCGTCCGTGGATTGTTGACTCGTCATCAAGTTCGATTCTAGCATAACGGTGGTTCAGTGACCACGTCCAAGTCCCGTTCCCACAGTGCTGTCGTTACACAGGCCGACAGGTATATTCGCTCGAGTGTAGGGGGAAGAGCGGGAAGCGTTTTTAAGCTTTCCGATTCGTATTTGATTTTGTGTGTTTTTATCTTCCGATCGTGCTTCCGATTGAGGTGACCGACCCCTCGAGAGCGAGCTCGCCGGCTAGATCGACGTCATTCAAAACAACAAACGAAGGCATCGGCCACGATTTCGAAAAGCCGGATTTCACCCCATTGATTATCTATTCGTCCAGCGGGCCACCGCGACGCGCGGTTCTAACCCCACCCGATTCACATAAGGTAAGGCGTTGCCTCTTGAACTGTTTACGTCGTCGATCGCCGGAAACTCGAAAACTTCCGCTCCCATCGGATTCACAGCTGAAGGATCTCTCATTTCGTGAGTGTGGAACACCGTATCAGCAGCAGTAGTTGAAGGGAAATCGTGACCGAACTCAATGCCCCTGAACGTTCTCATGGTGAAGCCCATACACATCGAGCGAGTCATTAAATAGGTGGCGGCGGTTGCGTGGGAATACGGCCTCTGAATCTCATTTGTTTTCTTCTCTCTCTCTCTCTCTCTTTATCGATCAAAACTCCTCGAAGAGAAATCCCCTCCAGAAATCGATCGATTGTTTGCGTTCAGAGGTGCGAACGTTTCTTCTTTGTTTGCGGTGCAACAGAGGCCGTCGCAGGTTTGTATTACGTGACGAAGTCTTTTGCAAACTGGACTAAAGCGACGTTTTCGCGGCTTAGGGGCCGCTTTGTTGGGACTGTTTGGATGTTTTGTTTTGAGTTTAGTCGCTTGAGCCAATTCGAGCGAGTATCGAGACTCGTGTTTTGGGGTTTCGATGGAACGAACTCTCGAAAATGCGAAGTTCACGAATTATCTCAACGCTTCACGCTTCGTTACGCTTTCGCTTCTGGACCTTTGTGTGTATATTTATGCGTTGTCTTTGATTTTCTCGGAGAGATAGCGGCGAAACACAGAAAAGACACTGCTTTCTGTTAGTGCCTGATCTGATTACTCTTTGGCAAGATTCATCTCGATGCGGAAATCGCAGTTTACAGCTTTCGCGGCGAAGTTCTCGGATTTCCGGGAGGCAACAAGCGGTCAGTGAGAACTCTCAGGTCGTCCGAGAAGTAAGAAAACCGTTTTCATCCGAGGTTCTGCATAAAACGCGATCGCAGAAAGGACAAAGAAAAAAGGGAACTCTTCGTGTTTCTGAAGGGGACGGATATTTGTCTCGAATTCCTCAATTGATTGAGAAGTTTTCGCTGAAAGTTTGTCGTTTCGAAAAAGACCAAGAATCTCTAACGCTTTCGGAGCTCGTGTAGAACTCCCTCAAGATTTACAAGCTTTCTGTCTTCGGCTCAAAGTGAACCTTGAATGAGAAGAACTTATGACATCTCAAGTCAGGTCGGATCCATCCTGATTAATTCGGAGCCTGCCGGATGAGCGGAAGTGTTCGAAAAGAAGAAGGGGGAGGAAAGTTTTAAAGACAGAAGCACCGAGGCAGAATTCACAGCGACCGGAAGGGTTTGTATCATCGCCAGCATGTAGTAGGCGGAACAACCTTGCTCTACATTCTGCGATGAGTCTCGGGCTCCGTAGAAGATAGCCTTGACCCAACCTAGTCAGCGAGCAAAGAAGCAGTCGAGGAACCAGCCAACCCCACCTGTGCGGCCATATGCCTCCTGTAGAAGCAGTTTTTGGCGAAGCTAACCTAACCTAGTTTCTTTTCCGCACGCGCACCTTCTATTCCTGGTTTTTCGATCCAGCCATTCGTTTCCTCGAGAGGCCATCCACACACTTCTGGGTTTCTCCTTTCACTTTTCCAGAAGTCACTTGAAAACACATCCTGCTCAACCAGAAGTTCTCTTCCACTGCAGCAGCAGAGTGGAACTAGGGTCACGAGAGATCTGTGGAGAAACAGAAAACACAAAGCGGAAAACAGGGGCAGGAACTCCGAGACCGAAGCAGGGACGTTCGGTAGCACCTGTAGTATAGGAGTTTTAATTGAATTTTGCGTCCGATGATGCGGGCGACTTGTATGGCTTTCGCATCTGCCGTTCGAGACGAGTATTTGTTCAAGGTTGCCCTCATTCATTAATCGTCATAATTGAAAAAGCTTCAACGGCTATTTGAACGATTCCGCGCGCAGCTAACGGAAGAAGCAGAGAAGCGTCGCAGAACAACGAAGCAACGGCAACAGCTGTTCGTCTGTCGCTTGCTTTCAGTGGTAGAGCATACATCTCATCTGAACGAGCGAGCGAGCGAGCTCGATGACGATGGTCAGTGGAAAGAAAGCGCGAAGTCTTTTTGCTTAGAGGAAAAACACTATACGGCTGCTGTCAAAAAGGAAAATCCCCGCTGCTAGATAAACGCGTACTCACTATCGCCAACTCACTATCTCCCGTTGGTTAACGGCATTAAGGGTGTAGTAGCAAGTGGTGATTATCGTTTAACGCTAAAAAGAGCGAAAGTTCATCTTCCAAAGCCTCCTCCGATATCGAAGTCGGGATACGCGGAGCCTCGAGATCGTTCCCAATTCTCAATCCTCCCCATCGCGATCCTGGAAACACCTCCTGGACCTGGGAAGGAGTCTTCGTTTCCCCATTCATTCGAATCGGAGGCTGACACTTGGAGACTTTGCTCACGTTTAGTCAAATGTGGGTAACGCTCTCGTAAAGGAAACTCCCTATCGTGCTCGCGTCAAAGGTTGTCAACATCTCGTGAATCTGGCAGCGTCTGGTTTCGTGGCCCAGTGGAATTCTCGTGGATTCCATTGTCACCGATTCTGGAAGGGAATCTCCCCAACGGAAAGCAGGAAGAACAACCTGACAACCCGCATGTGGTTGTGTGCTGTCGACGAGCTGGCTGCCAGACGGGCGACCGGAGGCCTCGGCTCGCGGATCACAAAGCGTCTTCACAGAACGTCAGCAACAGGTGTATCAACAAAGTCCAATGTTCGGACGATTTCTGATTCAACGATCTCATCACGGAATCAGCTCATTCATCACGCTGAATTTCCGATTCCACTGTCAACCGGTTCCCGATAAATAATCGATTACGCCTCTCGACTCGGTCGTTGAATCATCGTGGCCCGGGAAAATCACGAAAATGGTGGAGAAAACGGGAAATGGTGGAAAAAACAACGGTAAATGGCGAAGTGGCGGGGAACGTGGAAAACAGCGACATCGAGGAAACTGTCACATTGTTCCCCGTTGTTTATTGTTGTCATTTCAGGACACCATCATCGACTTGGTAAACTCACAAATTACCAAAGTTCTCAAGGTGAACATCGTTGTGTGCAGGTGGCTGACTTCGACTCCCTTTTCCAGAAGTCGTTGATCGATCAGTTTCCGCAAATATTACTTTTCAGTTTCATCAGAGCCGCGCAAGCGAGTAATCCTCCCGAACTCACGAAAAACACAGCCCTCAGGGAGTCTCGTTCGCGATTCAAGAATCGAAACTTCGGCTCACCGGTAGCATGACAGTTGTTCAGAGCGTAGCTGATGAGGATGGTCTCGAAGTAGAGCTCGAGGAAAAGCGTGCCGATCCAGGTCCAAAACACGATGGGATTGTCTGTTATCAAACTCCACCTGCGGACGAACAGCAAGCACGAAACGTGGAAAGCGAGCGCCCAAAACCACGAGAGGAAGCCGACGAGGTTCACCGGAGACTCGTCCTGATCGTTCTCGCAGAGCCGAACGTTCGTGGTCACAATCTTTGAGAAAAGTTTCCACATTCGCCAAGTGCTGCTGATGAAAATCTCCATCGAGGCGAACAATTGCGATACACTACTCTTGCAGTGATTGCATGCGTGATTGAGGCGAACTTGAAGTTGATATTCACTAAGACGAGTCAGCAGCCCATCGAGACCACTTTGGCTCCACCCCCATAGTATTGAACTGAATCCCAGAAAACTTTCCATGGAACTTCTAGCCAGAGAATACATTGTCACGACGTCCGGGCTTTCCGACGTGCCCGCTCCATCAGTGAAAGTCTCGAAAACCAGAGGGCGACCGTTGTCCTTCCACTGCTCGCAAAAAACGATGAACGAATTGCGGGATTCCAAGAAGTGTCGTCGATGATTCTCTTCTCTGATTTCATTTCTGAGCGCTTCACACTTCGCGACATCTTCATCCAACGGGCACTCGATACGCCGAGATTCGGATTTCTCCAAGAAGCAATTGTACATCATCAGTCCTACGTGTCCAACTGCTTTCGGGGAGACGTGATCCTCACAATGGCTCTTGGCAACTTGCATGGCGTCGAACCAACACCGACCGTAGATTTCACTTCTCTTCAAGATGTCATCGTACAGCTCGCCGGGAGTCGAGCCTTCGCCAAAACCGGAACTTCCCGCCACCAAGAGTATTAGAATTGAGGAACTGAAGTGAATCATGTTCTCGGGCCAAAAGCAACGACTTCACTCGAATCATCTGGACGGTCAGCGAGAGACGAAAACATCGGCACCAAAGCCTTGCTCGAGGATCTCGAAACCGCGCGCTTTTGAACGCGACCACCGTACTGCTTGAGGATGCGACAAACTCGCTCGAGACCTCCTTTTCTAAGTTCGATGCTTTCGGAGGAATCGCTTCCATATTTGGAAACAGATTGTTTTTACGTACAATATCTTATTCCGGAGTGTCTCTGAGAGCTGTTTTCGAGGTGCGGACGGTTCGTCCAGATGAAATTCAATGTTTTCAGGTGAAGAGCTTTTCTCCTCTTGCATTCGTTCGCCGACGGTTCTTTCTAGTTTGGAGCGCAGAGGCAAAGCACCGGATGAAGCAGACAACCTGGAAGGAACCGCAGACTCGGAGAGCGTTCATCGAGAGGTAACTGAAACCTCAGGTTTCACGTCTACTATTACGCGATTCGATGCGACCGCGCGATTCGAACTTTCGCGCAACGTCCGGGATCGTGTGTATTGCCGCAGAAGTGAGGAGAAAAACTCCGAACTCATCTGGAAGCAAGAGGACATCCGAAATGAAATCATGGTCTCGCCGCAGAGCTCTGATTCGCATTCCTGGATGTCAACGATAGTCGAATAGTTCTCTTGTCGGTGGAGTAATATCCCGTTGCGGGAAACCCGGTCAACCTGTGGAGCCAGCGAGCAGGAAGGAAAAAAAAGATTCAGTTTTACCATCCCAACCTGTCACTGTCAGACATTCCGGGCTCTTTCCCACCTCTCCGGGTACCGTGGAAACCTCGAGAGAATGTGGTGTCGTTGCGGCTGCCAAATGAAGTCTTATTGACAGGGGAATGTTACTTCAAACAATAATAATATCAGCGGAGCTCTCTCCGCTGTTTCTATTGCTCCGACATGAACACCGTCTCCGGGCTGCAGACGACAATCGGCAGAAGGTTTTCCTCCGAGCGACCTTTCGCGAGAGCTCCTGCTGTTTCGAAACCTCGGGGAGCCGGAAATCAGCGGACACTCTCTCGGGAAATTATTGACCGGGTTGCTTGTTTTCTGGTGGAATATTTTCCTCGCTGGGTAGTGAGCGATAGTGAGCGAGCACACACCCGGACACGAACGAATGCAGAGATTAGAGCAGAGAAAAGAAATTCGTATCTCGATGTCGTTCACGAAGAGGTCACCGAACATGAAATAACCCCTAGTACGCTTTTCGTCTGCCGAACTCCGAGCACGATGGCCATGGCCGTAGACGTTGCAGGAGAGGAAGTGAGGTCGAATCTCACCTGCCCTTAGAACTAGGTTAGGCCAATGCCTGCTCGCTTGCTTCCTCATCATGGGGTTCTTTCTTCCTGTTCGAAAAAAAGGAAGTCGTCGAGAAGCAAACTCAAGGCCTTGAATACACTCGCTCTTCAATGAACAATAAGTCTTGGATTGGCATTACATAGAGCGATGCTGCGGTCGGCATTCTACGCCAGCATTCGAACGATTAGACCAATTTCGCTTCTTTTCTGAGTATTCTTGTCATGACGTAATATCGAAGAAGCGAGATTCGTTTCTTCAAAGAAGTTCATCAATCGGCAAATTTGGAATCCGGGAACCTGCTCTCAGCGAGAAACGGTGACATGACTTCTCTCATTGGATTCATGCCACCGTTCCTTCTCAGAAAGTCTCGTTTTTTTCCATCTCACTCAGACCTCGAAGTCAACAAACTCAGGGAGACGTAAGCCGAAATGTAAGACTTTGTGAAATTGCTAAATGATGTGGGAAAGTCTCATTGTTATCAGGAGGAGTCAATCCATTATCAACATCGAGCTGCAATTACCTCGTGTCGTCCCTTGTTCCCATGAGTTCGCTGGTCCCCTCTGACCCACGCGAACGAGGGAGGGAGCGTCCATAGCTCCCCCACTGCGGTGATGGCTTGCTGGCCCTATGGCTGGTGTACTAGTAGGTGGATTCAGGTTCCCACAACTTCACACGCATCGACTCCACACCGGCTGGCTTCTGGTCCCCGGCCCCCTATTCGAGCTCGTGCGCAGCCGGTGAATGCACCGCTCCATTCGAGCGACTTCATGAGAACCACCGGACGTGTGGATGCGCTACTTTGGAAACCATATGTGACCTAATCCGATGTAAGAGTTATCTATAGCGAGAATTGGGTGGAACGTTCGGGAGATCGAGGATTCGACTCGTGGTTCCTATTTCTAGATGAGAGAGATGAGATAAGTCACTCAGATACACTCAAAGGAACGAGGTTTCCTCAGAATCCTGAAGGACTAGCACGCGTTAGACGACGAAAGATGGATAATATTCGAATACTTCTGCAGTTGTGTTCGTAACGTTCATGGAAGTTATTCATGGAAAAGCGTTGAAACGCGAATTCTGGCTGGATGATTTCTGGAAAGCCCTCTACGGAATTACGTGGAAGACGTTCCACCGCATGAACCCTTCTCCCTCGCTCCGAGTGGGAGGGATTGCTTGCGATGACGGCAGCATAATGAAGAGTTCGATCGTTTCTTCGGTGACCCTCGGCGAGGAATGTTGACGGTCGTTTCATTTACGACAATTCCAGATGTCGCGCAGGTGAGTCCGTTATCGGCGCCGTTACGGCGGTGACGTAGTGTGTGTCCCCAGCGGCGACGCGAAGCGACAAATGGATCCTGACATGGACATACGACCGGCTTCTCCGGGACGAGCCTCTCCCAAACCCTCTCTTCGGGGGTTGCTGAAGGCGGAGTCCCGGTGAGTGTTGGCCATAAAAAGCCGCCGCCAAGCGCCATGAGCTCATTCTCCGTCCGAGTTCGCTTTGGATACACCCACAATCACACCAGCTACGGATAGTTCCCTTCTGAGTTCGCTAGCTAACTAGCAGCAGTTACCACACAGCTTGAAGATGCCTAAAGCTTTTCTCATCAAGAAGAAACACGAAGCCATGTTGGCTGCCCAGATCACAGGCGTCAAGCGACCCTGGCTGGATGACATGGAACTGCCAGAAGACCTCTCGAGGTCTTCGGCGTCTCCGTCTCTGTCATCGTCTCCAGCGCCTTCCGTTTCACCGGCGCTTTCGATCTCGCCGGCACCTTCGGATTGCTCTGCAACCGTTCCAGGTATGTTTCGGATCGATCCGGACTTTTCATTCTCGACTTCCTGCATGCTGTGGGTGACTTGAGATTGGGATTTCGATAACTAACCGTTCTTTCCTCTCATTCCAGACATGACAATGCCATTCGATCTCTCAACGAAACGCAGACGCATCGAAACCTCCCAACCGGTGGTTACCCCATCAACCCCCATGGTTGCTGAATGGCCTCGACTCATGATGCCCATCCCCCACTTGCCCTACACCATGCCCATGTCACCTTTCTACTACCCGATGATGCAAACGTTTTCGCCGCAAATCGTTTCCCACCAAGCGTTGACACCCATCCCACCTCAGGACGTAGCCGTTGTCCCATCGTGGGCGTCGGAAGAGAAAGAATCCCCCAAAAAGGACGTCGCTCCCCTGTCCCCCTCCGACAGCAAGGGATCGTTCAGTTGCCGATTCTGCTCGAAGTCCTACGTTTCGATGGGAGCCTTGAAAATGCACATCCGCACCCATACGCTTCCGTGCAAGTGCGATATTTGCGGAAAGGCTTTCTCGAGGCCGTGGCTCCTGCAAGGCCACATCAGAACCCACACCGGCGAGAAACCCTTTGAATGCGAACACTGCCATCGAGCGTTCGCCGATCGATCGAACCTTCGCGCCCACCTACAAACCCACCAGGAAGTTAAAAAGTATTCCTGCACCCGCTGTTCCAAGACCTTCAGCCGAATGTCACTCCTGCAGAAACATCAAGACAGCGGGGCGTGTTGTCAAGTGCTTCCGAGGCCGTCACCTCAATCCAGTCCTGCCGCCGTCCCCAGCGCCTAAAAAGCCCACGTTGCCTCTTGCTCCTCGTCGACGAGGATTGCAAAGAGGATTTCCAAACTGTTCATATGTACAGTATGGAAGATGTGATATCAGTCGTTGTTGTGAGTCTAGTCTACGGAAGTTATCGACGCAAATCGTGTGTTAGTGCCATTTGGAAATCTCCAATCACTTGATCTGATGAGAAAATTGATCGTCAGGCGACTTCCGCCGAAGTTCTCTCTTCCGCGGAATGTCAGGCCGTGTACAAACACCGAAAATGCAAGAGGGCATTTGAACGCGCTTTGTATAAAGAGTTTTGTGTATAGATCTACTTTTTGATATCTCGTAATATAAACGTTAAGTTATCTGAAGAGCGAAGTAATAAACCCGAGTCGATGCGGAGATGCATCCGACATGAAGTTGAACATCAACCCCTCGAGTCTTTCTATTTCACTGAAAATGTCTAACTTCTTCTTCTACATATATGTATGTGGGAGATGATACATGATGATATATATGTAGATATATATATATATGATATGATATATATATCATATCAGTGCATATGTAACTGATATTTTCGGAGCCAGTTGTTGACATTCTAGAGATCTACTCTCACTTCGGGAAGAATTTCCTCGTCGACATCTGTTTCTTCTGGAAAATGTCGTCTTCCTGTGGTATCGCTGAAAACGGGGATTATCCGAGGAACGCCGACGACCCGATTCCCGACTAAACTAATATTTGATTGATGGGTGGATGGATGGATGGATGAACGGATAACTCGATCATCCGGTGTTCGGCCGCTGATAAGCCGATAAGAACGGTTCAGGTTGAATTTTCTGTTTGGTAGAACTTCAGCCGCGACATCGGCTCTGTGTGTGTCTCAACCCTTTTCTAGGGCGAGCTCCGAGTCGAATCGTCAGCAAAGAGGAGAAAAAGCAATGCCAGCAGCACCGATTCGCGATAAAAAACGTTTCAGCGCTGCGATAAGCTCAGATCACGACCTCTGACATTTCGATCGGGCACTAAATCTGGTTTAATTGAATCGCGGTTTCAGGTGGAGCCGCTCCGGAATTTCTTCTTCCTGACAGAGTTTTTTTTTCCTCGACCACGGATCGCGGCCCACCGACCGATTGATGAAGTCGATCGAGCGACTTCTCGTGCTTGATAATGCTAACAATTTCCTCGCTTCTAACCCAATGAGTTATTACCGTCGATACGAAGTGGGATGTCTGGTTTGCAAAGCGGCTGATAGCGCCGCCGTCACAACCAGAACTAGATAAAGGAGTGGATGAATCGACTATGAAGCTTCACACTCCGATTCCGATTTTTCTTCCTCTCGTCCGCGGTGCGAATCAGGCCGCTTTTGAAGAATCGAAATCTTAAGGTTTGTGGATTCCCAAGTTTTAGCAAAGATGACCTTGCGATGGAACCGGTCCGGAGAGTTCATCATTACCGACGAGAACGTTGACACTTTTCGGAGCGCTTAAACTGAGCGTCGCAACTCTTGCGACGTGAGAAATCTACCCACGACCATTTCACCACGATCCGATGTTTCGATATCATAGTTCCTTCGGGAATCTCAGCCCACCGGGTTTCTTCTGCCGCACCCCATGGACAGAAGGCCGAAATCAGAAGAAAACGCTGTTTCCTGAAAGGGTATGTATATGGAGATACTTTCTCAAATGTACGGGGTGCCCTACTGCAGGTCTGAGAGGAGTTCGAGCCGCTTCGATCACCTTTCGCTGCGGTGAAAAGAATCCGCGTTCTGTAGATAGACGAGCGGCCTCGCGGGCGGACATGAAAACATACACGCACTTACACGAATAGAGAAACATCCAGAAACCAAACATTTGAGCAAGAGCGACGACTCCACAGACATACGGGAATGTACGAACGGACGGACAGACGGACCAAGCAACCAGCCAACAGGGACACAGACAGACGACGAGAACCAAAGACCTCGGTGCCATCTGCGCACCTTAGCGCGTGGATTGGACGGCGGCAGCTGGTCGATAAGATGGCAAAGTCCGCTGATGTTGTTGTTGTTGCGGCCGCCGTCGCCGGTGCTGTTAAAGTTTTTCTTCCTCGTTGTCGTATTCGTCGCCGTCATCGTTTTCCTCCTCTTTCTTCTTCTTTTCTCTAGCCAAGGAAGCAATGTTTGGGCTGCGCGTGCGTGTCTGTTTGGTCTACAGTAAGCCTCCGACGAGTGTGAGCGGCAGGCGCGCGCGCCCGTCGGTCGCCGCGCCGCCTCCGTATCACCGGCACACCTCGGATCCACTCCAAGCTCACAAATGGTTAAGAGTCAGTTTTCCTTCTTCGGCTGCTTCTCCCGCAGCCGGATTCTTTGTTCGGTACCTGCCCTGGTGACGGAATCACCAACACCGACTGAGCCGGTTCCAGTTCAGGAGATTCTCTAGATCTCAGGGGTTTTCCGGAACGAATCAGAGAGGATCCGTTCTTTGGTTGGAGAGAGACTGGATTCCGACGGAAGAAGGGGATCAGGAAATTTTGATCCGGAGGAAAACAGCAAACCGATCCGATGACTTCTCGGCGTCATGGACGAGACAGGTGTGACTGACGCTACCGGCAGAATCGGAGAAGTTTACGATGCTCTGATAACGCTGGCGCCCGAATCTTGTGTCTGGTTCAGTGAATCACTTGTTGACCACGGAGTTCACCGACTGCCGAGCGCTTCTGTAGGTCGCGGATTCACCAAACTTCCAGACCCGCTCAGATATCGGATCGCTCGCTCGCTCGCTCGCTCCCCCGCGCGAATTCTCGATTGATGGATGGATGGATTGAAGCGACGTATAACGTGTGGCAACGTCACAGAATCCTCGACCCTATTCCGAGACGATGGTTGTCGACGGGAAGCCGGAGCATCGGATCGCTCAGAACCATCAATGAGTGAAACGGCGACTGCATATGAACTCCGTGACCCGCCCGCCCGATCAGAAGAATAAAAAAAAAAAGGAGCTGCCGAAAAGAAATTTTCTTCTTCTGGCGCTCGTGATAACCCTAACGAGACGCGGTGTATTTCGGTTCCGACTCCTGTGCTGACACAGATCTCATGGAAACTTCTAGTTCGACGAAACTACGAATTGCAAGATGCGAGCAGGACAAGATTTGAAAACGGCGCTCTACCCACCGGGTGAGCAAAAGAGAAGAAAAGAAAGCAGTCTGGCAAACCACCGACCGCCCCAGTGAGCGTGGCTAATGCGTTTCACAAGTGTCACGGTTGTCAAGGTCTGCCGCAATGACGACTACACGGGCTGACACGCACAGAGATCCTCGTCATACTGTCAGATGATGACTAAGATAGGCCACTTGCCACCAAACGGTTAGAGATTGCATGGCTATCGGGAAGATTCAGAGGAAATGTGGAAACTTTCGAAAAAATCTGAAAAATCGACAACAGAATCGGATTTCGAGAGACTTTGGACCAAGCCTCGGCTCTTGAACGAAACGGGAACATCATCAATCAATCAATCAGAAAGAAATTCGGCGATAGGGCGATTGAATGAGTGGAACATCGTTCGCCAATGCATGGCAGAGCAGACGCAGCGTCGGGAATCGGTGCCATCAAACGGCGCGGCGTTGACAGCATTCACAGAAAGTAATATAGCCGCGAAATCCTTGTTCGCTTCCAGCATCGAGTGAGCTCTGCTTCTTTCTACTCGCTCGGGGCATCGTAACCTCTCTGCTCGAATAGGTCACGTGTCGCTTTCCTTGAGGCGCTTCGGGGATTTATCCTGTTACGAGGCAATGTTTAAAATCGTATTCGTCTTTCATGGGAGCCCTCTTTTTCGGGGTCTAGTACAAAACAGCGCTCGATCGAGCTCCACTCTGAAAACTGCGCTATGATAGATAACGGTACCGAACTTTCAGATTTTCCATAATTATTTCGAGAAAGTTTGTTCCTCTAAAAGTCTCAGGAGCGAAATCCAGGGAGTTTCCTTCGAGGGAGAAAAGATCTTCCTCGAATCGCAAAATCCACGATGTTCGAGGATCGCATGTTCAGCACTTGCTTCCCGCACGTTCTCATTGAAAGCTTGACGATGTTCCTTTAGCGCAGCATGGCAGCGCTTCCTAAAAGACGTTTTCCGTGTTTGTATTCATCAGAGGACGAGACCGACAACATCGAGGAGCTGAGATGCACTTTCCCAGGAGATCAGGTTCTGTATCAATAGTTGTCCTGTAGCGAGAGTGTTCCCATAGACGATTCTCATATTAAAAAGCGATCTGCTCTCCCCTGCTCGTGGAACGACCCCGCTGTCGAGGGAGCCAGAAGCATGTAGCTGAACGACCGACCGACCGACTGACTGACTGAGCGAGCGGGCTGGGAACACAGCTGAACGAAATGAGATGTGACTGACTGATGCTGCCCATCCGCCACCGCTGCTCTAATACTACTAACCAGTTACGAGGGCTGCATGTGGTGGGAACCACCAGCAGCAGCAAAATCATCATCATCAACACGACCACCACTCCCACCTAAATGACGATTTTCAAATGGAGACATTTCGCATTCATGAGCACGTTTTCTTTAAATAGAACTTCAAGTTGAATCAAACGAAATTGTTCTAGATGTGGACGAGAAGGGATGCAGACCTCAAAATTTCGGAAATGTCGCATCAGTCAAGTAATTTCATAGAGGTGTGTTGGAGACATCAATCATGATTCATCAATCAATATAGAACTGTGAATTGGAGACTTGCTCGGATTTCATAGCTTTAGCGGACTGCTGGACGTTATCCATCTATTTGAAGTCTATTTCACGCATGCGTTGATGGATTGATGATCAATGTCGCCAAAACTTTCGATCTTGGGACATTACACAGTTTGCAAATCACGATTTCAGTGATATCAGGGAAATGTAAGGCTCGATTCCTGTAGTTGATGAACCTAGAATCTGTGGCGTGGCGACTCCGACTATGTCAATCTTCTCAGCGGACAAAAGCCGTTCCCACCCGGTGACATCGAGAATGACGACCCGGTGTTACAGCCTTGTTTAAAGCGCTCCCACCGGCCGGCAGGGGTGGTTGTTGGCCGATTGTTCTCTCAACAGCACTCGTGCAATGCACGATCGGAGAGCGGCGGCGGCGGCGGCGGCGGCAGCGGCGGCGGCAGCGGCAGCCAGAATTTCCCCATGAGAAGTGTCAACAGCAAGTGCTCCCCCACCCCGAGTCTGCTCTAAGCCGACAGCGATATATTGAAATCCTTCGAGTAGTACCAGTGATGGTGGTCGTGGGACGAGGAAGACACATCAGCCCGGCTTGTGTGCTCCTGATTAGATAACGGACGATATGGGAAGCAATCTGAAGAGCACAGGAGCCGATCCCCGCAGCTACTCCCTACTCAAATCGATCCGCATATCAGCAAATACTTTCGTCAGAAATATGCTCATCTTTCATGAATATCTGTCGGAGAATCTCGAGGAACTTTTGCGCGAATTCGGAAGAAATCAACTCCGATGCTTTCGTGTTTGTCACCGGCTTTTCGAGTTCTCACGAGTTCACCGACTAACGGTCTGTCGGTCATCAGGGCGAAGGCTGATGATAATCGCGGGGACGATCCTCATCATCGTGGAAAGTCGAGATGAGGGACGCGCTCGTCGAGCTTTCACTCCCAGCAGCGCGCCAGATGACGTTTCGTACGAAGGAGGTGCAGTTGTTGTTGTTGTTGTTGTTCAGTGTGCGCGAGAGTTGGTGGGCTCCCAGCACTTTGAGTTCACATGCAGTCGAGTGTGACTGCTGGTGCTGCTCCAAATATCTGTTTGCCAGTCAGGCACACAAGCAGCCGGGCAGGCCTTTAAATCCCACCCCTGAGAACGGAGGAGCACTCGCTGCCCGCTCGGGGGGGAATGGGGGTGGTGGAGGGAGTTCTGGGCGGGGCGGGGGTGAAGTAGCGGGATGTTCTGGTCAATTGAGCGACAACTTGCTTTCAATGAGAGTGAAGAGCCTGGGAAAATCCCGATGCCGTCGTCGACAAATCGGGAAGAAACGCCGTTCGAGCGGCCAAGAACTCCAGAATGAGATCATTCGGCGACAGATAGCGGAACGGGTCGTTTGCCCAGCTTGTTCTTCGCTTGATGGTGCTCGTTAACGTCGATGCCGTCGATGGCTGCGTAGACCCCAGACAGGTGGTTGCTTGGATGACCGCCCGACCACTTGCTCGCTCGCTCGCTCGCTTTCTCGATTGACAAAGACGACGGGCTGCCTGCTACGAAATTTACGAAATCTGGAAGTGTGGCGGCAGGTGACGCTCGGAACGCGACATCTGCTCGGCGACAAAACACCAAAGAATTTAGGCCACGGAAGCCGTCGTTCAAATCGACGTCGTCGACGTTTTGCCTTGTTTCCACCCATCTAAATCACCTTCATTGCCGTGCAACCCCGAGCGAAGAGACAACTCCTTCGGTTTTGTTTCGAAGCAGGAGTCCGAATACCGGGAGTTTCGGATGCGAGAAAGAAGCGAGGATCTCGACGAATCCGCGAACAAATCTTCTCAGACCCTCGTCCCGAATAACACTCTGGATGCAGCAGAAGTCCTATATCCGAACTTCTAAACTGATTGTGTGATGATCTTTTGAGAATCTCATCCCATACTCTGGGTGATCTAGTTCTACTCCTCGGCTCGTGGCCGCTGTTCATTTCAGGGCTTGGCCGAGAGAGAAGAACTTCAAGTACTTGCGCAAATATCAATCGTTATCATGAGAAGTCCGCGGCCGCTTCGATAGATAAACAAAAGTTAATCCATTATCGCAGCAGTTGCAGAAGCAGCGACCCCCTCCAGCCCGCCCTCTGCTCCCTCGTGGTGGGAGCACTGAGAACATTTCACCATGCGCTGCAGTGCACCCCCACTCTCCCCGTGGCGGCGAATCTTTCTCCCATTCTATGTGTGTGTGTCCTTCCTTAGATTCGCACGCTCTCTCACTCGGCCTCTTACTCCGAGCGGCGGCGGCGGCGTCTCCCTAAAAGGCTCGGCTCCCATACTCCCCGTGGGAGCGGTGATCATTTGCACAATTGCAGGTGTCGGGTTTCGTCCCCGGGAGCATTTAAGGTTTGACATTCAATTTCCTAGCTAACGGGATCTCCCTTTGGGACGCGGGGCTTTAAATGTGGGAACATGCGGTTTCGTTTGCACGGACATTCCAGGATGCCTTCCCCAGATTAGAGTCTCGGTGTTGGCTGGACTTTGATTTCGTTTTCTGTTAAAATCTCATTTAGTCCTGAAGATCCACGACAACATCCGCCAAGAAAGTAAGTTCCACCGAGAGCGGTTCGAACTCTTCTCGATGCGGAGTTTGAACTCCGGTCTTCCACCCCCACAAGGAGATCAGAGCGCAGTAGGAGATGGAATCCTCAAGATCGACCTCTAGATCAATTGGTGGAGTCGCCTGCGCGGCTCTTCGGTGAAGACTCTCTGTCTCGTCGACGACCGACTGGTGTTTGCCCGGGATGACAATGGCTTCGTTGCCATGACAAGGCTTAGGCCGAGTGCACCCCGAAAGCTTACAGGAAACGCAGGTTGGCTGACTCAGACGGCACGTGCCCCCTTTCCTCTGCTGTACGACTACATGCAGGGCTAGCCAGGGCCGGTCGTGGTCTATATTCAGCAAGACTCCTCCAACATGTCTAAAATAGCTTTCCAACTCAAGAATCATCGATGATGCATCAGCGCTCAAGAAAACCAAAGTCGAAAATTTCGACATCGACCTCGATATTTCATTATTATATCTCAAGAGAAAAGAATCCATTTGTGTGGTATCAATGATATATTTGTATTTACAAAGCGGACTCGCTCGATCCGGACATCTTTACATGACGAGATTAGAAAAGTATGACTAGAAACAATCTGTACACGATTCGTTGGTTTTCATCCTCTGATCGTAACAGTTTGCTAAAACTCGCAAACATAACGAACTTTCGGTGGGATATCTTCCTCATGTATATAAATCAATCAATAAATAAATAAATACACATCACCAAAATCTCAACTAGGCGATCTCGATGACAGACTACTCTCACTCCGGGACGCCGCGCAGGACATGCTGTCCTGGTGTTTCTGCAGAAGCGACATACGGCTGAAGGTTTTCGAGCAGCGTGCGCATGAATACTTTTTCACTTCCTGGTGCGTTTGCAGATGCGCGCGGAGATTCGAGCGGTCTGCGAATGCCCGATGGCAATGTTCACATTCAAAGGGTTTCTCCCCGGTGTGAGTCCTGATGTGGCCTTGCAGGAGCCACGGTCTCGAGAAGGCTTTTCCGCAGATGTCGCACTTGCACGGCAGGGTGTGGGTGCGAATGTGCATTTTCAGCGCACCCATCGACACGTATGACTTCGAGCAGTACTTGCAACAGAACTCCTTGCGACCGCTGGCTGAGTTGACACAATGGAACTCCCTGTGCTTGCTGAGTCCCGCGAATGTCGAGTAACTTTTCTGGCAATCTTCGCAAGTGAAGCGATTTGAACCGGTTGGCGATCGAACGTCATCTTCGGGCTCCTTCTTGACAGTGAGTTTGGTTCCGCCGTTGTTGTTGTTGTTGTTGCTGCTAACAGTTTCCCATGAGGGCACCACGGCGTCTTGAGGTTTCTCGTGAGTGAGGATCTGGGGCCGGAACGTTTGCGCCGAGAGATTTGCACATAGCGAACTGTAGTAGAGCGCCGGCAGCGGATACAGAAGTGGGTTCCACGGGTCCAGGAGCGGAGCGATCATCGGTGGAATTATCGGAGTAGTCGGCGACAGCGGCGTACGTGGTAGCCTGAACGTTGGCGAACCATCACTTGACACCGACGATAATCTCTGTCGTTTCGTTGACAAATCGAACGGCGTCGAGTGGATTTCTGTAAATTGACAACGAGAAGTTTTCTTAGCACGAAGCCACGACCGCGTTCGCGACTTGAATCCGCCCGTTGTCTGGATCTGCTCGTCCGGAGGTGAATCTTCGGCATCGCTGACCCCGAACCTTCTGAGCTGATCCCGGAATCTCAGGACAGGGTCGTGAACTTCGGAGTCCGGCGAACTCTGCGTTTTCGGAGATTCAAGTCGCGGCTGCATAATTCGATCTGCGATTCGGGCGAATTTCCCAAACGTACCGGGCACGGTCGCTGTTTCGGAAGGTGAAGGAGACACGGAAAAAGAACTCCGTTCAGAGTTCGTGGAGAGATCTTCGGGACCTTCGGACTGCGGCCCATCACTGGAAGTCCGAACGGGCTCGTCGAGCCACGGCCGCTTCACACCGGTTAGCGAACTCATCGCTGTCTCTCGCTGTCTCCGGCAGTGTCACAGCATCTTCGTGGAGACTGACGAGCAACGCGGGCGAGTACAGTTATGTGGTGGTCCTATACTAGTCGTCCTTAAGCCGTAGTTTCCTCCGACCGACGTAGCCGACCGGGTCCTTTCCCAGCGAATGCTCCGCCCCTTTCCTGGCGACCAATCGAGTGGCGGCTCGGCGCGTGGATGGCACGTGCTTCTGAAGCTTGAAGAAGCATCCTTTGCACCGGGGAGGAGGAGGAGAACTGCACTGTCGCCGATGCATCTGTCTGTCTGTCCCAGCCACTAACACTAGCCTTAAGGACAACGAGAGGGAAAAAGGACGACATCGAGTGGATCCTGTCACGAGGCTTCCAATCTGTGGGAACGAACGAACGAGATGAATTGATAGTGCTGCAGCAAAAGCACTACACACCACTGGCTCCCTGAATCTCCTGGTGGCACAAGCCAGGATCCCTGATCCTGAGCCATCCTATCTGTCTATCTTTCGACGATTGATTTCGCGAGTCATCCGTCCTCCATGATCGGCTCTGAATTATCCCGTTCCGATCTCATTCTTCTTCTCTCCGATGCTCACAAACGAAGAGCTCGTCTTGAAACCTGGAAAACCGTTCGTTTTCCTGAAGAGACGGTGGAGCCTTCGAACCCACATGCGGAAAGCTGATCGTCGTTGAACAGTTATGTCGGTATTGAGAGAATATGTATTGATGAGGCGAAGACAAGGGAGCAGAAAACAAGAACAAAAAGGAGGAGCAGATGGAAAGAAACTTCACGCAAAATCGGAAGCACATGATTTACAGAAGACCCGAAACACTTCGCTGATTATTATCATCCTTCCATTTTGGCGAGAAACAACTGGTTCTGAACGGGCTCGCTTCATTTTGGTTTTAGTCAGATAAGGCACCAGCTGTTGTTGGAGCGGTGGTGTTGAGCGCAAAACCTGTAGAATGGATCGCTGAAAAAGAGGAAGGCAGAACGTCTCCGTCCACGGCAGCGGAACAAAGCGTGAAATCGATGTCGAAGCCCGTTGAACTCTCAACCATTTGGTAATGGTTCGCTTGACGGAGGAGAAGTCCGAACGGTGCGACGCGCACGTGAATACGTCACCGCGTATGCTTCGGATGCGACTGAACAGACGGTTGACGTCGATTGAATTTCCGCCAGACGCGCTGAGCATCGAGAAAACAGCTCCAAACTAAACGCACGATGATGCGTGCATTTGACTTTTCAAGGAACGAGGCGAGGAAACGTTTGGGTTCGATATCTCAATGTCGAAACTGAATTATTGTATTTGAGTGGATTTATGAGGACGCGACCACACGCACTGGACGTGAAGATGTCTGCCGCAGATAGCGGTAAACAAATCGCTCGGAACGTGTTACGTTCTAGTACGAAGAGAGAAAGAAAGAAAGAAAGAGATCTGCGATTGAGAGACAGAACACCCTCGGCGGGCGACGAAACGCAGGACTCGTCGTTCGCGACGAAGAAAGCGCGGCACGCTGCGAACGCGACAGAAGTTTTGCCACTTCGAGTTGGAGAACTCTTGCTGAGCAGCCACGTGCTCGACCATAACTCTTGCGCAACTCACACTGCGTTGGAGTCGGCGAGCACGTGCGTCGGAGGCCTCGACTACTTCTCGAGACTCTTTCTGCTCGTCCTCCTTGGCGGCCGGTTCTCCTTTCGAATCAACCTCCCACGACAACGACATCCGCGCTTGCGAGCATGACATACCTCGAGAGAGAGAGAGAACAATTGTCCCCTCGAGAATTGTTGTTGTAACGATAACAGTCTCATTGTTTGATGACATTTGCAAATCGATTCCCTGTCGCTCGGTGTGGTCCGGTGGTGTCATCTGATCTTTGACATCTTTTCGATTCTGGACCGCGATTACGCATAACGCTCGTGTGCATTGTGATCTCGGACGTTTCGGTCCACAACAACTTTTTCTGCTTTCGAACCCTGTCGCTCTAACACTTGAGACGTAGCGGCGATTTCGAAGGAGTTTTGCCAGTTCTGGAAAAAAAGAGAGAGAAACGGAAATCTCTTCTTCCGTTCAGTCGTCCAGGAGTATTTTGGGTGAATCTTCGGTTCGAGTGAATCATGGAACGGAAACGACCGTTATAACGACCAACCAACCGACCGACCGCGCGCGCCGCCAAGCCGGCCACTCCAACGATCAAGATTCTGCGGCGGCGTTTCTCTTCACCCATTCATTCATTCATCCAGTCCTCGAAACAGCCGATCCAGACATGCACCCAGACGGACGGACGGAGTCGATCCGTCGATTGTGATAAACAAACAGGAGGCCTTCTGGAAATTCGGTGTCACTTACACTCGGTGGCTTTCGAGTAGCGGGAGCAGTTGTTGCCAACGAACGAGCGGACGAAAAAGCAGCTCTCGAAGCGACCCTCGGAACAGTTTCTGAATCCCTCTGGGCCACCGTCAAGTGACGCATGGAGACCAGGTGCTGAACAGGAAAAGACCTCTATGGCGACTGGAAAGAAGCTGGAAAAGCAACAGTCCGACCAACGTGTCGATAGATGCCGCTAATTTGAGCAGCCACTTCCCTCGGCGGAACATCGTCACGAGAAACGGCGGCGTCTAGGGACCTGAAAATGATGTGTCGACGATATGAGGATCTGTTCTCGAATTCCTCCCCTTCCTCCGTGAGCCTAAATCAACAAGCCTTTCATTTTTCATCGGAACTCCCGGACCCTTCGAAGAGCAATCACCTTCCAGAGCGATGTCAAACAGCTTCTGAGAATGAGGAAGGCCCAACTCTCTCCTCTTGATCGTCACACCTCTATACTAGAACAATGTGAAAGTCCAACGAAGTTCTGGAATTTCGACGAAGGTTCTTCAGGGTGCCGCCAGGTAGATCAGCGACCCCTTGCGGAGGCAAGAAGTTCCGCGCATGTCTAGAGGTCCTCGTTGTTGCGGCGAGGGGCAAAACCTAAAGATCTGGAAATAGTTTGTGCTCGTCGATCGTGTCCGAGGAGCCGGTGAATGACAACCGTTGGAAGCACCTGGCGTTCTGAAAGGTGAAAGCTAGGTCGAGCTGAGTACGCGTAGGCCATTCTCGCTCGCGTGGCATATGCCGCTGTCTCTTCAGTCAGTATTCTTCGTCATTCAACGGGTTGAAAGCAGACAAAAGTCGTCCTGATCGACTCTTCACGAGAGGCTTCAAGTGGCGCGGTCTCGACCTTCGCGAACTCGGAGCGAACAGGGTGCCGCGGCGCTCGATGAGAAGTTTCCTTTCGGATGTTGGAGCCGCAGAACCTTCGCAGTCGTGGGAGCATCTGTCGGCATGGGCAGGTGATCCTCCTACACCCCTAGTGGAGTGGCCGTCGTTGTCATAGCCGTGGCCAAGGATCCATGAAGAAAAAACTTTAGGCGCGTGTACGCCAGACGATTTCTCCTGCAGCTGGAAGTGGGGAAATCTGCCTGCTAGAGGCTCGAGCTCTGGCCAGTGGACGAACGAACGAATCGAACGAGAGGGAGGGAGAAAGATACAGCGGACAGCTCGTTCGATCATCAGGGAAAGAAGCAGCACCAAAAACCGAAGACGACAATCGATCTGAGGCGGCCAGATGCATGCCAGGTACATTCGGTGGAAATTCTTGAATGTTGAACGAATTTCCTAATATTTTCGTCAATCCATTCAGAGAGGAGAAGGTTGAGCGGCATTGTTTCCGCTGGAGGCACCCTGAGCTCAATAAAAAAAGACCGGAGATTGCATAACCCAGAGTCTGCGAAGCCTTTTTTTTTTTGCAAATTAACTCTCGTTACAAATGACTCCGCTATCTCGAACTCTTCCCCAGCGTTTTCGATCTCAAAAAATTTAAGGCTTAAAACTCGGACTCGAACTCCGAATCGTCGGCCGTCCGGTGTTGCGTAACTTCGGATATCCTTTGTCTTCATTAATCTCTGATTTCGGTCGAAGAAAAACTGCAAAAAAAGTGAGAGCTCCGCCAAAACTAGCTAGAAAAGACACAGCAGCCCTAATTCGACGGTTGGTTTTCGGCCGGGTGGCAGGTGATCTACATTGTAGAAAACGGCTCCATTTTTACATCTGCTTCTTGCCTTCGTCTCACAACGAGCCGCGACCGCTCGTCGGAAAGAGCTCCCAAGTAAAACGGAACATTCCACATTGATCGTTTCGTTTCGTTGTTTCTTCATCTTTCAGGATTCCTGAAAATAATCTTCGTCTCACTGAATTCGCCTTCATTCCGGTCATGGAATACGACCATTGTTAGTCGAGCAATTAGTCGCGTTCATTGTGAAATCATCAGTCTCGAAGTCGATGTGGCCGCGCGGAGACTAAAGAGAGCGAAAGTGGGCAGTTAGCAACTCCCACACTTGCTCTATACTGGAAGTCGTTTACCCGCTTGGCTGATTCTGTACGACAGCAGCAGCAACGATACCCGACTCGATAGCTCTCCAGTTTGGGCTCTATCGAGAAGTGGACGGAAAGAGATCTGGAAATAGGTATCTTCAAGCTACTCAGCTGAATCACATAAGACCCCTGCGAAGACGCCTCCGCTGGCCGCCGCGCCGGCGAGAGGAAAGACCTCCCGTAGTGGTCTCACTCAGACGATGACTTCCGATTTCGTTACAACAAGCACTTTCTATCTTCCTCCTCCTCCACGAGGGACTGGTCAACGCGTGTCTCCGACGTCGCAAGAGATCTGATCTGGGAATTTGTCCCAAACCCAAGAGACTGCGGAAGCTTTGAGCCTCAGGAATCCTTTCTCGTTTGGTCGATAGAAACTGAAACTGTCAGAAATTGTCCCCAAAATGATTTTTATTCCAAATCGGTTCATCGAGTCGCTGTTTAGCGAGCGCAATGATCGCTCTCGAACGGCTGGTTGGTCACCCGGGCTGGCGGGCGGTCTCAACACCGAAGGTGTTCTCGTCTTCGTTGACACCCATCGCTTTGCCGGTGCCACGCCATCGCCGTCACCGCTGCTGCTGCTGGTGCTTTTGTCGCCGGCCGGTGATAACAGCAGCAGCAGAGTTTGTGACGGGCGTTCCGGCTGCCTTTAGCACGAGGGGGTGGAAATGGAAAAGACACGCGGAATTTTGTTGATTTAGTTGCTTCAGCACGAACGAGTGACTTGGCCTCGGGATCGGCGACAGGCGCTTGTGGTGCTTCGCATTTCTAGTGTGTTTATGATGTTCTCGACGACTCTGGCTGACTTCTACCTCCTACTCCGGGCTGAGCCGGCGCGGCCGGTGGTGGTGGTGCTGCTGCCGCTGTTGTAGATCACGACAAGAACTTGCACACACTCACGGTTCGCACTCGTAGACACCTTTGCCTTGAAGAGCTGGAAGCATAAGCGCCAGCTTGTTTTCATAACCTGGCAGGCAACCCTGTCCTCCCGCCCGTCCGCTTTCACGTGGGACGATGAATTGCCCGATTTTGAGGCAACTGATCGACTATCACGGTCCCGCGCACTGCCTTCGAGACAAAAAAGAGATCGAACGCACGAAGTTTTCTTGGAGCACTGCTCCGGCCGCTAGAACATCTTCAATTCTTCTGATTTCCCGCCTTTCCCGCTCATTCCCGCTTGATTCTGATCCTGTAGAGCATCTAGCACGGTCCCTTAGGTGATTTGAAAACTATTTATGTTGATTTCCACGTTAGAGAGAAACGCGAACTTGCAACTTTTGTGGAACGGCGAGAGGCCGATCGCCCGTTTGTTAAGATTTCATCGAATCCTGCGAGGATAGTACATCGGAAATTCGAGGGCTAGGTCAGTCAGTAGAAGTGAAGTTTGGCGTTTGGCGCCAGAAACCATCTGTTTCGGGGGTGGCTGTTGTGTTCGATCCGCTGAGTGAGTGAGTGAGTGAACGGAGCGACTAACACAAGGCTAGTGGGGGCTCTACGCTGATTCAGAAGAAGCCCTGGGCACCTGCCGCCCGACAGATGGTGTCGTGTGGCCTCAGCGATTGTCGGAGGTCACCGGGGAACGGCGCTGAACTCTGCTGCCCTCCCGGCAAGCTCGTTCCCCCGAAGCAGAAGACCTACTGGCTCGAGCACATCTCGGCGAAGAGCGGTCTAACCGGAGCGAGTCCGACCGACGTTAAGCGATGCCGTGACAGACGATTCAGCGGCCAACCCTTCGACAGGAGCAGAGGATTTTTGCGATTCCTTCAGGAGGCTCCGGCAACAAAGCCGCTAACGAACGAACGAACGAACGAACGAAGCAGCGGAGCAAGCGACGAGCACCGCTGTCTTCGAATTTCTTTAGGCGTTAAGCACTCGAAACGAGATAACAAAAAGAACGAAAGAGAAAAAAAATCGCGGAGGCCATGTCGAATTCGTATTGGCAGTTTTGCATTGTACGGAGGCATCGAGGGCCCCACTTCATTCCTCAGGGCAAGCAGTTAGAATCAATCTCGAGCAAACGTTGCTTTCGTTTAGAATCCTCCAAAGTTTACGAATGCGCAAAACAGATCCCGTCCGATGACGAAACGAAATGAAGTCCGATTTCAGAATATCCACGAACATCGGTCAGTGCGGTATTTATCGAACTTGACCGGCGAAGTTTCCGGCGGACGGTGCTCGTTTCGTCAAGGTTGTTCGGTGTGAACCTGTTCCCATCGCCATGTTCGGTTGCATCTATTGCGACGACGCTGGTTGAACATTCTAGTCGGCTCCCACGACGGAGCAACCTGCTCCGCAATCACCTGCGAGTCTCTCAGCGAGGTCACCGGGTAAACGGGGAGGGAGGGAGCGAGCGAGTGTGGGATCTCGTCTAAGCAGCCGACTGAGTTCGCTCCGACGAAGATCTAGTCAGTGGCCCCTGTTAGAGCGGCTGTCGAATTTTCCCGCTCCAAAAGAAAATTCCCTCGAGAATTGCTCATTTCGATCGGGCATTCAGTTCAGAAAGGAAAGTTCGCCCAGTCTAAGGAGAACATGTTCTCTGACTTGCTGCGGCACCCTGGGTACAGCTCGGCTTGCAAGTGCCGTTTCGCGGTTGCAAGCGAGTAGGCAGACGCGACAACCAGCTTTCAAACTCGCTTAGCTCACTAATATGGCGAGCAACACAGCGGACAGTAGGTGACAGTGGTCACATAGACCATCGGACGGACAGGAAGACAGCGAGTGTTCGCAGTTTCTCAGCCGGCAAGAACAACACGACGGTGGTGAAAAGTTTATTGAGAGCACTCCGAGGTGACTGGGTGTCTTTCAAGAAAGGTGCGACCTCCACACAACACCACATCGAGTCTGCTTGCTGGCTGGCCCACCGACCGGTCGCTTACTTGCCTGCCTGCCTGCCTACCCACCTACCCTTCCAGCTGAAACCTGGCGATACGGAAGCTGAACTATTAGAAACTTTCTCCCTTTTTCCCTGTGCGTTCTCAAAAAGCGTAGGAAACGATGAAGCTGCTCTCGGCAGGCAGGTTGAATACGAGAACAATTCTTGAAATTCATGTCATGTAGTTTGCTCTTCGAAGTGAGCACTCTTTACCGGAGTCGCGAAGTTAAAAACGAGGCTCCAATTGCGCCGAACTCTTTCAGAAAAACGAAACAGTTGAAAGTTCGCCGAGAGACTCCGTGAGCGATCCGTGAGCCGAGTTTCTGAAAGTTCATGAACCGTGATCTTCGCTGATGATTTCTTTGAACATTGAATCTATTTTGAATTCTCATTTGTTGAGATACGTCGGCATACATTTACCATGCCGCATGCGTCACAGCTTACCACCAGAGTGAACGGTCATAAATAAGCCCATTTCAACTGCTAGTCAAAGTTCCGCGTTGAGCTTAGTCGCATGAAGACTTGCGAAGTGAGAAACGACAGCCACGGAAAGAAACACCGCTACGAGGCAAGTTTGGTTCGCGAACTCGAAACAAAAATTAACCTCAGAAATCGCATTCTGTATTTGGGACGCAAACGGGTGTCTTCCATCTTCATCCTCTCTCTCTTTTTTCCTTCTTGGAGAGGTTGCTTTTTATTCCACGGTGGAGTTTGTCTCTGTTCGAGATCGCGGTTCGTACATTCCAGGGACTTCGATTGAATTCGATTCAGGACTTCAATCTTGTCGCTGTCCCGGAGTCTGTGGACAATGTACTCGGTGTTTCAACTAGAAGGGAAGCGAGCACTTGTTAGCTCGACAAAGACGAGGTGTTTAAAGCCGGGATATTCCAGAAAGCAGTTTGAAACACTTTTGAAACGACAGAATGAAGCAGTGCGGTCGCCTTCGGGCTCGACGCGGGCCCCTACAAGCCACCGGCTGTTCTGTCGAAGCTTCGTTCGTTCGTTCTGGAAATTCGTCAAGAAAACAAAGCCATTGACGTTCTCGAGTGCGTCATCCGCTTCATACACGAAGAAATATTTCTCCGCTCGAAATGTCGCTAGCAGAGCTCGAGTGCGTGCGTCTGTGACCTCCTCATCACTGGATCTGTTGAGAGATTTAGTGGCTTCGTCGTCGACCCTTGGACAGAGTGTGAACAGTGCATGCAGTTCGATCTGAGGAATTCTCGGGCACTACCGGAGAGCCAGTGCCATCCCGGCTTGCAGGCCGCGCGGCTTTTTCGGAAAACCTCGAGAAACTCTAAGCTCGGAAATCAATACCGGTCGAGGTTCCAGCTGTCAAAGTTAATCTTGGCAACGTTGTAGCACAGGTGCTAAGAGTGCTCGCTCGAGAGTGCGTGTCGAGCGAGCGAGCGAGTGAGCGAGTGAGCTTTGCCGCTTGAGTGTTTCAAATGCAAGGTGGCCACATATTTTTCCAGCTCGCTTTTCCTCTCGTCAGAATCGGCTCGACGAAAGCGAGTGACAGACGCCAACGGATCTCGGCTTTTCTTGAGTCGCACTCGAAATTCCAGACGTTATTGATATCGATCGATGCACCAGCCAGCCACACTCATCATCAGGAGTAGTAGAAGATGAAATCGACGTTCTACGCACCGCTTTTCCTTCAATGACGTTCATCATTCATCGAAAAAAACACTTTCCGCTTTGAGGATGCTCGAGATAAGCCTTTGCGAATGAACGGACAAGTTTCTAGCTTAAGCCAATCCTTTGATACGTTTCTTGGATTCCATGATGGAGAAAACACGCAACGGCCGGAAAATTCGCTCCAGGAAACCGGGGAAGGAGCACAGGAAACCTCCTCCTTGATCTCCTCCCTCAGGAACCTGGTCTCAGAGTCTTTCTCGATGAGCGGACCCACCCACAAGAAACGGGATCACGGCCAAGACGCAACAAACCGTAAAAGTGGTCGCAATCAGCAACGAATACTTGTCGAGCTATCCAGTATCGAGCACCGGCACCTACCCACGTCTCGTTGTCGGAAGACGAGAGGCCTGGGAGAGTCTGCATAGAGCTTACGGAAAGTTCCGCAACCTGTCTACACTTGTATGAACGACGACATCGATAACCTGCGCGCTTTCGAACGAAACACTTATTAGTAGGCAGGCTGAGTGTGATTAGCGAGTCGTCAGCCACCGAACGGAGGCCCAGGGCATCGACGATTCCAGTCGGAAAGAGACTCTTTACCGTCGTCGCCCCCGTTCGCGGACGAACTAGCTGGGCGCGACGGAATCTTATCCGGCGAGGAGTAGTGCACTCCGCTTATCTTTCAAGCAAACACGACTTCAGATCACCTGAGCACTCGAGTCAGTTCGGTTATCGCAGACGTCTCAAGGAGCTCCCTCTTTCTGTGTTGTTGTTGTCGTCGTCGCGGATATCGGTCGGAGGTGCAAAGTCTCGGATGCAGGCCCTTGTCACCGCGCAGTACTCTGCTCTGTTTGGCGGATAAACACACGGCAGAAGTCGTCGCTTCATTCGTTTGGAAGACAGATATACGGGAAGGAAGGAAGGAACCCACTTTGTTCTTAGCTCGTGCTGCTGCTCTTTGTTCACGGCTCCCACTGCTGCTGCTGCTGCTGCTGCTGCTGTGGCCGTCGGTCGCTTCTTCTCAAAAGCAAGCGGACCAAGTTCATCCATTTCGTTGGATCGTCCGTCGCTCTCAATGAATGAGAGCAAACTTTTTTTTTTTTTTCTCTTCAATATTGGGTGCCGGCTCGTTGTCTGCCCGCTGACTTACTGACTAGCCGAATGCTTGGCTAGTCAAATGCATGGCGGAATCGGAAAGACGAGGCCCAGCTCCATCTCTCTTCTGCAACAGAAGCTCGTCGGATTGAACAGTTGCTGCCAACTACAACAATAGAGCTGAGAAACACCTGATCTTGTTTTTGACAAGGAACCCGATTGACGAACGTAAAATACGCGCGGCCGGCTAATAGAAATCCAAGAGATGGTGCCGCGAACTGAGAAGAAAATCTGAGATTCTCAGGAAACGAGTCCAGGATCCGACAAATCCGAGAATGTTCTCAACTTTTGAATCTAAAGAATAACTTCTCGGGAGCGTACTTTCGGATTCGCCGCATCTCTACGAAGATCCGCGGACGTTTCTCAAGTATGTTTTTTTCTGCTCATTATCCAGTGCTCTTTTTTTTGCGTCTATTCGTCTTCTTATTGTTGTTCGATGCTCGATTCTCTTTGGGTGCATCTGTCATTGAACAAGTCCGAGCGAGGCTTACTACGCCCGTGGCGCCCCAGTCTGCACGTCAGACAGAGCAGTTCTTGAGTAGTAGGTGTTAACCACCATTGAACAACAGATGCGGAAAGAGGACTCGACATGTGGTAAACCCACGGCTAATATTGTCTACATACAAAGCACGCGGCTGACGCGGTCCATTTCTTCCCCTCTTGTTCTTTTCTAATCACGCCAAAGAGGAAATTAATCTGTCCACCCTATTCCATTCATTTTGTGTTTGGCGAGTTCTCGACACCGGCGACCAACTCCTCGCCCCACACGTTTCTTAACTTCTCGGGGGGAAATTTTTGAAATTGCGGGAAAAATATTAGAAAATTGGAGTGGGGAAGTTGATTTCGTTGAATCGAAAACCGTTCCACGCGCAGGCGGCGCGGCGTCCTCCGGGGCGAAAGTGTTCTCGGTCGTCATCGCCATCATGTGGGACTACGGGTCGCACCTGCTTCGAAAACTTCTCTCAGTTAGACCTGTCGATCGTGGGTGGATCTTGACCGCAGCGACTGAGCTCACTCGCTCAAAGCTCGCCGGATTCCATGTACTCGACGGAGTCCGGCGCCAGAGAGCAAACACTTTCTGTCTGGTATGCGAAACAGTAATTTGAAAGCAGCTTCGAGAATCTCACTGAGTGAGTGAGTGAGATGACGGACTTCGGAATCACACGCAGCAGCAGTCAACAGTGAAATCCAAGATCCACCTGTGGCACCCGAACGGGCAAGTCCGAACCGACGAAACATTTGGGTAATTGAGATCCATTTCGCTGATCGAATCAATTCCTGCATTGCTATCCGTGGGATTTCCAGAATTCTTCGGAAAACTCAAAAGACGAGATGTGCGCCTCGGACAGAGAAGTAAACAAAAGCAGCGAGTCAGCCAGGAAGAAGAAAAACTTGAAAGAGGGGGCGTTTGTCGTTGTCGCGGCTGCAGAGAGAAGCCGCAACGCTGCCTAGGAAGCTCGATGTCGTTGACGCCGCGCCGCCGCAACGGGAAGGCACCTGTGGTCCGTCTATCCGTCGGCCATCGATCGAGATTCATCTCCTCTTTGTCGCCGCTCATAGGCCTGGCGCCAGTGTGCAAACAGCGATCGTCTAGATTCCTTCTACGCCACTTCTCACTACGGCCATTGAAGACACCTGCAACACTCCGCCATTAAAAACAGCAACGAAAGAGACCGCAAAACCCACTGACGATGAGTCTCATCACACTCGATGGTCGATTATTCCTGAAATGAGTTCGGGTCTCACACTCAGTTTCAATTTAGCTGATTTGTTTCGCAAGATCATAAAGAATCGCGTTCACTTTGCTTCATCGGAATGATGCCGCTCAAGCTATCCCTTCATTTCAAACTCGAGCTGTTTGAAGTGCCGCAAATGAGTAATCAGCTATCTTCGTCTGATCGGGGCTCCGAATCGAAAGGAACAAAACTCGAACTTTCGAGTCTAAAGCTCCTACAATCTCTGGTATTACATGCTCGAAGGGATATCTTCTCCGGTTCATAACTTATTGGACTCTTCATCTTCTGCGCTCGATTCGACAAATTTCAAGCTTTCCGTCTTCAATCGACGCAGAACCCATCGGCATCCAAAGTTCTGTAATTTCATTGAAGCGATTTCGGAAAATTTCCGCTCGAAAAGGTCAAACATCGATCGTAAGTTGGCATGAACTTGACCCGCTTCAGAGAACAATAAACAATGAAACTTCGTTTCTTGCGCCTAAATCCAGTCAAGTCCGAAGAACAGAGCGAGGAATTCCTCTCGCTCAGAACAGAGCGAAATCTGAGGTGTACACCTGATCAAAACTCCGAGCGGCCGGCTGAGATCGGTGGCGCCAGTTTGCAAACACGGTCACGCCTAAAAAGTCGCGCATGCTCCACAAGAAACTCGAGAGGCTTTTGCGGCAGGTCCGGAACTTCAAAATGAACGGGTAACCGGATAGAACGGAAACGCCTACGATCATCAGAGCCGACCGACCCTGCAATTTAGTTTTTCCGGCAGCCGGGGTATCTTCAAAGGTTCGCTTTTTGGATTTGGCTCTCTCGACGAATTCTTTATCCTCCTCCAAAGATGGCTCCCGATGTTTCGAATCCGTGCGATTAGACATCTGAACGACGCGCGGCGGGATCTCATTAAAGACATTTGTCGCGCCGCCTGTCGGTCGGTTCCTTCTTTTCCCGAGGTTCCCGCTCGGGCGGCGTTTTTTCTCATTTCAAGTAGAGTTCATATCCAGAGGTTCCAGCGCAGCCGACGTTCGAATTCGAAGTTAACGGAATTCACAAAAAAACTTCGGCTCAGTCAGATGATTCCTGTTGGGACAAATCGAATACTTCGGAGCTTCTCAATGAGATTCGCACCTTCGGGGGTTCTCGCCCTAGGAGGGCTTTGTGAAGTCCAGACACCTCGGCGCCAGAGTCCACCTGCAACGCGACTCCCACACACGGACGCACTCACTCACTCACTCACTCGCGAATTCTGCTTGCAGCCAACACAAAGCAGAGGATCGTTCGAAGTTCCGAAGAACATCACAGGTTGACTTACTGGCTCGCTGGCCCTCTTTTGTGACGCTCAGTCCGCATATAATTGTTGCCATTGTTGAGTTCGACAACGAGAACCCGCTCGTCTGCGTTATGCAGACCCGAGCCCGAATCTCTGAGGGCTTGTCGAGCGATTATCCACAACCGCAGCGCGTGGGAGTCAAGATTCGAAGTTTCCGAAGTTCGAAGCTGAAAACTCTTTCGATTCTTCGAGAATCGAATCCGAGGGTCCGTGTGACCGGAGCGGCAGAAATAATAATTGAAGGCGATGGTGTCATTGCTGCCTTGTTTGGCTCTCTTTCTGGTACGGTTCGTCGCCACCACCGGACGTCCTCCGAATCACCTGCTTTTCGGTCTACCCGGATCAAGCAGTCGGACTGGCGCGGCCAGTTTCCGCGCACGTGCTAGATCTGGAGTAGCCACAAAGAAAGAAAGAAAGATAGACTGACTGACCCAAGGAACGCTCGAGAGACGCCTCCAACACCGGATGTCTTCTGGGCCAGGAGTCGCGGAACTGCTGAAAGCACTGAAGCACTACTCCAACCGGATATAACGACGCACCGCTACAACACTGGAGTACAATCAAACACTCGCTCAGACTCAATTTGCATACTACGAGTCTCCAACGAGGTACACACTTGAGCAAATTAGCCGCTGCCAAGAACTCCCGAAAACAGCTGTCTTTCCGGCATGTTTCCGGAGTCGTTTTTGAAACTCCGATGACAAATTTTCTCGGTTTTTTTCGCGATTTCTCGTCATTCGGATGGAATCTATCAAATTAGTTCGGTGTTTCAAGAGCGGACAGCGAGCATTTCGATGATCTTTGACCGATTCTATCGATTCGCGAAGCTTGAAATATTTTGCCGCTTCAAAGAATGTTCATTTTGGAAACTGCGCGGAAATCTGTGAGATGACTCGCGCAACAATTTTGAATGAGTCTGATTTCGAAGCTTGGCTCGATGCGGGCGTGAGTTCCACAGGTGCGGTTTTCGCCGAATCCAGGTTTTATTGACGCGAAAATGGTCCGTTGCGAATCGCCCGCACTTGGAACGAGCAGCACGGTTAGCCTTTGGTGCCAAGGTGCGTACTATGCGTACAAATTTATGCGTGCTCGCTCAGCTTTCATTGCTTGAGGTCTAGAGATGGGACCAATTTCATCCTCGTTTCCTTCTGTAGCTCGATCATCATCCTGTCCTTCAATTGATCAGGGGACATAACCTGCTGCTGCTGCTGCTGCCGGAAAAACCACAAAATATTGAAGATCATCACCAACTCTACGTGTGGCCGAACGGACGAAGATGAGAAGCTAGGCTGTGATGAAATTTCTTCATCTGTACGGATGTCGTGAAGACGTATTGGGTATCACGCGAAACTGTAGTTTGTGAATCCAGGTTCGTCTCTAACCATTCCGTTTTCATTCTGTTTGCCAAATGGTAACGATGACCTCTGCTCTTGATTTACGATGGTTGACATGTCACTACGGCATCTACGACAGAAGCCTCGTTTGATGTCTTCTTGCTTCTGAATGTTATGTTGTTTTCTTCTCCTCTCTCGCAACTTTATCCCTCGTCGGATTGTTTCGATGCTCCGCCGCTCGGTCGATTAAACTCGCGGCGACTCGCGACGACCGACGTTCTGTCGCGCCGAGGACTAAGATCACGCCGGCGACAGGTGAAGAAAAAGAATTTTCACCTGGCGCGAGAGCCACTTCGAGGTGAACGTCAACTGATTGCGGCCTTAAATCTGGATTTGGCTCATTCACTATCGTTCGATCCACCACTCCGCCAAACGAGCTACGACTCACATTCACCGTCGGATCTGGAGTATTCACCCAGCGGAGTTTTTCGCGAAATCAGTGAATTCCTCCGCCGTTTTAGCGGATTTTTTGGAGATTCCGCTTCGAGAAAAGAAAAAGAGGGTGAGGGGGAGAAAATGTGACTCAAAACGAGCGTTTACAGAAATATCAAGGAAATACGCAACTCGCTCCAAGTGTTCGGCCTTTCCGACGGAAGGCAAGGCTCGACTGTTAGTACATACATATGTTCATCAACAACGAGGTGTCGCCGCTTTGCTGCTGGGGACTCCCTCGATCTCATCTGTGTCCAGATTTATCGTTTCTATTAACACCGAAACGAGTAGCTCGCTTGGTGGTTTTGTAAAGATTTTGGTTTTTCATGGGCTGCCACATGTCGCGCGAACTACTTCTCGGACGTGTGTTCAACAAGCCGGCTAACGAATGAGCTTCTTTCATTGCTTTTTGGGTGAAGATTCCCTCATAAAAAGAAATCTCTCGCTTCTGAGTGAGCCAATTCTATCCTCTACTTCAACAATGCCAGTGTCTGCAAAATGGTCCTATTTAGGCTTTCGAGATAATCGTCTTTCTTCGGAGTTTTTGATAAGAATCTGACGAGAGTGAAAGTGCGAATTCTTCGTCTCTGTTCGTCTTCACAGAAAAGCGAGAGTTTGTCAAGTCGCTTTGATGGAATGACAGATTCGAATTAGATAGCTCTCGATCAGCACCGGAAGCCAGACATGTTGACGGACGATTCTCATATCAGAGAGTTCGGACCGAGGTCTGTTTTCGGATCGAACCTCGAAATCTGAACGGCACACAGTGGGTTAGAGAGTGCGAAAAATGGAAAAAACTCAGAATTCCCATGAATTCCCATTCTATGTCATCATGCAATTAACAAAGAAATCGAATGCATTTGAGGAAATTGTAGAAATGACGCTGCGTGAAAACTGGTCGTGGAAATGCGTTTTCCGCTAGTTGAGCAATGGCGATCTATGGGAGGCAGAAACTTTGATAAAACGCAAAGGGGCGAAAATGGGCAGTTAATTTCTCGCTGATATGTTCCCGAATATCATTCGAGTCAGATGCCACAAACTCGACTTTGGAACTCCGTGGAGCTGGAAAGTTATTAGATAGTTACCGTGGCAAATTCGATCTGCTTCGAAAATAGATCGAAAAACGCTAAAAAAATATTTTGCTCATCATCTATTTGGCTAATATCTTCGATACTCGTGCTCAGAATGAGGTTCTGTCCTTGATCCAACCTTTGCAAAGAGAACAAGTCGATTTTTCATCAAAATTGTTCGATGGACGGTTTCGGAGACTTCACGGAGTTCGAGCTTCTGGCTTGCCGCGTACGGAGACGAAAAAAACTCAGATGAACTTCAGACATCCTGAGTCATCTACGAATCACTCGGACTACTCAGAAAACCGGGTTCTTCCAACTCGAAAAAATGAATTTTTTCCCCACCTGAACCATCGGCATCCCGGTGAAGCGAAGAGGAGATCGGGAAAGTTGTGGAGAAATGATTTCCTTCCCGATCAAAGCAAATTCTCTCCAATTTTCGCTGATCGAAACTTTTACAGATGATTCTCTCGCGATCCAAAACTATTCTCCAGGTCCGGCTTGAAAGTTTTGATCTTTGTCTGCTGAAATCGAAGAAAGGCTAACGGCTCGCCATATACTGCAGAGCGTTGGAGTTGGAAAAGCTCTTGGCTCAAGAGACATCCTCGATAACTATCCTAGGGTTTTGATAGTTAATGGATTGGAATATCAAAAATACCGGACAGGTCCTTGTTCATGTGGTTTCCGTAACATACTCGAATCTCGCGCAGAAAAATGTCCGCGACCTCGATGGTCCACGTCGATGATAGAAACAGTTGAGCTTTCCGCTCTTTTCGTTTTCGAAATGGCGGGACCCACAGGATTCATTCACCTTCAAGTCAAGTCAGATCGTTTCTCATCGTTACGATGTTCAGTATTCGGAAGATGGTTCCGAGGTGCTTTGCCGGGACATTTTACCATATGTTCAAGTTGGCCGTTTGAAGATCTGATCGTCGTTGCCGGTGCAGGAGTCAGCCAGCCTTGGCAAAGTGCGAAGTTTGGCTTGTGTCGTTGGACCTGCTGGCTCGTAGGAAACCGGCTAACGTATCGTTGTCACCAGCGAGACGCACGCGCCACGCGCAGCTGCAGTCGGTTCACCTGCCGGAGCTGAAACACCTTGCGTATACCGACGAACAGCCAGACCAGGGGCTTCTGGTTGTTTTCCCTCCTTCATGTCTCCGTCGACTGGGCTAGAATTGCTCATCCAGCTCGCAGCCTGTCTATTTGCCCGCCCGCCCGCCCGCCAGAATAGACCTGACGTCGATCCAACTGTAGGTGCGTCCGTCCGCTTCTAATGCACCAGCACTCACCGACTCGCCCGCTCACAAGTAGCAGCAGCTGGATTGGAGCGACATCGTCACGCGATTCAATTAACGAGCCGTCATCATTCTGGAGATTGTCATCAATGAGGGCGAACGATGCATTCAGAGCGGGCCCCCTTCGATCTTCGAGGAGTCATTTAAAGAGAGACGGATTCCAGTCTGGAATCTTCGCGAATCGATCTTTCTCCGCCGCGAGCGATTTTCTCTTTTCTTTTTTTCCGAAATCGGAATGAAGTCGGCTGTTGATGAAACTCGGTAGAAAATGATCGGACGAGCAGAAAGCAGCAGCGACGATTGAGCATTGATGGGATCTTTTAGACCGCGTTGGGTGCAGGTTCACTTCACCGGCCGTCGACGACGACAAGGGGGAATAAGCCTTCGCTGACATCTGCTACACTGAAGCCATGCTAACGGTCTGCACGAAAACCTGCTGAGCCCACGATGGGGGTTCATTGGATGTCGTTATTCCTTCGATCGTGTCCGAACAGGTTGCAGACGTCTTGTGTTGTCTTCCTCGTTTCGAGACACGCGGCAAGTGTTGCTCGTGCCAAAGTCACGGAAGAGCAGAAGGCTGCAGTTCCCAACAGTTCAGGCAACGACTTCAGTCAGTCGCACTGGCACACGCCACGGTTTCGTTTTGATGTCCTACAGGAGAACTCTCGGATTCAATTCTTTGGACTTCCAATCATGTGTTTGCAGCTTTCGTTCCAGGGTCTGAACTCGCGTCCCCATGAGAAGAATCGAGGTGAAAGAAAGTCCTCCTCATGATACGGTCATCGAAGACTGATCTTCGTAATGAAAACAGATGTGTTAATGGCAGATGCGACAAGACAAAATGAGGAAGAAACACAGCCTGAGTCTGTTCCCTGCCGGAGTGAAACTTCTTCTCAGCAAGGAACCGGAGTGAAGACGCGCACCGGAGATGATTGAATCGTACGAAGCTTCAAACTAGAGCAATCGATGCACGGGATGGCATCATAATAATCGGAGCACACTGTGAATGAATAAATCCTTCCCACGGCCGACTCCTAGAGAGACACCGTAGGTATCCGATCGGACATCCTTTTCTTCGATTGAGATTTCTTAGGAAGCGAGCTACTTACCGCGAGTCAGACAAACTGACGGACTTGGCTGGTTCTCTTCGTTCGTTCGTTCGTTTTTTTTTCTGTTCACATTCTGCTCGCTTTGACAAGCGCAACATATGGCCTACGGAAGCGGAAACCACAGAGAGGATGGGATGAGCCAGCATGTTGGATAGATACTCGACCACCAAACCATCTATCGACGGAGCTAGCCTAACAGGATCTCAGCGAGTGGAAACATCAGCGGAGCAGGTGGAACTTCAGATCGGATCTGGAACTACAGTCTGGTCGAAAACACAGATCCGCGTCCCGGAGGAAAGCACATGGTTTCATAAAGGAAAAACGAAAACTTCCATCGACGACAGCCCGGTCGCTGTGGAACACTTGCGTTCTTTCCATGTTTCAAGTGAAGACTACTTGTACCTAACTTATTTCGCAGATGGTTTTGGAGTCGGAATCGCAAGAAAATGTTGCATAGAGGAAGAGAATGGGAAGATGATCTCGTCCTCGCTCCTCGTGACCCCTCGGCAACTTAAATTCGATCGAAAATAAACCGTGAAAGGCGTTGCTCAGGTCTAGAACCGGGTCCATGGAAGCTAAAATAGTTGAGAGCCCGTGTGATTGGTTTTCTTTGGCGCTCTCTCTTTGAAATCGATCGTCGCCACCAATATAATCGACACAGTGCACCTCCTTCTAAGAACTTGACTCCATTGGTTGTNTTTCGTTCCAGGGTCTGAACTCGCGTCCCCATGAGAAGAATCGAGGTGAAAGAAAGTCCTCCTCATGATACGGTCATCGAAGACTGATCTTCGTAAAGAAAACAGATGTGTTAATGGCAGATGCGACAAGACAAAATGAGGAAGAAACACAGCCTGAGTCTGTTCCCTGCCCGAGTGAAACTTCTTCTCAGCAAGGAACCGGAGTGAAGACGCGCACCGGAGATGATTGAATCGTACGAAGCTTCAAACGAGAGCAATCGATGCACGGGATGGCATCATAATAATCGGAGCACACTGTGAATGAATAAATCCTTCCCACGGCCGACTCCTAGAGAGACACCGTAGGTATCCGATCGGACATCCTTTTCTTCGATTGAGATTTCTTAGGAAGCGAGCTACTTACCGCGAGTCAGACAAACTGACGGACTTGGCTGGTTCTCTTCGTTCGTTCGTTCGTTTTTTTTTCTGTTCACATTCTGCTCGCTTTGACAAGCGCAACATATGGCCTACGGAAGCGGAAACCACAGAGAGGATGGGATGAGCCAGCATGTTGGATAGATACTCGACCACCAAACCATCTATCGACGGAGCTAGCCTAACAGGATCTCAGCGAGTGGAAACATCAGCGGAGCAGGTGGAACTTCAGATCGGATCTGGAACTACAGTCTGGTCGAAAACACAGATCCGCGTCCCGGAGGAAAGCACATGGTTTCATAAAGGAAAAACGAAAACTTCCATCGACGACAGCCCGGTCGCTGTGGAACACTTGCGTTCTTTCCATGTTTCAAGTGAAGACTACTTGTACCTAACTTATTTCGCAGATGGTTTTGGAGTCGGAATCGCAAGAAAATGTTGCATAGAGGAAGAGAATGGGAAGATGATCTCGTCCTCGCTCCTCGTGACCCCTCGGCAACTTAAATTCGATCGAAAATAAACCGTGAAAGGCGTTGCTCAGGTCTAGAACCGGGTCCATGGAAGCTAAAATAGTTGAGAGCCCGTGTGATTGGTTTTCTTTGGCGCTCTCTCTTTGAAATCGATCGTCGCCACCAATATAATCGACACAGTGCACCTCCTTCTAAGAACTTGACTCCATTGGTTGTCTTTGTTGTTGTTGTTGTTGTTGTTGTTGATGCTGTAGACGACGACGTCGTCGTCATCATCATCATAGTTGCTTTGGCTGGTGGACGAGGAGGATCCGTTTCGGTTCGTGCACGTCGCCGTATTGAGGACCCGAGCTTCCCCGAACGCCGGGAGCTTCTTTTTTTTGACGTCAAGAGATTTGTCTGAACCTGTTCGCCCCTTGGACGCAAATTAGCTACCGATGGTCCGAAAGCCGCGCTCCGATCACTTCTGTGCCTGCCCGACTACCTGTTTGCCAGCGCGACTGCCGACCAGGATGTTCAATGGCACCGCGTCACCTGTTTGATTGGAGGTTGCGTTGACATCTACTCAAGTCAGACTTGGTTACAACCGCGGATTTTGGTCTTCTCGAGTTAATTGTATTTGTTGAGCAACTCGACGATTTTTCGCCTGTTATTACGGTCGGCCGCCACACTTTGAAATCAACTCTGACCGAAGACCGTTCTCTCAAAACACAGCAGTTGATGTCGAGAATTCAGCGGAGTCGATGATGCGCGCTTCAATGACTCGACATGTGCTTTCAATTCCCAGATTCAGACGCATGATTATGCGTGCAGTACGTTTGTGTCCGTCAAACTGTACGGTTTCACGTCTCCGAGCGGGCGGACAGGTAGTAGGACTAGCAAAGCGAACGCTCATTGCGTGGGATGCTGAAGTCCGTTGAGGGAAAACGCATACACAGGTGTCGCTGAATTCGGCAACGTATTTTTAAATCCGTTTAGGAAGTTGCTGCTCCGATGGAGGCGGTCTAACGGGACGAAGAATGTTGAATCCACCGTTGTTGGACAGGTGCTCATGACAGTTCCCGGCTTCCTGCCTCCTCCGCTGTCGTCTCCTTTTTCCTGTGAACTCCTCGAATGCTTTCGTCCTCGGATGGAGGAACAAAGGAGAGAAGATCTCGTTTCGTTTCCCAACTGAGTTGCTTCAGAGTTCTCCATGAGCATCCGGGTCGTTTTCATCTCTAGTGCTTCGATCGATTCTTGTTTCAAGATTTGTTCAAGTTCTGGCATCGCTAATGGCGCTCGGTCGCTTGACCGCTAACCATTCTTAACCACAGTGTGAATGCCTGTTCGTAATATGTTCTACGTAGAGGTCAGAGCAGGTCCTGGATCTTCGATGACCCGAGCGGTTTTCGTGGAATCCACGCTAACAGACTGACTGAGACGAAGATCCTGAAAGAAATCGTGAGCTCCGACCGCAGATGTGGACGCTCCGAATTCAGAGCGATTGCCAAAGGGTAAAGGTCCCTGTGGCTGAAACGAGGCGGTTCTGGGTGGGGATTCCGCGAGAGGCGTTACCTTATATCCAACTGGGACTCGTCTCTATCGTAATCATTACAGCATCCGCTGAATGTTCCGCTTCATTCAGAATGCGATCGGGAACCTCCGATTTCCACTCCGCTTGTTTTGAGTTTCTCGGGGCCGTCGACGATCAGACGACGAGGCCTCGAGATTCTCAAAAGTTCTCGTTGTAGAGTAAACGAAAGTTTTCGATTCGCTTGAATCGCACGGATTACCGTAGTCGTCGGCTTTGCCGAAAGACTTCAATGCCTCCACATCTGGCCCCTTGAGCATGACTCAATCTGCGAAGTTCGCGCACGATTGATCTGCGCGACGGTTATGCAGAGCGTCATTCGTGGCAGGGTGTCTTCATGATGGATTTGCTGTTGTCTCGAAATTAGCAGCTCGCTCAGACAAAGATTCTCAGTCAACTAGGGCATCTAGAGGAGGCGAAGAGCCTGTGGTCAGAGTTACGTTGGGAACAAGGTCGCCGAGAATTCCGAGCCGACATACCGAACACACCTCAACTCAGAATGCCACCCTTTAACCCCCGAAACGTGTGGGAGTCACGCCTTGATTTTGTGGCGAGCATTCCAGCTCGAGTTAACCGCTTTCGACGTAGTGGTTAAACACACCGTCGAAATTTGCTTCGTTCTTTTCCTCCGAACCACTTGAGCTCAGCAACAACATCTTTAACCTCTACAACCCCACCTTGCTCTTTCACTGGAAACAGCAATACGCACTTGAAGAACTCATGACGCACTTCTCGGGGTTCGAAAACTCGCCGACCGAGAACGACGACGTGAAGTTGTCGAGGATGATTTCTTGGACAGTTGACGGAATCACTGCGAACAGGAATTCGGCATCGACGAAGTCTCGCTGTTGGATTGTGGGCTCAGGAATGTTCCTCAACAAGTTGCTTGACCCTTATTGATTCTTCTCTCTGTCAGCCAGTCCAGCCCCTATACATAGTTTTGGATCTTATCTGAACGGACCAACCTCGCGGATGCCCCACCGTCGCGTACGATATGCCGCTCGGCATGCGCTTCATTTAGTGCGCTCAGGTGGTGGGTTTTGTCTTCTATCTGTCATTCGTGAACGCCCCCTCGAAAAACTGAGGAATTCCAATCAAATTCAATTCAGCGTCGTCGTGTCTGCTGTGACCCCGAGTCGAAGAGTGTTTCTGAGAACTCACTCAAGTGCCCGACTAATCACACTTTTACTTTTGGACTAATTTTGATGAAGAGCCCAAGGTGACTCGACGCACCGGGAATCGAACAGATCGGATTTGTGAGAAAATCCGAAGAGTTTTTCATCCAGGATATTGTCAACTTTAATTGCGCTCTGAGGCACTTTACGACCCGAAGGTCAGTGGGCCTCCAGGAGCAAGTGAACCGGACCATCGGCCGACATTCAGTGTTGTACATTTGGCCCAAGTCGCGCACTCAGAAAACGTGTTGTCTACTGGAGGCTACTCAGCTCAAATGGGGAAACGGGATTGGCCCGACCTCGCGACCTAGGCACTCCCTACATGTTCGATCCGCCCTCACTTTGTCCGATGAAGAGCAATGCTCAAACGTTGTCCGAAGTGCTCATGCGAACAATCGTCGTGGACGCCGCCTCCGCCGCCGTCGAAGTCGTCGTCGTCGTCAATGTCTTCGGGGAGTGGCGTCGATCCAAAACAGTTCAGCACGCGGATGTCTCGGTCACGAAGTCGTGAGGTCACCTGTCGAAGATCAGGGGTTAGAAAGCTGTAGACTTCAGTTCGTTTCGTCGGGGGGGGAGTGCCGGACCCCACGACATGACGTCGGAATGTCCATGCTACAACTTCGGCCTGCCTGCCTGCCTGCCTGCCGTTTGTTCGGCTGATCTTCGTGCGTGCTCGCTTGCTTTCTTGCTTGCTCTTCCCAGAAAAGACGTCAATTGAGTGGGGGTGGAATTTGTCCTTCAGTGAGCATGAGATGCCATCACTCATACGTCGAGCTCGAGCTCGCGGAAGGGATCCAAGAATGCTAGGAAGACCATCGCTAACCGCGTGGACATTACTCACCGATTAGCATTGCCTGGGTCATTGATGAGCATCTGGAAGCTGTGTTCATCAGTCATGACTTTCGTTCTTTCCTGGAAAGAGTCTCTTTGTGTTCGAGGAGCACGCAAGTGCATGGACATGCAGAGAAGAACCCCGATGGAAACAGGATCATTCTCCGAGTCGCCAGTTTCTCGTAGTCCTCGTTAGTATAGTGGTAAGTATCCCCGCCTGTCACGCGGGAGACCGGGGTTCGATTCCCCGACGGGGAGTATCTTTTTTTTGAGATTTTCTTCAATGAATGAAACTTTTCATATAAAAAGTTCAGTTTCTGAAGAGTTTGAGTTGAAATTGTTGACCTGCGTTGGGTTTCGATGCCAACAACATTCTCAAGACGTGTGGAGACTGCGCTGGTGACCGACAAAACGACACTTCCTCTCTTTCACCCGGCTTTGAGAAGCTCGGAATCGAAGCTAACAAGGGAACGCGTGGCAGAATACTAAACGGTTTGATGCTACGAATTCGACGACAAATCGTTCCGGATCTTTACTTCGTCAAACGCGCACTTCAAACTTGAGCTCGCGCGTTGGCATGTCTCGTATATATAACATATAATGGCTGAAGTTTGTCTCTGACAATGAGAGCTCGTAATGTGCACGATTCGTTTCTCTGCCTGGCGCCGCGTCGCCTGATTCTTCGGGAGAGAGTCCTAGCAATGGAGTCGGGGAATCAGACTCAAAAGTTCGATCGAGCATTCCCGCCCTCGTCCAACGGAATCTTCCTAGTTTGCATTCTGTGAATGTTCCTCGCGATCTCTGCCTCTTCCAGATTCAGTGAGCAAGATGCGCTCGACTTCGAAATTCCTCTGTTTCCTCCTGTCCTCTGTCCTCTGTTCCTCTGTTTTCCGTGAGGCTTCCGCACTGATCAGTAAACCGGATCCGAGCACCTGTTTGAAACAGTCTGACATTATGTATCTCCTGATGCAAGGATTCGTTCTAATCGAGTTGAAGCCTGAAAGCCAATTGTCCCGCGAGGAAGCGATTGTGGACTGTGCGTATCTTAACGATCAGTCTTTCGAATGCTGAAATCATAGCCTCCAATCTTTGTCTTGATGCAGTGCCTGGTTTTCAGTCTGGCGCGCTTAGTGGAGCGACTTTCGAGCAGACGGTTTCGGGAGTTGAGCAGACGAAACAACAAAACAGCAGACAAGCAAAAGAGTGTGGGTAAACAAATCTGAGACAATAACAGAGCAGATTCCGCGGCACATCTTGGAACCACCGTTGATATTGTTCAGTTTCGTGCGTGCATCCTCTGGTAAACTGGTTTGGAGATCGTCACAAATCAAGTTTGGGAGTATATTTCCTCCATTGCGCGAATTTCACAACGATCAACGATATGGCGACGCTCGACGTCGAGTGGCGCGGTCCGAAATCGAAGTTTTTAAAGAACATCCAAACGCAGTCCAAAGCACTGAATCCGAGACAATTGGTCGCTCACTGCAAGAATCTCTTCCTGGCCTGGAATCAGATCAGTGGGACTCTACACGCCGTCGACGTCAACAACACCGACAACCACTGTTATGTGAGTCGAAACGTTTCTCACCTTCCTCCACTGATAGTTCTCACTGGAGGAAACGTCCAGATTCAAATATAGTGATTCAGGATGCTGGATTGCAAACTAATCCGCAGCGATGTCATGTCGACAAATGTTCAGATCGAATGTTGAGCATTAGGTTGTTCGACAGAGCATGTAGTTTCTCAACGAGCTCTACTAGAAAACAGAATCGAGCACAAACTCATTGCCATTCGTTTCCTTCCAGGAGTTCGTGCCTTCACACAAACTCGCGTTCAATGTGGAACAGATCGAAAGCGCCCACTCCGGCTCCCTCCTACTTTGGGGCCCCGGGGGAGCAGCGGTCGTTCTCCTTCCGGACGAAATCGCCATGACTAGAGACGCCTCTATCAAGTGCAAAACTTACCCGATCGGCGAGATTCTCCTCATTCAGATAGCCGGCTTGGAGATCCTGGCTGCGAAATGGCTCCCCGATTCGGTCAACCAAGTAGTGCTCCTCACAAACGACAACTGCCTGCGTCTATTCGACATCACGTCCAGAGTGACACACGCCATGAGCACAGTAAGGCTCGGGGAAAACTTTCGAAATCGTCGAATACTATAATGATAATGAAAATGTACGGATATTCAACAAGAACGAGCCTCGCAGAACAGATTCAAAGTCCACTGGAGTCCATCGTGACGAGCTGAAACTGTAATATGGAATCATTTCAGGTGCATCTGCTGGATAGACCGTCATCATTGACAAAGATCAACTTCATGATTTCGGCAGTCACGGGAGGACAAATCGTGGATTTTGATTTTGGGAGAACTCCAGACGAGATTTTCTGTCTCTCCACCGCAGGCAGTGTCTACCGCATCACAAACTTCACCAAAGAGTGAGAAAACCTCTCCACAGATACGACGGTGCTTTTGCCGACGTGAGATGTCGACTGAAGATTCATGGACTTTCGTTTCGATTCGCAGCAAACCTTGTGTATCTGAATCGCTCCTGATGCGTCCGAACCTGGAGGAGAATTTCGGGTGCGATGGATATTCGATTTTAACGTTCTTACTCGGGCAAGTGGTCATGCTTGTGGTCGCGGGTACGGCGGGAGCGTTGCACCACTTCATCGTTTTGTTCAACGAGGACGACGAGGAACAGCCCACTCTCCACGTGGCAGAGAAGGTGAGCCAAATGCAAAAAGAGCTCTCGCGACTTTTCCTCCCTCGCCCCTCTCGGAGCTCAGAATGTTTTATCCTTCTTCGGACAAAGCTCACCCTTCCTCTCTTTGAAGATCACTCTGAGTCTCACATTGGATGACACCGTCGAGGGTTATCGTTGTCCCATGATCCTCGAAAAAGACCAATCGGTTCAACACAGATATTTCTGTATTCACGGATCCGGTGTTCACGTCTTCGCTGCACCTCTCACTGAAATGCTGGACGAATACGTTGGTCGAGCAGGTTCGTCTGGACAGAAGGTTCCGAGAAAGAGCTTGGATTGAAAATTTCGACCTGTTCTCATTCTAAATCATACATCTGTCTTACAGCTGACTTCGACGCGAGTGTCGTGGATCAAGAGAACTTGAGTCGCTCGATCGCGGAACAGGTTGTCTGCACTAGAACAACCGAGACTTCGCCAGAGGACCCTCCGCTGGGCGCCTGCGTCATTCCCACTTATCCATCGCCGACTCTGATGGTTTTGACGTCCGACGTGAAGCTCGTCGACGTTCCATTGTTGAGATATCGAATTTGTCCTCTGCAACCAGCGAAGAGCCTCCTTTGTGAAGAACTTCTCACCGAATCGAAGCGTTCGGAACATCAGGTATCTGATTTCGAGACCGAAATCAAAGTGATCCTGGGAGGATCTCGGGTCCCGGCTCTTTCACAGTCCGATAAGGTTAGTTTCGTTTTTCCATAGATGCGAAACGAAATGCCGTTGAACAGGACGGTTTTCTTCTGAAAAATTGCATTCTCTCATTCGAGCGAAATTTTTTGCAGACGATGAGTCCCAAGGAGCTTCTGGAACTCTCGCTGAAGACTACGCAGCGATTCCGTGATCGGTATCTAGTTCAAATGTCGGCGGTCCTGAAACTTCTGGAGGAGAAGAGTCGGATCGTCATCGAATCGAAGGAGGAACAGAAACGAGAGATGGAAATGATTGCTGAGGAGATCGACGGCATGCGGGAACAAATGAGGGCTCTCAAAGAAAAGTACGAAAAAGCTCTGGAAAATTGTAACCGTAACACACTAAGGTGAGCGAACTAGAAAAGGATCGACATCGTCATTGATTTCCGAAACTTTGTCACCTGAAGTTTTCCAGTAACTTCAGTCTTATCAACGTTTCCATTTTCAGACTCCACGAGATCATTCATTGTGTCCAGCGGAAGAATCCGTCGAAAACAGATCCACAAATGATACAAGAGGTCGATACGCTCCAAGCCAGAGCCAAAAGAGTCGAGAGCGTAATGGAGACGACCAAAGAGCGTCTGGAGGAGCTGCAAGATCTCAAAGCGTTCGACAGGCTCTCGATGGAAGACACACAAGAGCCTTTCGGGAAGCTGAGCGAAGAACAGCTCGGCATGCTCATGACGAAACTTAGAAACAAGTGAGTCATCCATTTTTCGTCTCAAGAGGCCGCTATTTTGAGGCGGAAACTCTTCCTGAGGGAAATATTGCTCGTTGCAGAAAGCTGTCAGCGAAATTACTGATTTTTCTTTTCATTTTCTTCGTGTGTTGCAGTGGAGCGGATATCGAGAAGATGGTCCGAGAGGTGAAAGAGCTTTTATCTGGAGTGTCGTGAAATGTCTGTGAAAAGTCACCTGTTAGAACCGTCCGTCTCCCTAATCCCTACATCGTCGATTTGGAGCTGTAAAAATAAACCAAAAGCATGTCAGATTGTTTTAACCAACCGACTTCAACCGCGTCTCCTTTGTTTTTGAATCCTCACGCTGACTGAAGACGATCGCAATGTATATGCCATACATCCACAGCTAGGGCAATCATTTCGAACCCGGATGACGACACGTGATAAGTCACAATTCATCACTTAATGTTTATCATCTTTCGTCATTGTCTTTATTGCTGAACAGTTGTAGAGAAGATCTCAGAATAGATGATGTGACTAGTTCGCGGAGGGTACGCAGTTTGAGCGTACAATTTTCAGAACAATAACTTATCGGAGGTAAGAGGCTCTTAGAAAAAGTCGAGATCCAAAGAGGTATCAAAAATTGTACATTTAAGCATCGGCCGACGATTGCAACATCGATCATGCGAGTTTCCGCTCCTCGCCGACCGGTCTGTCCCCAACGTTGTGTGAAAGTACCCTGAGGCCGGGGAATCAGACGAGTCGGCCTTGTTTGATCATCGATGAATTCCCATCAATCAATCAATTTGTTCATAACAGGGGATCACACTGATTGAAGAAGACTTTTCCGGTCCCCTTTCCCGCCACGCTGAGGTCTCGGGGCTTCCAGATGATGTTTGGCCATTTCCTGCTGGCGCACGCGCGTGTACTGCGCCGACCCTATCAGGACCAATGCGTTCGAAGTCCACCAGAGCACGGATTTCACCTGGATTGGGAAATTGATTTTGAAAAGAGAGACCGATTGAGGAGCTCGAGTTCTCGAACTTGGCAATCTATGATTCACACCTGTTCGTTGAAGACGACGGCCATCACGGTTTGTGCACAAGCTTTGGCAGTACCTGAGACATTGTGCGTCAACGGTGACGTCACCTGAAACAACGACGGGTTTGATAGATCCGAATGCTTTTCTCCTCTCAAAGGCTTTTCTGAAACTCACCTGAATTTGGAGCATGGTCACGTAGCCGATCGCAAAACCGAACACTCCAACAACGACCACTTCGGACCACCATCGCGCAGAACTGAGGTGACTGAAGTTTGCCACTGTGGGTATTTCCCCTGACAAAACTATCAGCGGCAGGAAGAGGATCATTGCGTTGACGTTATTGTAGAACGACAATAGAGAAACTGAATCACCAACAATTTTCAGGACCTGTTCCAGAAAGAATCGAATTTCATTACGTCGTTTGGACACTTTGTCGACTCGATTCTGATCCACTCGTTCAGACAAACCTTCTTGGTGTAGATTGAGTACAAACTCAACGACATGGAAGCTATGATTCCGCTCAGCACTCCGATCACGTTGAGAGATCCCGCCCCCTCCTCTTGCTGAACACCGAGTAAGAATCCAGCTGGAAAAGGAGACAGAATTGCTTAGAAAATCCGAAACCCTGGAAAGGTTTTCAAACATGAATATCAATGAATTATATTGATGCTTTGTTCTCACCAACAATGAGGCCGCAGCAGAGAAGAGCGGGAAACGAGGTCCGCTGACCCAAGATGACGAATGTGAAAACTACGTTGAATACCGTTGTCAAAGATCTGCTGACGGTGTAGAAAGCGACTCCCACGTACTTGAGGCAGATATTATTGAACGTTATCATCATGACGAAGCATATTGAGACCGGGAGCAGTTTCAGCATTTTATCCTTGGATAACGTACATTCGGGAAACCAACAGAACTTCGGGAACAGCTGCAGAAGAATGCTCATATTTAGGTGGAAACCTACGGCGATTCCAGACAATAACTGGCAAGAAGTGTCCTAAGAGATTCAATCAGGAAAGGTCATGAAATTGATGGACAACATCGCTAACCTTACTCAGACCACTCAAAGCAAGGCACACGGCGACAGTTACAACGCATTGCGTGAAAGTTATGAAAAGTGGCGCGTCGAGCCGCGTTTCCGAAGACAGAAGATGCGCGTTCAAGAAAACCATGGATATAGAAACTATCCAGTAGGCGGCGATGACCACAGCGATCTTCACGTATTGTGCCGTTAAGCTAGGTTCTCCCATCTTGAAACTCGTCGATTCAATTCAACGCAGAGTCGAATTTCAAGTCGTTGAGATCCGACGAGTGATGTGTTTCAAATTTTCGAAGACCCGTTGTTCGCGTCTACCGCGGCTCATTCTGGGGAAGGAAGATTCCTGAGGTTAATAATGAGGATCAGGGATTTCGGGCCGGATCGTTCCCGAGACAAAATGTCATTCGTTGTCGAACTCCCGACAATTCCCAAAGTTCGGAGATGATGGGCGGCGGCTGCTTCTGATCCCAAAGCGAGCTTTGCAGCGCAGCGGGAACGGAAGCAAATCCAATCTGACGGCATTGGGTAGTCAGCTTAGAAATGTCGACCAATCAGACGCCGCCCATGGGAACCGATAGTGAATCACTCGCTTTGGGGACACGAGTTGTCCACTTTTCTGCTCAAGATTGAGCTCCATCAGTTGCAGGAACTTGACTAAGCTCCAGGCTTTCGTATCGCATGACGTTTCCTTGGACAGAGCCTTCGACGGACGTAATCGGAATGCTACGAGGGTTGCTAATTCTTTCACCGCAACACTTGGCAAGAAGAGAGAGAACAATGTCGTTTGAATAGAGGAAAGAATCTGTTCGAAATCGAACAACAAATGATGGATATTGAGAAAGCTTCAACAGGTCATCCGAATTTCCATCGAGTTTGCCGCGCCAAAACAGTAACACCTGGACAGCATCGTACAGATGTATGCCTCGGTGGCTTCATGGTCCGCTGCGCAAGCTTTACCTGTTCTCCGTAATTTGAAATTTTTCTCTGCGCCACCACAAAGTCCAGGGAAGATTCGAACTTTTTCGGGATCACCCAGATCAGAAGTGACAGAAGAGGAAATGTCCTGAACTTCTAATAAATCAGACTACGGCGAGATCGCATCCCCTCCCATGAACACTCAGAATGTACACGTCCACTCACCCTCTGTTCCTAGGATCGTTCCAAAGGTTTTCCAACGAACACGAATCGTGGAACGAACTTGTGGAGTTTCAGTGAACGCCAAACATCGCAACTTTTTTGTTGAACTTTACTTCCTGCACGAGGTGCTCCTCTTAGTTTACCGGTATCACCAGGACCAGTAAACCATGGAGCGCAAAACTTAGTTATCGAATTGCACACCGGGATAGGGTTTCTCTCGGTGCCAAGTGGCCGTTCCATCTCTGTTTGTTTACATTGATGTCGTCTGCTCGATGCGCTATCCATGTTAAAAGTGCACATACACTCGCCTGTTCTCTTTTGACCCCTTGCAGACTTTATCCTATCGATGTTAGAGTCTTAGAGGGTGTTTTCCGGGTGCGATCAGGCGACGCTTCAGTGCGTCCCGGACGTGGATGGCCGGACGCATTGACAGCGATTCATATTTTGGCGCGCTGCCGTCAGCTGTTTTGAGAGAGATCCCTCTGTGTTTGTGATGGTGGTGGTGGTTGGATGTATGATGATTCGAGCTGAGAGAAAGAGGAACTTGCCTGCCAGCCTTACGGTCAGCCAGTCTGCTTAGCCCGAGAGACGGCCTCTGTAGAATCTCCAATAGACATACATTCCTGCCAGCCAGGGAGTCAGTTCGCCGTTGTCGAAGCCGAACGCCGTGTGTTCGTTGCAAGTTGCAAACAAACTCTATCTGCTGGGATTGGCGGTAAGTTGATCGACGTTTCGAACGAAACATGTTGAACTCGATCGCTTCGATCTGCTCCTCTGACTCGCAATGCGGAGGTCCGCGGACGCGCAGTACCCTAATTGAGCAGTGTCACGTAATGTCAAGTTTGCCAGTTTCGCATTTCGTCGAGGTTTCGATGTGACCGAGGTTTCGGGATCGAGAACCTTGAATCTGGAATGAGTTCTTTCGGGAAAAGAATGCTCCCTTGTCGATGGTCTCGGATCCGATCGGTGGTCGCGACAGGGAAACATCTTTCGAGCATCTTAGAACGAGCAGTGGGGAACCTCACTCAGGAAGATAACAAAATAACTCGAGTTGTCTGTTGAGCAATCCAAGAACGCAGTGCTCAGCTGACACCGAACCCTGAGCTCCGAGTGCCGAGACAGTCTGTGCAAGTGCATTGATTCTCAGCGGAAACCCGTTAATGGCGAAAGCGCGCTGTTGTTTTACTCGAGCCGAAGTTTTTGTCGGGAACTAGTAGGCCAGCACAGGCGTCAAAGAAACCAAATATCCTCGTTGTGGAATGAAGTGGCCTCCTAGTGTTGAAGCTGTAGTCAAGTGATCCCACGATCGGTGTCAAACGCGATGTCGTGATATCAGAAATTGAGTGAAGCGGGCGCGCAATGATTGGCACCGAACATGAAGCGGTTCTTCCAACATCGGGATGCCGCGCCGGTTGTCCTCAGAGTTTGAATCCGAGATCAGGTCGAGAACACAGTTGGCGACAGAGGACAACTTTGACTTCCGAGGATTTAGTCCGATCTACCACAACGTTCGCGTGAATCCGGCGCTAGTCAAAAATAGATCGTTCATTGTGTTCCCGACTTTATCCGGCCGCCGAACTGCCCATGGATGTACAAGTTGAAATGAGAAATCTACAAAAAGGTACCCGAATTCTTCTGATTTCGTGCCTCAATGAAATCGGAAGCCGTATTTTCATAACAAACGCTCTCTGGAAAGTTGGTCAGAAACACACGAGTTTCGCTTCGTGGAACGAACGACAAACGACGGAATGCGTCATTGGCAGTCGCAGATAGGATTTCGTGACTCGGGCCAGGCTCCAACTGTTGGTCCGCTGGAAGTTTGTGTACACGTCCAGCCACTGGAAAAGAAAATCCCGCGCTGAATGCGAAGAGCGTTAATCCGACTCCATTAGGTCAGCAATTACGCGATCGTTGGCGCGTCCTCGGAAAACTAGGCTCGTACAGGCTCGTCAGCTCGACTCGGGAAACGCTGGATGGCGGAGAGGGCGTTCTTTATTTATCACAGATCCTGCGGACGGATCCGAGGGGCGTTTAGGGTCTTGGGCTGTTTGTCCGAAACGAAGTCGAGATTGATATTATTCCATCCGTTGTCGAGATCTCATGTCCATCACGGCCCACGTTATGAAATGAAGTTACAAAACGTTGGATTACTCCGTTGAGCTGAGCGTTACGTAACATCTCGGGTATTGTCTGGGAAGATTTTTCGAAGGATTTGCTTCGATCCCGTTCTTCCAGGTGGTTTGAATTTGAATCTCGAGATATCGTTGTTCCGTGCGCCCGTCCATCTGAGGTTGCGGCCGCCATGGGAGAACACGAACGGGAACGGAGAGCTATTCAGAAGAATCTGCTGGAAGCTCTGAAAGAGGTAAGCTGGAATCGATGATCGTCCGGAACCGAAAGAGAATTTTGCGGAGAGCTGAGAAATCCAACTTCTTGTCGCAGTGTCAGACTCGCTTCGGATCAGGACAGGAACTGGCAACGGAGCGAGACGCCCGTGTTGTGATTCTGTGCAGCTCCATCGAGAGCGCTTTGAGCCACGGTCTGAGGACTCATTCGGGCCAGGCGTCCCTAACAGACATGGTGAGACATCGATCGATCGATCGCACAGCATTTGGTCGTGGCGGGGAATTCTCCGCTCATCTCCCTCCGCTGTTTTGGTTGCAGGTTCGCGGCTTGTTGCAAACCGACCCGCGTGGTTCGAGCGAGCTGTACGCTTTCATCGCGAGCTTTCTCACAAAACATGAACTCGAAAGGTACTCTCCTCTATCTCACTCATGGTATCATCATTTCGGGGACCTTGCAAACCTTAAATCACGTTAAAATGACCCGCACTGAGCCCGAATGGGATTAAGCGATTAGCGACTGAGCTGTTTCCCGTGGGATGCTTCCGATGGCGTGAGCAAGAAGCTCAATTAACGGAAAATCCTACTGATCAAGATTTCAGATGTTAAAGAACGTTTTCACCGATGTCGGAAGAGCTCGAGCGTGGATACGATGCACTCTGAACGAGCATTCTTTTGAGAAATATTGTGGAAAAATGTTCGCGCCCCAAGAAAAGGCTAAGCTAGACAAATACTTCGAACCATGGGCTTTCATGAGGTGCGTGCCGCTCTGATCTTTGATTTTCAATTGAAGAGTCGAACAAACAAGCCAATATTAGTGTGCTCTCGCCGTTCCAGAGATGACGAGTTGTGCGCAGTTCTTGAGACGATCTCTCAAGGCATGAAAAGTATTCTCTTCGCTCTGAACGTCGACAGCACGAAACTGGACCCGGAGGAGCCCGTCGGCCCCGCCACGGAGGGAAATTACAAAGAAGGTAAATACCCTCGACTCTTGTTGTTTGAGCTCCGAGAGCTATTGTCATCCACCACGTCCAGCGATGAGCAATATCTGGATCTCGAAACTAGTTACACAGGATGTTGATGATGTTGTTGATCAGCATGCCCAAAGAGAAGCAGTTGGCACAGAAGGTTCTCTTCGACTTCAGAAATTTCGGCGCCGGCGCCCGTGATGGCTCCCGATGCTCGAGAATGTCAAATCAGGAAAAAGAAAAAGAAACCGTCGTCACAAATGGTGTCATTAGAGAGCGCGCCTTCATCAATTGTCGCCAGTCCGATAGAAGCCGGAGAAGACGCATTCCTTCAGGTAGGGTCAAGCACGAATCCGAAAGTTCGCTTGGAGCTGTGCCGGAAGAATCGAGATTTCCATTTTTTCGTTTTCATTTAGGCTTTCCGGAAATCACCTTCGATGAAGGCCGGCTTGACGCCCATCAGCGACTCGTTGGGCCTTTCCTATGGAGACTTGATTCCTGTCAAATATGAAGAACAAAACGAGGGCGACGGTCAGAGTACCCTCAGTGGTCGGAGCGAGCGGACGATTTCGCTTAAAAGTAATGCTACTTCGTTGTCGGAAGGTGAGTCCCCTAAGTCTCTCTTCGCTAATTACATCGGACGACGGTGACGTCTGCTGTCCGGTTGGCAAATCCAACTTTATCTCGACAGAGAGCCTGAATCTAATCAGTCCGTTGAACGAACGACAGGTGAACTCCGAGAAGCTTTGGAAACCCTAGTAGAGCGACGGAAACAGCTGGAATCGGAAATTGAGAAGCTCAATGCTCAACTCCGAGAGGAAAGCGAGAAATCTCGGCGAACGGAAGAGAAATTCGTTCGCATGGAGAACAAGAATACTCAGCTCAGCCGCGAACTGGAACAAGTCAAAAGCCAACTGAAGAAATACGTCCATGCCGTCCAGATGCTGAAAGACAACGGAACCAAGGATAACGGTAAAGCGACAATTTCATCGAAAGAATCAGTAGGGTACTGGAACGAAACCGAATTCTTATGTTAATCTCAGCCCTTGGCGAGCTTGTTAGTTATCGAATCGAAAGAGTGCGACGACGTAGTGACCGTGAGGGTTTCCTCGACGAAGAGATTGCGAGTCAAGTTAAATCTCTCGAGGATTAATTCAATTGACACACTTTGGCCGTGGGAGTAGGGGCGGCCTTTGCTCAACGAAGACGCGTTAGTTTCGAGTGAACGAGCGGACATCGTTCTTGCAAAACTTCCTTTGGTGAGAAACTCTAACGATTCCAGAAGCTAGACTTCGTCTGCTCGGTTTTCCGGACTTCTTCCCTCAGGTTTTCGCTGAAGTCCTCGTCTCTATACAGTTCACGTTGTTTACACTCGTCGTGAAATCGTGATTATCTACTTCTCAATTCCTCTGTTTTGTTTCCAGAGCTGAAATCGTTGGAAATGCTACCGGAACACTCATTAGAGTCGAGTACGGCTTCGTGCAACAGCATGGGCTATGCTGTAGAAGATCCCACGAATTACGAAGCGAAACTCGTCCAGGTGAGATCTCTCGGCGTACAGTGAGCCCATTTGTGAGTGGAAACCGGGTGACTAAACTCAACCTTTCCGCTTCCTCAGGTCGCTGAAATGCACGCGGAGCTCATGGAGTTCAATGACCGACTGCAGAAACAGCTTGCTGTGAAAGAGTCCACGATCAGACGATTGAGAGAAGAACTCACAGACCTCAGGTACTGGTCATTCGATTCCCTTGAAACTCGATTGTGTGCTATGAATAACCTTCTGTCTTCTCAGAGGACCGTTGGCCGAGGAGGATTCCTCTTCCGACACTCATTCCGTGACATCAGACTATGACACTGCCTCACAGTTCAGACCCACCATAAACATTTGGATACCTTCTGCATTCCTCGCCGGACAAGGCTCAGACGCATTCCACGTGTACCAGGTTGGTCGAAGATTTTCCACTTGGAAATGGAAATGGATTTCGTCGAATGTTCCTTCTCCTTTTCCCAACGAACGGCTCCGCGTTTTTCAGATCTACATTCGGATAGGCGAAGAGGAGTGGAACGTTTATCGACGATACTCACAGTTCTACACTTTCCACAAAGCGTCATCAAGAACCTATAGTGTGTTCAACTCGTTTGATTTTCCTCCGAAAAAGAGCCTCGGCAACAAAGACGCGAAACTCGTTCAAGAACGAAGAAAACGTCTCCAGAGGTAATGCAGACGCTCTCTGGTCCGAATATGGATTTAGTTTCGAGACGAGAACAAAGTCAGTTTCAGGAACTCATTTCCTTCCAGATACCTACGTTGCGTGGTCAACTGGTTGCTGCAAACGAGTTCCCGTCTGTCGCAGAATTCCGACAAAGCCACCTTGATCGAGGAGATGCCCTTCTTTGGAGACCGGGACCAGGCTCACGTCCGGAGACGGAGGTCACCAATCCGACGTGCTCATGAGGCCCAGCAGTATTACAATGGACTCTAGTTTACCTGTCTGTCTGTCTGTCTGTTTTCGGATATTCTGTGTTTTGAGACCCACCTCCTGAATGAGTTCATGGCGGCAGCTTCCAAGAGCGGGTGGGTCCAGGAAGCAAAAGTCACCAACTCTCGGTGCTTTTCGAGCCTCATCGTTGGACCTCTTCTTGTCCGATCGACTTTGGGCTTGCCGATCGTATTGGAGTGACTCTTCGGACGTATTTCCATTTCTGTATTTAATCTTAATTCCTCTGTAGACTCACTTTTCGTTTAGAAATATCGAGATTGCGGCCGAACTCCCAAGACCGGCCAACTCTCAGGCTCTTGCTTTCTCAGCACCGTAATTCGTAGAATTCCATTGCTTTTTGATGGTGAATACAGTTGGTATACATGCACGTGTGTTTGTTGGAATGATAATGCTCGACTTCGAGTCGGAGCTTCCCTGGAGAGGCCGTTGATATCCTTGACGGAGCAGTTCGCTCTAGAATCCGGTCAAAGCGTTTCTAAAACATTCAAGGTCATTCCAAAACATCGATACTCGACAGTGATCCCTTGTTTCAGAAGGTATCGAACAAAGAGCACTAATATTTCTGTCACGAAATTTATTTATACTCGGTTCAAATAGGGACAGCGGGTTCATGACACGATTTTTCTGTGATATTCAATTATCTTGGCTGGTAATAAATTAGAAAGTGGAAGTTTCTGACAAGAATCGAGACAACCGATCTCTTATTATTGATTTCACTCTGGTTCCTGGATAAATCCGCGGAACCCCTTGGTTTCTTAAAAGCTTGCAAAGCAGAACCGTGGCGTCCGGATTTCGAGTCGCAGTTGTTCGTTGACCCTACAGGAATATTTTTTTTTCATACGGGCCCATCTTCATTGAACTCAACGGAACCCTGAGGGAACCCGCGGCTCCCCGGCCTCCGAAGGGTCGACATCCCACTCGGGGACCGTTTGTCTTGTCTAACAAAATTGTCTCATCTGATGAGCTTCTCATAGAGCAGATTTTGAAATGACGTTTCTGGTATCGTTTTTTTTCGGACATTTCTGGACTGGATTTGAAATATCATGTCTTTCCGTTTGATATATCTGTCGTATCGATATCACATCGATGAATCTTTGAAGTCGTTCTTCCTACACAATGGTCATTGTCGAAGTATATGTGCACGTGATATTTACATAATATGCACGATGTGCACGAGATTGTTACGGGAATCTGCTCGATATTTCCATGGAAATGCGACGTCTGTTGGACAGAAAACGCTTTCCACTCCGAAAATCCTCGAGCGATGGAGAAATCAGTAAACTGAATGATCAAAACATTTCACTTCTCTGAATATGCGACTATGAAATAGAGATCATCCGAAGAAGTCTCAACTTCGCATCGGATTGAAGTCTCCAAGGGTTGTAAGAAGAGGTCCCTCACGGTGCAACGAGGTGGATGGAAGAGACTTGGAAATACAGAAAAATGAGGTGATCTCAGGGACGATTCCGTCGACATTATTGTCATTTCTGTTCTATCACTGGTGGTCAGCTGAGAATTCTCGGTGTGTCTCTCCGGGAAAATCAAGTCGACTTGCAAATAGTGATAATGAGCGTTCGGCAGTGGACGACATTATTCCGTTCCCGGTCGAAATCGGAGCGAAATCGAAAGCGGAGAAAGAACGAATCGTCACCACGTGCGGCACTAGAAGCAGTAGCCGTTTATATCTATCTCTGTTTTTTCAATATATGTTCGATTCTTTCCGTCCAGCTTTCAAGGAACTCTTTCCGCAGAGGGAGTTGGTCGAACTCCGGCTCCGCCCAGACAGCACCGACGGACTCTCGAATTCGAGAATCGACGCCAGGGAAGTATGGCCCTCTATCCATGCCCTAGAAAGCGCACATTGGATACGCGGCTCAAGGAAGAATATTTTACTGTTACGGCTGCAATTTTCCAGCCTCATAGTGAGTCATCATCCGCGGAAGTCGGCCGGCGGCCTGTAATGGGCTTTCTGTCGTTCGTTCGTTCCCGGAAAATTTCCACTGGAAAGCTCAGGGAAGAGATTGATCGAGGGTTTCGTCCATCCGTCCGTGCACGGAAATCTGTCTCCGATCGGAAGAAACAATGAATCTCATTTGATTCTCTTCTTCGCGACCTTCGGTTGGCCGTGAAAAAACGGATCACTATAAGACGGACGGAGAATCGATCGCCGGATGAGGCGATTCGTATTCAGAAGCTTTGCCACACACAGAACCTTCGACTATGAGTACCGAGAAGCACACAGACGATGTTTGTGCTTTGCGATAATATTTATCAACGATGTCATCCGTCAGAATTCTGTTTACTGCGATCCGTGTGGAGCTCGTGGTTAGCACCCTTGAAGCGAAGCGGTACGGTCGTCGAAGAAGGAAAACAATTCTCTTCATACTTCCAGCTCTTCCGTTAAAGGACGATTCATAGCCGCTCGATTCATCCAGTCACGTAATCGCGGAGAGATCACAAAACGCACGGAAGGAAGCTTCCGGCGATGTCATGTTCTGGAAGCGAAAGTTGTTTTCCTTGAAATATTCCCGATCGCGTGTTCACTTTCGTCTTCATTAAACCCTTCCAAAACAGAAATCCGTTTTCTTCTTTCATCGGAGCGGCAGGGGAGAGAAGAGACCCATCTGTTTGAAGACATGTCTCTTTGCTGAAATCAGCTTGCCAACCCGCGGGCCAAGAGACTGGCTGGATCTTTTGCCGGTGGCCGGAGTCGCGTTCCGAACTGGGTCACTCAACGCCGCGGCTGGCAAGGGGGAAAATCACTTTCTCTTCAGACGAACGGACCAACGGTGAAACCCTGCTGCAGACTTCAAGCCCACGGCTCAGCTTTTCACTCGTGTCCATGTTAGCAGCTGAAAAAACGACAGGAATACTTTGAATCTCCGTGAACTTCCTCGAAGGTAAGTCACCAACCTCCGGAGTGGCTCGAGATCTGTCTCGGCTGTCGGAACCCAAAGTTCAGGAGACAATCTTCGACTCCTGAAATCCATGAACCAGATTTTCGTCCCGTGGCCGGATGATGAAAGATCTCTTTGAGAAGGAAAACTTGCGGATCTCTTAGCCGCCATCGAACTCGAAGTTCATCCAGAACGGACGTTGAAGATCAGGAGAACGTGAATCGATGTGCGATCCAGGCGACGGCATCAACTGCAATACCCGATTGGGAAACTTGTGTCTGTGCGAAAGCAACTTCCATTGATCTGGCGCTAGCCTTTCGTTTCGACATACTGGTGACCACACGTTCCACGATTCCTCTGACATTGAACTTTGTGATAACTTCTCTGTCGTCGTTTGCTCGATATCGAATCTCCGAGCGGAGCAGAGATTGAAGATCGAAACACGAGCCGGGAGAAGCTTTCCATTTGATTCGCGATGTCCTAATTTGAAGCACGAGTGAAAGTTTTGGAATCACTCCAAGTGACATAGTTCCACACGGATAGGACTTCCCGGAGCCGTGCACTGCAGAAGGGCCCTCCCAAGACTTCCAGGCGTGATTTGAATGAAGAGTTTCAATTCGGCAGCGAATTATCAAGCGCCGAACTGAACTACCTCATTCGATGAACTGGTTTCGTTCGATTTTGAACTTCTTGTGCGCAAATTGCTCGACGTTCCAGATTCCAGTTGTTTTGCTTTTCCGGAAAGGTTCTCCGAAATCTGGAAAAAAACGAGCTCTCGACCAAAACGCTGTGGTTCTATCTTCGGGCCCGTTATGTGGTGGATCTTCATTTCTTGTGGTTATTATGAAAGCCTCGCGCCATGCATCGCCCTCGCCGTTCCGTGCTGTTCAAGGACACTCGTTATCGTTGTTTTACGACAGACAGAACGGTCACGAGCTGTGTGTGAAACAAAGAAAATTCCAGCTTTTCGGAAAACATCCGAAAAAATTGTGGAAAACTCTCAAAAATCCGATCTCACACATACGAATCGAATAGAAAGAACAAACTTGCGGAAAACTCATTTCGATTGAACAGAAATCAAGGTTGGAGAAACAGACTTCATCATCAAAGAGCAACTTTCTCATTTTCCAGGTGGTGCGAGAGCCATGTTGATCGCTTGAAGTGTGTGGCTTCCGCTGACAGAGCCCTAAGCAAGCTGGCGTAGCGGAGCAAGACTAGTTGCACGGAGTCAACAACACCAGGAGTATACATTCTGTGAGGGAAATCGTTTCTTGGGGACGAAAATGTCCGACCTCCCCGCCCCCGTGAGAGTCATCGCTGAAAGTGAACTCGGCGAAACGGTGTCCAGACGACGAACAGAGATCAAAAACCTCCGGCGCCTAATCAAGGAAAACGGCGAAGCTGACTTCCAGCCTCGAACCGACGAAGCGTTTCTGCTGAGATTTCTCCGCTGCAGGAAATACGATTCCGAGAGAGCTTTCAAGGTAAGTTTCGATCGATTCGAGTTTCTCGATGGTCTTTGTCGCTCTGCAAAGTCCCAGTCGATCTTCAAGGCTTCAGACCCACCCCGCTCATTCTGTTAACCGATTCACTTCACCGCTCGTTTCTAGAACGGCTGTCAGATCGGGTTGCAGCGCTTCACAGTCGCTTGGATGAAAGTCGTTCTCATCGGTGCATTATATCGTGGCTCCAGACTGAAGTTCCTTTTTGGTTTCGATTCATGGAGAAGTTTGTTTTTGTTATCTGATACGCAGGACTGCGGAGAGGAAGGGACTTCCATTTCTCCGCTGTGAAGTAACCCTTCAAACGATTGGATACGATTCGGTGGCGCGGCGAGATTTCGTAACCGCTAAAGTTGTGTGTCCGTCGTCACAAAAGTTGCTGTCTCTGCAGACTGTGATTCAACTTTCGAAGCGTGAAATTCGCGCATCCGGACGTTCGAAGTTAGTTTAGCGACTAGAAAGCCTCCATTCAAACTGGTTACAATGCCACGCTCGGAGCTCTCATTGGGCTTTTTCACTTCACTTGATCGAATGTCTGAAGTCTCCGTGTCTTTGCAGCGATATCTTATCATTTAACGTGGCAAGAATCGCTGCTGCTCGGAAATCAGGGTCAAACACCAAATCTAGTTTTGTTTTCATCTCGCGGTGTGGGGGGTTTGAAATAAAAACTCGGGTTTAATTGATCGGAAGTTGCTTTTTACCGAGACAATTCCCAAGGCTTTTTTTGCGGTTCGATTGTTGGCAAAAAAAAGTTCAAAATCGGGTGCTCATTGCGCAACAACTATACGAAGTTTCGCGGTTCAAAATCGGCTGATTCGCTCTAAGCCTGACTCCCAGGAGTCCCGAAGCTCAGCCTGGATTCCATTTTGGGGTGACGAGACCATCTAGGGGCGGGGGAGGGGGAGGGGGCCAGCAGGGCTCTCTTTCCCCGGTTATGCTGTTTTCAATATGAAGTCGATGCAATCTAGCATATTCCTAATTAGGTGCTAAATTGATGACGTCACGGAGTCTGCGGAGAGGCGACTTCCCACGAATGATGGCTCGGCAGAACTCAAATAAGAACTCTTTGCAGGTCTTGAAGAACTACTACAGAGTCCGCGCGAGTCATCCAAACATTTACGGAGAATTCTATCCATCGGCACAGAAGGCGACGATCGATCGGAACCTCCAGACGATACTTCGAGGAAGAGACCACCAGGGCTGCGCTGTTTTCATTTTCAAAGGTTCCTCTTTTCAACTTGAAGTCGTTGCAATTCGCCATATTTGTAATTCACTGTTAAATTGATGACGTGCGCAGTCGATCGCTGACTTTGCATAACGGGAGAAGCTGAGATCTTCGCGATTCCTTAACCTGTCTTTTATTCTTTCAGGAGGTCTCTGGGACCCTAAGTCAACGAAGTCGGAGGACATCTTCAAATCGAATGTTCTGTTCCTCGAACAAAGTATCCAGGATCCCGTAACTCAGGTATATTGTCACGGTTCTCTGTAGATGAACGGGAGGATGGTCCGAGCCCAACTCTCATCCGTAACACGCTGCTGAAGTTCTCTCACAAAAGGTCATCATTCCCTGCAGGTCAACGGAATCTGCGCGATCATGGACATGAAACATTTCGGACTGCTCCAACTTCGACACAGTCCTCCCGCGCACCTCCAAAAAGTCGGTCATTTCTCCTAATTCATTAACTATTTCCACTCTCGTGCAGTTGTTCTTTTCGAATTCGAATTTTCGAACAAATCTTCTTCCGGATGCAGTTGTTCTTCACGAAATTGGTCGCTTCTCGTCTTTGAATCTAAGTTTGGTTCTATCCTCACTGACTTTGGCTCGTGTCGCAGGTCGTACAACTCATCCAGGACTGCTTTCCCGCCCGCTTCAAAGCCATCCACATCATTCACGAGCCAACAGTTTTCAGTTTGCTCTTCAGCATCGTGAAAAGGTTCGTGTGTTCAGTCGTCTTTCAAGAGCAGATTCGGACCAAATGCGCGTTTAAGACTCAACTCTCGATTGTTGCAGGTTTTTGAGCACCAAACTCCACGAGCGAATCCACTTCCACGGACACGATTACTCGTCTCTGCACAAACACATCCCCGCGGCGGTCCTGCCCGCGGAATACGGGGGACATCTCGGACCGATGGATAATAGCGAATTCTTCAAGACAATGCTAAGTCACGACGAGCAGTTCAAGAACGACATGACGTTCGGCTATCGAAAAAAGAACGATAAAGCTGAGGACATTTTTGCGGAATCGAGCTGAGCCGTCAGTTGTTGGTGATGTTCACTTGTAGATATAAATACATGATAGTTAGGGAAAGCTTTGCAATTGCACTCGGAACCGATCCTCGGACATTTTCCCGGATATATTCTCTACTTGATTCCTGGATCAGACAAGACAACGCAGGAATCAAGTTCACGATTATGAATCCGATGCACTAAATTCTTGTCTCGCACTCCGACGGGAGCACTACGTCGATCTGCTGGCCGAAGCCGAAAAGCTGAAATAAACGATCGAGAACTCCCTTCCACTGGGTGGATTCATTTGTTTCGTCTTCTTTGAACTTTCCTTCAAATCACTGACATGCCGTGCGGCGATCTCGCCCTCGCTTTGATGTCCCGAATTCCCAGGCGAAAAGAACCATACATCGAGACATCCCTCCGATTGGTGAGATGGCTCCGATTTGTTCCATGCAATCTGTACTTCGATTGAATGCCGGTCGTCTCGATAATGTGTGAGCGAAACTCGATGTTGCGAAGTTGTAAATATATGAACTTATATATGTAGCACCTCAATGAGGTTACTGTGCCCTTACGGCCGGTTTTGGGGATTACGGTCGGAGTCTGTTGTCTCGGCGTTGAGAATATTTCGGTAAAAATCGAAGAGCCCAGTTCCAAAACGTCACATCTCCACTTTTCCGGTTCTCGAGAAAACCGCGAAACATTCTACTCGATGGATTTTCTTTATATTCCACCCTTAGCGCAGGCTTGTGGACATCTCTCGATTTCAGAAATTCAATCAGGAACAATGCATACAAGGCAGCGGCAATATGGAGATGTGAAGTTTTGGATCTGGACAGCTGGAAAAATATCTATTTTTGAAGAAATTTGAGATTCGGCCGGTGACTATGTGAACAAGTCGATGACATGATGGAGATTCTGAAAGAATCTCAAAATCAGAAAATCCGAATGTGTGACGTTTTGGAACTGGGCTCTCCAATTGGAATTCGTGTCTTTTGTTCGCTCGAGAGGAATACTGAACGATAGAGATCTTCGTCTGGGATATTGCGGCATCGTCTCGCATGTGGCTCAAAGGTCGATATCTCAAGTGAATCGAACACCAGTTTCACGTTGGGGCCACTGGATGCCGGCCCTCTCCGCAAATTGTCACAGTTTTCATTGTTCCTCTTTGTTCTTCATTCCTTGCCGTTGTCTTTTCGAGAAATCCTAAGAGAACCATCTTCACTGCGTCCCTACCATAGTGAACGAAAAATTTGAAATTCAAGTGATGTTTCTCTCAATGTAGGTAAGAGGTATGACTGCTATCGACTTCAATCGTCACAGAGTCGAATCGGGATCGTTTCACGATTTTTCATTCTTGGTTCAGAGGTGAACAAAGTAGTGATATCAGTGAGAAATTCTCGGGGAGGCTCGCCGCATTCTCTTCTAGTTTCTTTCCTCTCGAGCGAGTATTTTTCTTTCATCATAGCAGAGTCCGGGCAAAGTGGAACCGAACGTGAAGGATTCCGCCGAGGAGCTCCGTACTATTTGATGGAGGTTTTGTTGTTTCTGCAGTCGCGCCGCCGTATTCGCTCGAACGGTTCCGACGATCGGATTCTTGCTGACATTTCAAACAGCAGCGCCGTCTATTCCAGGTCTCGAGGAGCTACTATCGCATTCAAGCGAGTATTCCTGATATCTACGGGGAAATTCAGCCTTTTGATCCGAGAACCGCGACGCTCGCCAACCCTCGGACGGCTCCGGGGAACCTATTTTCGGAGGAAACCTAACTGCTGATATTCTCGAATATTTTTCCGCGGTCGACTTTTTCGGAAATATTTCCGCTGTGTCGGCAGCGCACTCAGACTCCGAGAAGAATCGACGAAGTCTGAATCAAAAGCTCCATGATCAAAACAAGCAAGAAGAGAAACGGAACTGGAAGTGGTCTTTTGCGAAAAGTTCTCCGATGGTAATGGATTCAGCTGAAGTTCTCCGCGAGAACGCGCCATCCCGACAAGTGCCGAGGGGTGGGAACACATCGTGTGAGACTGACTCGGCTACGATGTTCCGAAATCTCAGGCGACTCGGCAATTTTTCAGCTACGACCAAATTGTCGTAATGGACTTAATGGTTCACTGAGGAGATGGAGACGGCACTGCATACCGCCCGGCCACGCGCGCTCGCCGGCTCTTCCGCTTTCTCTTTCTCTGATCCTCTTGAGCGGACCGTGGAATCTCCGCAGACGTTTTTTCATCGTTGGCGTCGGACCTCCCCGCGATGAGAGTCAAAACTCTCGAAACGTTTTTCACGCGATCCGTCGCAACAGTGTTTCGCCTTGAGCTTTGCTTCCAACTCGTCGTAGATGGCACGCAACATCTCTCATGACGTAAATGCCGCAACTGCGGCGTTCGCGGTGCTCGATTTGGAAATCTCAGACTCGAATAGCTGCGTACTTCTACTGTTTACCGTGGTTTTGGGCTTCTCCCTTTTTCGGTCCTAATACAGTAATCAATAATCTGTCGGTGATGAGAACTTTTCCCGTTCTGTCTCACGGGGAAAAAGCCATTGAGGACCAGCCCCCACGAAAGATGTTCTCACGTCAAAACTTTTTGCATCTGATCCCGAAATTCGGTCCGCTTTTGGCCAATCGTGGAACGGCTGTCCATCCGCGAAGAAACACAGCACCTTGTCCCGTCGGTTTCTGTGATTATCGAAAACATAGCTGAATTGGTTCCATGAAAGTTGTCGTTTTCATTGGAGCTCGAGAAAAATTGATCAAGTCTTAAAGACGATATCCGCAGAAAAATTAGAAGTATAATCGGTCCACCGTGCACTAAGTTTGAGGGCGACAAAGAGCCCCAAATATCTACAAAATAAACGACGAGCCTCAACTGGACTCCTCGCTTTCCCGATGCACGTTGGAGCTTGTTTTTGCTCAGTTCACATATTCAAAGGCCGATAACTATTCACGACGGTTTTCGCCAATGTTGAGGATTGAATCCACGTCACTTCTCGCTCCCCGTGCTCACGTGACCGCAGCTCTAGCCTCTGTACTGCGCGATCGCTTCTCTCCACCCCTCTCTCTCTCTGAGTTCTTTTTGATGAAAGATTATTGATTATTATAGATTAGATTGCATTTTGAATTTTTTTTCTAGTTTTGTTTCAACTCCCACATGAGAAACTAGATAGTTCGAGCACGGAGCATTCGTTCAACAAACCCTCGGCCGATGTTGCTATCAGCGCGTTACCGAGCAGGAGAGCCGAACTCAATAATTGTATGTGTATAATATACAAGGTGTTGTGCATCAACCCTTGGCTCTCACAAGGCGAAACAGCTACCTTGGCCTGGCGGCCCGGACGGACTTTCCGGTCGGTTTCCGGATCCCTGATTCATTATTGACTGCGACTGACTCTGCTGATGCTGCTCATAACTATTATGCTAATGTATTAATCTACCATTAGCAGTCGACCCGATGTCGGGCTAGCTTGAGCTCGATGTTTCCTGGGAGTGACCACAATTCTGAAGAGAGTGAAACTTTCCCACTGAAAGCTTTGCTGCATGTCACTCGAATTCCCATGTCCAGCGACACGAGCTCTCGCTCGAATGCAACTTCGATTTCAAATCCACGAATCAAAATGAAGCAAAACATTCAAGGAAACGCCTTTCTCTTCTTGATTCTGAGTTTATCGAATACGGAAAGTAGCTTCTCGGTTCGGAGTGGGTCTTTTTACGAAAAGGTCTACGAACCGTCCGGGAGGTTGTTCTCAAACTGCCCGCTGTGTCGATTCATGAAGCAAAAGGAATCCAAGAGAGTCATAGCCGCCGACAATTGAGCGTCATGACGAGAACGATTCCCTGAGAGACTTTCAACAGCAGTGCAACGTTTCATAATGAGCAAGAAGCATCCCAGAATCGCATTACGCGCGTCCTTTGTTCCGAGGCTGAATGCAGGGCATCTACGACATCTGATGTTCTTCCGCCGAATCCCATCTTCTCTTTCCTGTTGACAACATGATTCAGGCACGTGGAGTTTTACATTTGTTCCACAACGTTCGATTTAACTTTCAACTCATTCGACAGAGAAGAAGATTCCCCGCATGAATTCAATTTCTCGATCAATCGAAATTCAACGGAGATTACTGGAGGAAAGTTCATTCAGAGCGGGGAAAAGTTCATTTTCTCGCCCCAGTCGAAAACGTTCAGAAAATATAACAAGTGCTCAAGTGCAGTTCGCCAAAGAAACGAGCGATTTCTTCAAGGCCACGAGGACGCCGTCTTTTGTCAAGAGAAATCCAATTTGTTAGCGCGGCAAGGCTACGTGCCTCGGAACGACACGTGTGCGCAAGCGATTTCCCCCTCCCCTCGAAGCGATTCCATGGAACCGATGTTTTCCATCTCGGGTTTCAGGATGAATGTTTTCTGATAAAAGCTATTTCCGCGGGTGTCAGATAGCGCGGTCATTAATTTCTAGATTTTCAGTTCTGATTGCGGATTTCTTTACTTCGGGCGTATCCGCATTCCAGAAGTGGACGTCGATTAGGCTTCTTCCATCGATTGAAATCCAAATTTCTCTAAATCAATATTTCTCAAAAAGAGGTCGTTTCCTCTTTCTGTTCAGACCTGCTTGAAAGTATTTATGTTGAGAGTGAGTTTCGACAAAGATGTATCGCCGACTACTCCGCTCCGCTCAACTTTATTGCATAAAATTGCCCGTGAAAGACGAGCGAGTCCACCCACACGCAGGAGCTCATTAGGTCGCCTAGCGCAGATTGTTTTACGGGACGCTACGCACGTTCCCCGGAGAGAAATCTACTTTTGAAAGGAGCGCACTCCACTGTGATGAGGAATTTACACCGAACGGGAGGGGAGAACTTTTTTTTTTCTCGCAAACTACAGAGCAATGGTCTAGAACAGCGGCCGGTAACCATCTAGCACCTCCTGAGATCGCCGCGGACCACCGAAAATCCATGGAGTAACAAGCTCCTGTTTCAGACTTCTCTCCATTGAGTTTCTCATAAACTCGAGGACTCTTTCCTCTATATATTTATAATGAGGACGTCGACCTTTTCATACACAAACTTGCTCCTCTCCTGGGTGAAATGAAGATATTCAACGAGCTCAGGGTTGGATCCTCGGTGGCAGCCAAGTTTACGGGATGTTCAAGTTCCGGTGTTGGATGTCACAATGTGAAACATTGAAATCAGGGAAAAAGCACCCTCCCTTGAATCAGTCTCGGATTCCAGTCAAAGTGGATTCCACTGACCTTGGGAATCTAATTTGTCGAAATCAAGGAGACATGAAGGATATGCTTAACCCACGCGGACACGAATCAGCCTCAGCATGATATGGAACAACTTCTTGGGGAGCCGGGGTCTCTTGGGGAGTTGGTTCCAATCTTTGGGCTGGGGCCACGTTTTCAATTTTTTGTCCTCGGACACCGAGTTTAATTCATCGTCCGGCGCCTTCCTATCCGCCAATCTCTCATCTTCGACGCACAATGAAGATGCACAATACGAATTCCGGAACCAATCCTGCGAACTCAACATAAATGAATCGACGACCATTGCCGGGCACAATCACTCCCGTGCCGCCGATCGCCGGCCGCCGTGTACAATTGCACGAGATTCTTGGAGTTCAGTTTCTCCATCAAATTTCCCCAGTCAACAATCACCCTAAACTGGCGCGTATAACGAACCCTCTCTCAGAATGTAAAAGCAACCAAGAATTTGTTTGATTGACTGAATGTGTTTGTCCCGATAATTTATCATCATAGATGGGAAATTGATTTATCATAGAAAATTGTCAAAACATTCACATTTGGAAGTTCTCAATGCTCTTATGGTTTGAAATGGGGTTCGTTATACATACGTGCGAGTTCAGGGTACTTCTTTACGAACATTTCAGACTCACCCTCCCCAGGCCATGAGTTTCGTCAAACTGAGAGATTTCTTATTTGATCGATGCATTATAGGGTGATCGAAACCAAGTTCGCTAAAACATCGAGGCCACAGCGTGTTCATTTGTTGCAGCCCATGACGACGTAGCAGAATGGAACAAGGCCATAAAAGTTGAGGAAATTCCTAAAGACGACACCTTCCTGCATCGTCACAGGTTGCATGACAAAATGGTCCTCACGAGCCCGAGGCGAGATATAATGGCAGCAATTAATCGGAGGAAGGTTACACAGGAAGTGAGTAAGCGGAAGCGCGAGGAGAAACAGAGAGAAATTCAGCCATCTAATAAGTTGATTACCCTGAAGGCTCGGCAAATTACGGCCCAACTATTGCTTCCTTATTGGCGACCACGCTCCCTGAACACGCTGCGACGGCTGCTCTAGGCCAATGTGCGTTTGTTCCCTCAAGCCTTTCCATTGTTTCGTCTCCAGGAGGGGGAACCAAGGACACGAGCCCCGAATCTCAAGATTCGCATCTTGACGACCGCGTCCGATCGTCAAATGCAGAAGCGAGAGCTGACTGAAAGTTGTCAGGAGCGGATCGCTCAGCTCCCGTTGAGGGTTTTCGAAGTCATGGTCATGGCCGCCAACGAATTTCAAGGCCAGACAAGGGTCTCATGACAGAGGAAATCCCGTGGGAAACCAAGCGTTCGATGAGAAAAGGCGTCGTAACTGCTTTGCATTAGCAAAGGTGGACGGAAGAGAAAAGCAACGCCAGCTCCAATGGTTGACTCGGCTAAGTGAGGGTTGGTCACCGAGAGGTCTACGGGTCCCGGGAGGAGCATTAGTTAATGTTCTACGTTCGGTTTTTTCTTATGTTCCTCCTCCTTCCTGGCTTATAGGGTCCGTGTTCGTTTAATGCACTAGTTTGGCCGTCCGGAAACTCCTTCTTCCTTTCATCTTCTCTCCTCGTAACGTCTCTCAGGTTCATCTCCTTCCTCCTCCTCCTCCTCCTGCTGCTGCTGCTGCTTCATAAAGCTTCAGACGTGCCTGGATTTGGCCCAATCAATTTGGAAGTTCCGGTGAGGGTCATCATTTTTTTCTTATTTCGTTCGTTCGATGGGAGAATGAATCCATCCATCCATCCATCGGTTCCGAGTCGAAAAACTTACTCGTGTGCATTCAGAGAGAAGGAAAAGAGAGAAAGGAGAAAACCCATCTGCGGGATTACGGAAGTTCATTGTCGCAGGTGGCGGTCACGGCAAGCGCTGCGAATATTGAATTCAAAAGCTGTAGCTCGACGTTTTGTACCGGTGACAAAAGAACACAATTCCAGAGCGCGGCGCGACACAGAGAACCTGAGAGGGAATAGATCTCTCTCTCTCTTTCTCTCTCTCTGTTGTCAAAGCAGCCGCAAGGAATTGTGACCACGCCGGTGCCGGCGCGAGAGCGAATCTCCGGCCCAGAGGGAGAAATCAGGAGGAAGAAATCAGCTCTCAAAAACTCATTGACTTTGGAATGCCATTGCACGACGATATTACGATTCCTTCTGGACCACGGCGCGGCGCATGATGTCGACTACCGATGACGGAGCTCGGAGTTCTCGAACGCGGACGGATTCAAAAGACTGCTTCCGGATCGAGCTCATATCTCGACGGATGCCGCGTTGACTTCTTTGTGGGCCTCTTCTCCACCTCCTATGTCACCATGAACATCGTTAAAGTTGTCCTCGTGAAGAGGATTAAGGGCTCCGTCGTCACTCGACGTCTCACAGGTTTACGGGTGAGCTCGTAAAAGTCTCGGTCAACGCGTTCTTCTCATCGGTCGCGAGACTCTCTTAAATCACAGCGGAATGGTGCTCGAACGACAAAGGCGGCTCGGAGACGGAAAACACAAAGAGAGAGAGAGAGAGGTCTAGGGTTCGAGGTCTCCTCGCGCCTGAGCCGGGGCATATGGGCCGCTACACAGAGGTCTCGGGGAATTGAAATAATCTGTGATCTGTCCGTGTTGGACGCAGCTTGAAGACAGGAATCCGTTTCATTGACGAAACTGAAGGGGAATCCGAGCTATATCAATGGAAACGACGCTCGAATCGGAATCTCGGACTTTCGAGTTCACCTAATTAGAAGATCTTGAAGGGAACCTCAGAATTCCAGTCCGTTAACCTTTTTGTCGTAGTTCCAGAAATCCGATCGAGAGGATATTTAATGCTTTCCATATGCGGGAACAGATGTTAAGAACATTCGGAGACCTGTTGCGCTTCAGAGGAAAAACTCTTAGGATGCAACCGACGAGCTCGGAATGTGCATGCGAGCATTGAAAGCAATTTTAATCGCTTCTTCGCACAGAGAGACAAAAAGCTTTCCGAACGGGCTTATTGGAAGCCACCGTGTTGCGTGTAGCAGCTTCGATATTGAGACACGGAGCGAGTGTGAAGAGATGTGGGAGGAAACGAGCGACTACAGGAGCCTCACTTCAGGGTATAGATATTTAGCCGTAGCCAATACCCGTCAGATATTGAGAACACGATGGCACGCAGCCCGCCACCTAACTTACGAACAACGCTTACCTAACGCTATTGGCAGAAATTTCTGTCGCGTCGCATTGCTCCCGAAGACTCTGTCGTCAGGCCAAGATTTAGCTTCGTTTCAGGTCGGATATTCAGAAAAATCAAGGTCACTTTCAGCAACATCAACTCTGAAATGGATCGTCGAAAGATTTAGACAAATGTCATGTTCATAAAGAGTTTGTAGTCGGTGCGAGTCCTCAAGTTCGATTTTAATATCCTCCTGAGTTTATCACCAACGAAACCCGATCCTTCCGGAGACCTCCGGAAGACTCGTATCCGAGCGCCCGATATCTTGTTCGCTTCGTCTCGGGTGGAAAAACGGGAAGCGTGGCTTCTCTGGCATCGCATCGCCTCTCTCGAATTTCATTCGACCGATACTAGGTTGAACACGGGGGACGAAGTTTTTGAACAACACACGAGATCTCTCTGCCGGATGATGTGAATTCCCGCTGCATTTTGGAGGGATGAACAAGACACAACGTCGAGCCGCAATTTTCGAAAACTAAGCGAGAGAAGACGCGTCTTCTCAAGAGCGATACAACAGAAAGAAGATCACAGAAATCGGAGCAGTCTTGGCTGAGTTATTGCTGAAATAGTGAACGCAACGATTCACTTCCCCCACAGGTAACACTCTGTAAACTGACAGAGGGTTTGAAATGATTGATGCCTGAACTTCCAAGCTCGAACTCATGTCCAATAAATCTTGCAATCAAGGAATGGAGACCTGAAAACTAATCACTTAATCGATACATGATGATTGAGGGAGTGTGAGTCATGAATATTGTCTAAACTCTCATGCTCTAATTATCAGTGATGAGGTACTGATGCATACAAAGTTTGCAAGATCATCGTTGCAAATCTACTTCATTCGAACAGTTTATCCTCAAAATTAACCTGATGCTCGATCAATTGACTGATCCGAAGCTTCCGCGTTCCTCATTTACATCAGTGAGCTTGTCGCATCCCCCATGTCTTGAGATGACAAAGCGCTGGGATTCCAAAAATGTGTGGAGATATTTCGCAACCTGTTGCACCTCTGATGTCCGCTTCGGTCCCATTAATGCTATCCTTATAGAAGGAGTCGGAGGGGGAAAGGAGGGCACACAGGAGAATGGACGGCTAGGAACAAAGAGATGACGAAAGCGATGACAAGGGGCGAATACTGAAGCTGGATATCAACGAGGAACGATGGGGAAATGTTCTTGACACGATTCAATTGTTTCCAAGGTCACGAACAACACTCGCCAAGTTTGTTCGAACTTACTCGGCCCGCTGAATATTGAGTCGACCGATAGTAACATTGTGGAGAAGCTCGACACGTCTGGAGCTATCGCCTGTTGTGTGTGATGAAATGTATGTGAGGCGTGTCGTGACGTGGCTTGAATGGAATCTAGATGGAGATTGAGGGGCAAAGCGATGAAAAAAACAAGATAGAATGCGGAGGTAGGAGAGGAAAGGCCCAAAGAACCGGAGCTCAATAGATGCCTAGCAAAACAACGAATAAAAAAAACAGCATTCGAAGACGTGCCAGGAACACTAAAAGCGATCTCTGGAGGGACGGCACAGCGAAAGCTGTTTTTGAGTTTCCGTCATCCAACATCGTGATCACGATCAACATGAGCATGTGCGACCCGCTGCTCGCCGGAAGCCACGTTCGATGGATTTTATTTCATCTGGGAATACGGAATTTCGAGCACTTTTCTCGAGCGCATTGGCGAAACGGGATATTCCAGCTTTGTTCTTTGAAAAGCGAGAAGTATCCGAGACATTCGATCCATGATGTCTCGGAGTCAAGAGCCGGCAACGTGCGATGTCTCGATTATCGTCAAAAAGGACTCCGGAACAATGTTTCGCGGCAATCAGGAGCAAGAAGCGACTTCGAGCCCGCGTCACGATCCGTCGGGCGCTGGAATTTGTGTCACGAATGCAACGCTGGTCGAGGAACACTCTGGAAGATTATCGCTTGAATCGAATGTTGGAAACTGAAGTCGACGAACATCAAAATATTCCGCTCTTTCCCAGATTGTGTTTTTCCTCGATTCCAGCTTCGAAGATTTGGGCTGTCATCTGAGACTATTCTCGCTGTGCTCTCGGTTCATCAAAAATCCAACGAAATGGTTGTTCCTCGATGTGACAGTGGTCGAAGGACAGTTCCTGAGAGACGAGATCGCAGCGACTCGGGAAACTGGAATGGAAAACTGTTCTGTTCGATAGTGGTGAGTTTGCTTGCTCGTCCGCGCTGTTGCGTCGAATTCTCCGCATTGAATAAGTTTTCATCGAGTTTGCCGATAAGCGAAACATCGAGTACCCTTTGTTTCTACCTCATAACTCGGAAATCTGACGGAGGTGCCCACGAGTCACCACAAGCTTATGAACTCCAAAAGTAGTCGACGATGTCCCATACTATACGTGTCTATATGAAATGTCGAGGTGACTTTCTCTCTCCATAGTGACGCGATAACCTCTTCTACATCGAGCCAATACGTGCTCGGAATAGAGATCACGCTAATTGGAACGATTCGGTTGCAAGACGAGTTTGCACTCGAGTCCGAACGAGTCAAGTCGCTATGGAAACTGGTTCTCATCGAATCTGGGAGGACAGAAATTCGAGAAGAAAACGAGATTGCTAACCGGCGAGGGTGGAAATGGGAGGATTAATGCGTCAAGGGATGCTCCCGGAAGTCGAAAAACTTGCATGGAGTCTAGGCCAAGGTTCTCGTCATTCCAAACAGATTATTGTCGATCGTTAAAAGTGGGTTCGCAGAGTGGGTTGCTGATTCATGTCGCAAACTAACGAGAACAGCGTCAGCCGCTCGAAATTGAGATCATCATTTGAAGTCCGAAACTCTCTCACAGCCATCAGCTGAAGTTGAAGCCTGTCCAATCAACAACAATCCACAGGCAAGACGAATTCTTGCTCTGAATTTCGTGTTGAGAAAGGTCGCGTGGAAAGCCAGAAGCTGCTTTTGTCACAGTTCGACCGGGCCTGAAACGAAGTCCTGAAACGCAATAAGATGCCAAGGTCCAAGTCACTCGATGGCAGTTCGTTATGTGGACGACTGCAGCAGTTTGAAGCGAAGAATGATGTCCTCGAACTCCTGTCGAGACGTGGGTTTTCGTTTTGTGAATTCCTGAGAAGAAAGATTCGGGCAGGCTCAATGTCTTCTCAGCCCGATGGTTGAAGATTCATATTCTTGATTCCTACCGACTCCTTTGTGGTATCGAGTCCCGTGCATCTTTAGTGAGCTTCTCAGAACATTCTGAAGTTTGATCTCTTCTAGCGCTTTTGACTTGCTCGTTGTCAAAATGATGCATTGTTATCTCGAAGATGTCCTCATTCACAACTGAATCGGAGTCGAATTCCATCACTGCCAGCAGGAGCGACGGGAACAGCCCCAAAAGTCGTTGAAAAGCCCCCGAGAAGAGAAGTGAATGAATTGAAAATCTGCTAATGGCGGGAACGAGTTGTTCCGAGGTCAACTGTCAATTTTCAAATCTCTAAATCCCAACTCCAGGAACACAAGAGCTGTCAACGTTAATCAGAAGAAGCGCGAACCTTGCTCGACACGATCTTCAAGATACTCGAACTCAACGCAATCGGCTTGAGGATCAACGGACTTCGCCTCGTTGTTCGCTCGATTTTCTCGACTGTCTCATTGTTTTCGAGAGGAACTTTCATTTCACGTAGCGAGCGTTGTCAATGACTGATACTCTTGAGAGCAGCATCGATGTTTGTCCGAATCTTTCCCATCGGGCATACTCTAGCGGTCAGCGCGGTGAAGAATCGCTGCGCGTGTTCTGTCTATTTCTCGCTCTTTTGTCCTCTATGCTCGCCTGTCCACAAGAAGAACGGCCGGTGGGATCTCCCGCGACGGTAGTTTCCTTTCGTTCTGACTTGCTCGCCTTCTATTGACAATGTACAGTCCCAGGACATCCGCTCTTTCGATGCTACCGCCGCCGGTTGCTGTTGTCGTGTGTTCTCGTCCATTCATCATTAGGCTATTTAGGCCACAAAGCTCACTGCACTCCCGGTGTAACGATGGCCAGCTTTCTCGGTCCGGTTCCTTGCCTTCCACTTGCGTAAACGAACAGACGGACGGAGGGAAGGAAGGCAGGCCGCGTGACCGACCGACAGAAGCTCATAGGAAAACTCATACAGCAAAGCATGAAGAGGGTCCCATAGAGAAACCACTCCTGGGAACTCGTTGTAAGTGCTCGTTATACAGTCGGGTCGAGTCAAGATTGTCATCCTCCTTAATGTCACAACATCTTGATGTGTATTCGCAACAGAAGACAAAACTGGGAAATGTCTGACGATGTCGTTCAGTTTCCTCAAAGTAGTCCAAGTCGCGTGGTCTCGATGGAATCCCAGGTTACGCGAGATGAGGAAGCTGGATCGAATCATCTGATCGGAACGCTCTTTGTCAACTCTTCTACTTTGAACCCTCTTCGCTGCGTAGGAAATCCATCGAAACGATTTTTATGAGAAACAACTTTCAGCAGCATCGCATGAGCCCCGGTGTTCCGTTTCAGTGAAAGCAGGACGACAGGCTCCTTGGACACCGGCCTCGCGAACTTGTCCTTCGGAACTTGTCCGGCACAGGCCTTAATGTAAGGACGGGACGGATATCGCCATGCCCCGCTGTTGAGAATCACTGATCTTGACTGTCCATCTGCACAATGGTAACAAGAATCGGTTGTTGATCGTTGTTGGTGAGGAGTGGCGTAGCACGGGTATGTGCCGCCCGAGGGGACAGCGCGCTGTGGTGCTGCCCTTCCTCTGAAACTTCTTTGTCTTACCCGTGTTCTTCCGGGTGACAACCAGGGCCGGATTCGTAATTAGGCTGTTCCAGGCTGTAGCCCAAGGCGACGAATTTTCCTGGGGCGCCTATTTTCGAAGGGCAGCTTCTGGCTGGAGGCTGAGTGAGATCATGCCGGAAATATTCTCGAAATAAAGATTCCTTAAATCGTTCCATTCTCGTGCGAGAGTCATGATTTAGCGAAGAAATCGCTTTTATCTTTGTGAACGAATTCAAGACACTAATCGTGAAATGATACAGGGAATCATACTAGAACCCCAATAACAAGACTATAACATCCGTCTCTGATACAAAAGAGAGAAATCTCAGTGCTTTACGTCACAAAGGGCGGAAACTTAATCCGTCGCTGCTGACAACCAAAACGAGAAGTTGCCCGACGAATCTAAAAGTCATCATGTCGTCCTCACCAGAAGGGCCGCCCGGGGCGGTCTGCGCCACTTCGAGCACGCTGACTTAGATTCTGCGCGATATCCACATCTGCGGTCGGATTGAATTACGCAGCAAATCGGTGAGACCACCTGCGAAGAGATGCGTGCGGGTCCTGAGGTGCGCTTAGGCTCAATTCATGCGCATCGATCGTCGCATGATGGTTCAGCTACATCTTCTGTCTCCAGAAGTATGGTTTGATCTGCATGAGCGCTTCGCTGAGCTTGTGGAGCAATCATCCACGTAACATACTACTATGAAAGTTTCAATTTACTTTTCTTTCTAAATCCACTGCCCCGGAATTTCGCATAATACGCAACATGATCCTCAGCGAGCATCCGGAATCGTGGTGGAATCTTGACAATTTTCGGAGGTCGATGATTGCAAAATGAATCGCAACTTGAGAATCGAGGCGACGTCATCGAAGCCTTATGAAACTCTGAGTTTCGTTGAATGTAGTTTCGAAATCGACTCTTGCGTAAATCTGACAGCAAACAGCGCGGCCGTAACACTTGTGAAATTCACAACAGTCCGCTGTTTTCGATTGCAGAAACGCACAAAATTCAGGCACGAAAAGTCGTCCTGAACTTCGCCGTCGAATCTGCCGCAGTTCTTGGCGCACTCCTGTCAAAATGCAGTCCTGCATTACTGATTTGGGTCTCCAGAATAGACGGACGCTTCGGTTTCGTGTTTTCGGTCAAGAGCTTCCGTCAGATTGAGCGTTGAAAAGATCAGTGACTCAATTGCGGGGCAAAATGAGAGCTAAAGAACCGCCGGCTGATTGACGGTCATTCCAAAAATAGGAGAGTTTGATGTCTTATTAAGGCTTAAGTGACGCTGATTAAGTTCTCGTCTCTCGGCTATCTACAGATCAGCCGCGACAATCAGTGATGGTGCCCTCGACGGTTTTCCTCTCGTTCTCTTGTTTTGTGAATCGAGAGGGTTTCTTATAAACTATGCTAATCAGCGTAGACGAGAGCATTGAAATTTAGATTCGCTTATATCCGAGACCGCCGGCCGGTAAACTCCAGAGGAGTCAGACTTTGTATCGCACCAACTCTTGCAGATTGCTTCGACTAGGTAGTGTATAAAGTTGATTGCTTCGATAACGTCTCGGCTCACTGTCTGGCTTCCTTCGACAAGTTAGGCAGGTGTCCGAATTTCCTGAAAACTCGTTCAAACCTACGAAGCAGGTCGACTCGGAAAACTTCCTGATTCCGCCGGTGTACGGCGGAGAACCCTTCCAAGGCGCGGAATATCCGCTATTGGGAAGCTAAACTACAGATTTACGAGGGGTGGTCTGTCTCCTTTGACTTCTCCAGTCGCCGCAGGAGAGCCTCTTCCTGGCGTTCCGACCGCTTTTATTTCAACTACAAGCCAGACACTTTCCGACCTTCAAGTCGTTTGGGGAGGCGGTCGCTCGAACCTTAAAGTTAAGCCTCAATGTGATCCGGGATTTTCTCTCCTTGAAGGAGGGACTGGACACTATTTTTATCCGGTGGCCGTTTGGATCATGCATTGCTGACTCTAGCCAGGCCATAACTTCCATGTCACCAGACCATAGCTGCACCGACCTAAGGCATAACATTTACAACTTTCTCATAGCAGCTTACGGCAACGTCCAACTCCCCCGTTGTCTTCATGGTTTTACCTCTTTTCGCTCCTGAGCTTATCCCGTTGCCTTCCAGCGTCCTGGCCGGTACATCCAATGAGTCTTTTTCAGGAGAAGGGATCGAGGAGGCCGTCTCTTTCGAATGCCGTCGATCCTGTGTTAGCTCGTCACTGTCACTAAAGGTTGTTTATGGGCATATCAGCTATTTCCGCCGTCTCCCAGCTATTTGCCGGCACCTCCCTTAAGTTCCAGCCTTCCTGTCCCGAGCTCGTCATGAAGAATCGTAGCTGCTCTGCTCCTAATCAGTAACTCGTTTGATTTGAGGAGTTCAAGCCTCGGACGTTCGCCCTACACCCGGTTTTGCTCCGGAAACACGGAGGTCGAGGACTCCAGAAATCGAATCAGACCGCGAATCGAGAAATTTCAAACACCAAACACCTCAACTTTCGGCGTTTAGCTCTTTCTTCAGAACACGAAAAGGAGAGCTGATTCTGCCAGTGAATCTAGAACGAGCTTTTAGTTTCAAGTTTCACCACGGGAAGAATGATTTCCTTCACAGATTGTAGAGCCATGATGGCGAAGTGAAGTCTAGAACACGATAAGTATTAACGTATGCGAGACTCGCCTTGAAAAATGTCCGATGACGAGTTCTGCTCGCGAACCCAACACGGCTTGTTGGTTGGCTAAAAATTGACTGAGCGAGTCCGAGCCGACTGCTCGGCTTTCAGCGCACGTCTTCAAGCAAGCCGAGACGGCTGTGAAGGGCAACGTGGTTGAGTTTCCTGAGATCGGAAGCCGCTCCACGACACAGTGTTACAGGAACTGTATCACTATAGAAATTAAGCCACACTCCAGGGTATGACGCGAGAATGGGCCGATATTTCATTCGAAAGGATCAGGCTGCGTTGAGAAATCCTGACCTTCGAGAGTGAAAATCGTGATCAGAGTTCTTGGATTCGAGCCTCGGAACTCTTCCTCAAACAACACTTCTTCAGGCGAAGTTCCCGAAAAGTAGACCTCTTGAACTGTTCTCTACTCTCACGTTTGTACATCCGACACATCGGCCGGTATCATTAAAAACCGCTGTCCGGATTCTGTGTCACTCTCTTGAACAGCTGACGTTTTCCAGGGCTTTGAAAGAGAACAATGCTTGTATGTAGAGTGACCGTAGCCAAAAGTGACATCGCCTCTCGTTTCTCTAAAGCAACGTTCGGATAGATCAGGCGTTGTCAGTCGCTCCTCTTGGTATAGACCACCGTTACCAGCATTGCTGCCAACCGACCGGATAGTCCGCCGCCGCCGCCGCGCCGCCGGCCCCGCCGGATGACACTCCCACAATAGAGGCTGTGACGCCTCTCGATCCCATAAGCTGCACGGAGGGAATTTTACACTAGAAAAGAGAAGCCAGGAGGGCAGAGACAAAACGCGACAAAAAAAAACGAAAAAAGAACTTCGGTGGCCGTCGGCCAATTGGATATATCCAGCCAGCCTTTTTCCAAAGGCCACCGTCGAGGCCGAGCTATCATTGAGATCCTCAGGATTCCTCCTCCTGTGCGTTCTCTTCTAAATGTGCTCCAGGGAAATTTGGGCTGGCCGTCATGGTGTTCGGATCCTGCAGTCCAGGTCGTCGGCGTAGACCTCTCATTCGCGTTGTGCAATGCTCTTGCTCAGATAGCGAGTTTCGAAAGCTCGTTGATGGATCAGAAATAAGACCGCGGCAAACTCTTGCCAAAGAGACTCATGTTAATGTGAAGGATCAGAAATCACACGCACCATCGCTGGAGCTCCTGGAATCGTCCGATCTCAGAATCGTGGTAGTTTCTTGTTGAAAAAAATCTCGGAAAACGACTTCTCGCGATGCGATTCGCACCTCATTATGGTTATCTGTCGATCATCCGTTTCTGTGAGATCATGTCAGAAATCGAACCCGCGACGATACTCATCTTATATGATGGCAGACCATTGGTTTCATCTTTGAGCTCGCTCCGACCCCCGGCTACGCGAATCATCTTGAGATTGTGTTTTGAATTGAAGTGCTTCCATCTCCTAATCTACATAACCCGGATCGATTGCGTTGAGGGATGAAGTTCCGAATTTGAGGAAATTCAAGTGAATGACACCCAAGTTCCCCGATTTGAAGAACTCGCATCTTTGGAAGGAGTTGAAGGTCTTAGGTCTCCACCGTCCAATCGAGGAAAAAAGCAGTCCAAATTGTCAGGAGCGCGATTAGCGATGTTGTCCATTCACCTCGCGGAACGATCAGAATGACGACTTCACTTTCGGTGGATTGGCAGCGTCTGCGATCCTCCTGATCCTGTGCAGAAATGCTTGGGACTTCTAGCTTCGAGACTTTCTTTCCTCCCTGTTTTGGAGAATCGATCGGCACTTCTTCTGCAGGTCTTCCTGTCAGGCTCTGAGCAGAATAGTTCAGGAGTGAGGAGGAATTCACAACAGATTCTGACGTCGAACATCATTTATGCTTCAGCGGTCACGACCTGCTCCGGATACGGTTTCGTCGAGAACGACTATCTCCAGAGAGTATTTTAGAACGCTAGAAGAAATTCAAATTCTCTGAATATCTTCGGATAGATTGAGAGTATAGCTTTCTATTTTTATTCCCTAGTTTGTCGTTGTTGAGAGGTCCCGGTTGTTGCGGCATGCTCTCGAGTCTATATGACTCTCGGAGCCCGTTGAATTTACGAGCACTGTTTGCAGAACCGTTTTTTAGCTTTGGAATGCGTCGTAGTGGATGTTGTTGCCTTGCTTGTCGTCGCGGTGGTTGCTGTTGCTCCCGTGTGTGAGTCTGGTATGGAGCAAACGCTGCGAGAAAAGCTGCAGCGACCAGCAATTCATTGCTACGAAAAACTAAGGCCATCGTCGAACCAGCGAAAAACCAACATGGAATTCCTTAAACAACCGATTCGGAATTGTTTTGTTCGGTTGGCAGAGAATTCCTGACGGAGCCCGAAGATTCTAACGCCAAGGTTAAGGTGCATTTACACTGTTTCACTTTGGAGGCGCCTCCGCAGTGAAAGCTCGCGTTCACTGCGGATGAAAGCAAGGAATCGCTTTCATCGCGGATGAACGTGTCGGTGGATTCGGAGGCGGTGGCGCGTACTGAGAGGCTGGAGCGGTGCATCTCAGCCGTGGAGTTGTAGAAGAAGACGAAGACTCCTGCGTGAACACAACGGCCGCGGAGCCGTGAGCGAGGCTGAGGAAGAATTTCGAAAAATCATGCGAACGTCAGCCTCGGACAGCAAACTATAACACCACCCTGTTAAAGCTTTGCTACCGTCGCGCTTGAACTGCACCGTCCAGACTCGTCAGGGCGTCAGTTCCAACACTCCACGGCTAAGCTGCATGGCTCCAGCTTCTCACTCCGCGCCACAGCCTCCAGGGCCACCGACACGTTCATCCGCGGTGAAAGCGATTCCTTGCTTTCATCCGCAGTGAACGCGAGCTTTCACTGCGGAGGCGCCTCCAAAGTGAAACAGTGTAAATGCACCTTTACTCACGCCCCATGAAGTTCGAGGAATTTCACGCAAAAGTGATCCCCTCAAGGCGTGCGGCTGGGATGGACAATCACTCACGAGTTCTGATTGAACGATTTTTACACCCAGATATGCGGGCTGTCGAGATACACAAGATGTTGCGGTAATCTCAAAATTAGAAGATCCGGAGATGTGACGTTCTGGAACTGGGCTCTTCGATTTCGGAGAGGACCTTCTGCTCGAGAGAGAAAGTTTTGAATGCAAAACATTCCCCATCGGATCGTATTGAGGGACCTTTCTCATCGTTTCCTGCTAGTTGCTGGTTTTCCAGGACTGCTCAAAGTTCCGAAGCTGTCTTCTTTTCCTTACCCGGCCTCTGGATCCATAATGTTCCGAAGTACACAAGGGTTCAATGTGCCATCTGTTGGGGCCAGTTCTCGGGCGAATAGAGCTCACTGTGAGTTCAGAAATATCTGTTCAGGCTGACTCAATGTTTTCATAAGCTCTTGAGGTGAGGTAGCTGGAGGGTCTCGTTGGCTCGGCTGTTTTCGTGAATGTTTCCAACAATGGAGAAGGAGATGGACAGAATGCATCAATTCAGATGGACATTACGTCAAACGCGTCCAAGGTAATCGAGAATATTGGCGTGCATTATGGGAACGGACGTACTGGTGGGCAGACGACGCGGCTTCAGGCAACAAAGGTGGGCTAAGGTCGTCATTTATGAAGACGGCTTTTCAGGACATTTCCTGCATTAGAACACTCGGTGTGTAAATCTACCAATTTGACTAGCGGCCCAATACTTCAGTAACGTTCCTTCGAGTTTTGACCCCGTATTTTCATTCCGTAGATTACTTATGTATGTCAATGCCAAGACTTCCAAGTTATTATCGTGAATGTTGAGCTCAGCACTTTCACTGCGATTTGAGAGACCGCTCTGCCTTGTTAACGAATGCCTTTCATAAGGTCTTGAATCTTTCGCTTTATTATCTGCCCGTGTACCCTCGCGAATCCTTGCGACCCGGCTCACTCAATTGTCGCCGCGAATAAAAACAGCACCGGAGAACGATTCTGCCAATTCTTGTAAGTAGGCACTATAACAACATGACCTCGATTATGTACATCAATCGCGATCGTTCCATCCTCGAGTATAACAGCTTTATGAAACGAGCCGAAAATACATTGTGAAATCCAGTCTCTAAGACCAAGAAAAAGACGGATGTCTTCCCACTCTATACGTCAAAGAGATTTTCAAAACCAACTTATGAATCGGAAAAGTGTTTTCGAAAGTGACGAGAAAGTTCAGTTGACCTCCGCTCGATTGTGTTGAACCCCTTAGTAGGGATCGCTTGTGTTGATGAAGATCGAGGTGTATTGGAATTTTTTTTAACACCACTGTTATGATGCGTTCCCATCGATAATACCCTGATATTCCAGACAAAGCGAACTTGTCAGGCAGCGAACTTTTCGGACAAAGAACCTCAAAGCTCCAGAACAACATACGTACAAAACCAACTTCACTCCGGAGCCGAAGTCGAGGTCTGTCTCGGTGGAGCCCTTCGGTTGGATAATTACTAGAGCCTGGGAGTTTAGGCATTGCTCATTTTCGATGTATTCATATGAATTGATGGGTATATAGATAATTGATTCTTGAATGTTCCATCCCAGTCCGTGATTGGGCTGAAATCATCTATGTTGTCGACCTTCGATCAGCTATTCCATGAATTGATGGAGAGTGATTAATGAATTACGGCCAAACTTCCAGGCTCGATTAATTGCCAAGTTCGTCATCCGTGGAGTTCGTTATATGTCAGGTTTGTTATGTGACAACTTCGGTACAGTGCAAGTTTCCAGTTTCGAAAACTTGTTATCTGTTACAGCTTCCGGAAAAGTTTTCAGAAAAGAAGCTTGCAACTTGCGGTATCGTCGAAGGATCACCTGTAATATGAATGATTACAGATAACCATTATATGTATACGATATATATATTTGTATATTGCACATATACAGATTTATAAACATATATGTATATATGCATATTTATAAATATGTATGTCTACAATACATGTATATAAATATATATACAATATACAAATACATGGTAAGTCATACCAGGTCTGTGAAGATGAAATGAGACACTTTTTGCTTCGCATAATTTTGGCAACGTTTTGTAGCCAGGAAAACCAGCTTCAACATGACGATAAATGCAGCTCGCTAGCGCTTCACACGCCGGAATTGTGTGTAAAACAAAGAGTGTCTCATTTCATCTTCACAGACCTGCTTGTCATAATTTTTCAGTGATGATTTCGAAAATTCAGAGAAGCGTGTCGATACGAATAAGTCCATCCCATCACCGGAGCTCAGCGATGGAATGCAATGAGTCTCCTAGGAAAAGATTTCTCGAATAATTGGTGACCTTTCCGTGCATGATGTGTGCTTGGCGAGAAACTAGGAGATCCTCTCCGCATGATGAGCTAAGGGGTTGTTATCTCTACTTCCTCTGCTGCATTAATAGGAAGGCGCGGCGTGAGAAAGGTTGAAAATGGGGGAGAAAGTCCGAAGAAAAGGACAACAAGAGCTCGGAAGGAGACAATAAGAACAGCAGATGCGAGCTGGGAAATGGGTCTGCCTATGGGGCAAGGAGCACCAGCAGCGGCAGCTAGAGAGAGGTCTCGCCTGAGGCACTAGGGACCGTCTCTGTCTCAGCGCCCTCCTTCTTCCGAGGCTTTTTGGGACACGAACTTAGTTTCTTGCCGTGCGACGAAAGCAGGCGGGGAGTAGTCGTTATTAACGCAGACCACGTCTCGATTGGCATCATTGGCATCACGAAAGATCCGTAAAGACAAAGTCCCATACACTAAGAGCTGTGGCGCGGTGGTGTCGAGAACGGAAAAGAGAAGGTGCGAGCACGTCGTCCCGTAGCGATCTAGCTTGAAATTAACCGCATTTCCGTTTCTTCTGGAGCCGGATCCCTGCTCTCTGGAATTATCCGATCCGGCTATAATTTCGGATTCATCTTTTGAATGCCAGCTCTCCCCTAACTCCGGCCAAGATTGAAGCATTTGCCTACATATTTCATTAGGATATTGTCATGAAAGATGATCGGATTGTTGCGTGCTCCGATTTCGTCGCTGGAGAAACCCGATACGAGCGGCATCCGAAGCCGAATCAAGTCTCCTTAAAGTTTCGCAACGCGCTGTCGATTTTTAATGAGCATTTTAGACAGAAACAGCTCAACTCGGGGATGCCAATATCTTCATATTCGACGTTCAGAGCAATTAGTCCAAGCCTGGCGTTTCCGAGCTCGATTGGTGCGGACTCCGTTCTGACCGGAGCTTCGCGAAAATCGAAGTTATATGTATGTATAGTACGATGATTAATGAATCGCAAACGCGAGGAAATCGGCAGGCGGAAAAGGATTCCGGCCAAAGTGTTCGGTGTTCCTCAAGGTGATTCTGGAAAGAATCCCGCGTTTTCGGTAGAAATTTCCATTCTGAGATCGATGCAGCCTTTGACTCGGTTCGCTTATGAACAGGAACCATAAACTCGTCACCTGCACCGCACCGATGTAGTGGCTGATCTGACAGCTGGAGGAATGAAAGCGTTTTCACTCAATATGACACGACTGAGCCTGATTCCGAAGTGCTCGATTCCTATTTCGAACTCCCCGTAACGATTGGAATTGTTGTCGTAGCATTGTTCGCCATTCGAAACGTTCCGAATCTCATGTAGGCTCAATCAAATATGTGGAGTTTGATATGCACAATTTGGAGCGGCATGCAAACGATGCGGAGGCTCTCCATCAGCTCGAGACGTCTGACTTTTGAGTTTTTTCCTCTCGAGAGATGTTTCATCGTTGGGCTCCGAATATGGGATGAGTTCTCCGATGGGATCTGGAAACATTCTGGAAGGAGGGTCAATATAATGTGAGGCTCCGATAAGAAAGAGAGCCGCAGTTATTGGTGGTTTTATTTTATTTCCTCGAGTGGCGAAACATAGGAATCTCATCACAAGGCGACCAGGAGCACTGTTTCAGATTCAATAGCGATATATTCTGGTTCTGTCCTTTCACTCCATCGCTTGGAGAAGCCAGATATCGCTTGCGGCATCGAGTTTGGCGCATGGTGCTCCAAATAGTCAACCTGGCGTCAACATCGCCAACGGCATCGTTTTCCATCCTCTTTCTTTTCACTTCGCCTGCTTTGCGTCATGCGTTGATTTTGGAGACCAAAACGGATTCGAGGTTCTGGTCCCGGCTAAATCAGCTTGAGAGCATTTCTCTTCGCAGAACGCTTCTCAAAATCTCTTCAAGCCAACCGTTCGCTTTTCGAGTCTTTGCAGTCTCCACGTCGAGTCGTTCAAGACTCAAACCTCTCCATAAAACATTCGCGAAAACTATTTCTCATGAAAATTTTCGGAAAAGCAATGGGTTGCGGAAAATATGCGAGTCACAGGGAAAATACGGAGAAGGATCGTCCAGGGTTCTATTAGGAATGAGGGAAAACCCAAACGATGAGACAGAAAGGGCAAGGATCGTTATGATATTTCCAATGAACTCAAAGGCCGTCCAGGGAGCTCGATCCCTCGCTAGAGCTTGCTCGCACCAGAGCATCTAGTAATCAGGACACCGGTTTTCCCACGCAATGCCCATAGCAAACTATCGAGTGCAGATACAACTAAACAATCGAAGATCAAGATCATCCTCTTATTTGGGCCTCATCGGATGAACAGAAAGAAGCTCTGTTGTGTATTGTATCGGACCTGCCACCAGTGTAAAGCTGGCTGTAATCCGCGAGACGTCCAGCAATCACAAGAAGAAAACCGCGGGCATCGCTCGGCCTAGATCCGACGCGCTGCCGCGGAATCGATGCCGCTCCAGCTGACCATGAGGAGATTTCCCTCAGGCACTCAGCTGTTGCGGGCACCGATCAGCGTTGAGAAGCTTCCTCCACAATCGCTTCCTGTCCAATCTCGTCGCGTGTTTCTATATCGGTGGCAGCACTTTACCGCGAACGACCGTTTCAATTACCTACCTGTATCCGAATCATGCAATCGGCGGAAGCAGGTAACGCGTAACAACTCTAGTCCATCGTCGTGTCATTAGCAATTGGTGATCAGCATCGGAGGACTAATCCCACGATGACACTCCGCTTCGAAAGTTCGGTGATGGCGTCGATCGGGGCACAATCAATAGTTTCCCTGGTCGAGAACTGTGTCATTAATCGCATTGCTCTGTCAAGCTCTGTGACAGCGTTTCGCAAAAAAATCCGCCAGAGCTGGGCGTGGTCTGAACGTTTGGCTCTATTTCCTCTCTTTAGATGTTCGGCAACCGAACTAACTGAGTGCCACAAAGAGCCACGAGTAATTAGCCTCCCAGTCGGAAGTGTGAACGAGTTCACGGGCTTTCTATTCCGAGACTCCAAGGGTCTTTTGACTACAGCGGAGCTCTCGACCCTGGTCGAAGCGATCGCTTCGAGTTCTAAAACCGGCAGAGAGCCCTCGGAAGAGCGAAGCATTTTCAAAAGCCACTGAGTTCAGAACATGCGATGCAGTGCACGCGTACTATCTCGAACTGGAAAACCCGCAACCAGAACAATCTGGTTCCAGCTTTTTCGATCCTGATCGTTTAACGAACCTTCTGACTTCCGGTAGGCTTTGCCGAGTGTTCATGACGAGCCCGCCAGATCAGCGGGGATTGATTCGCCACCCGCTGATTTTGGCGGGTTTTTCGAATTCACGATCAGTCAAGTAGATCTTGGACTCGGTCAATCATTTTAGGTAAAATTGACGTTCTCGTCTCAGTGAGTTATCGAAGCTGCCGCGATCCATGTATCAAACTGTTTGAAGATCTCAATTCTGCATTTCGAATGCGAAACATCATCTGAAGTTGTTGGAGACCGCTGAACCCATGCTGATTGATTCTCAACGGAGCACTTCTTTCTGTGTTTCTTTTTCGGAATTTACCCCGAAATAAAATACGATCCTGATCAGTTTGCGGAACTCGATTCAAGGATCCACAACTATCCCTCGAATTTTCCAGAATCTCTTTCTCTTCAAATCGAGAGATTTTCAGGCGATATGACATCCAGTGATCGGTTGGTTGGCGAGGCGCAAAACCGGCGGAATGAGTAGCGTGGAGCGATTCTTCAACGAGAGGAACACTCTTCGAGGCTGGGCTGGCGATTCCACTCTGCGGAGCAATCGGGTGTTAAGGCCGCAGCGCTGCTTTTCGATTCATTGGCTCGTCGAGCTAATTGACTTGCTCCAACTAAAGAGCTCTTCGGCGAAGCGAAAAAAAGCCGAAACGACGCCAGCCTTGCGACGGGCTGTCCGCTGTGCCTATCGGTCGAGAATCGGCAATGTGCTGAATCTGCACTGCCTGCGTGGCCAACCGATGACCGTAGGATGGAAGGAGGGGATGCCGATGGACGCTTTCGTCTTCGCCCAAGCCCCGTAACCGCTCGTCAGCGACAAACAGGAAAATCCTTACGTACGTGATCACCGAACTCGAATCAATAGAAGTGAAGAGACTACGTCTCTGACCGCGAGGACGAGTTGTCGCTCGCCTCAACTCAAGTGAGTTCGATCCGAGAGGAGAGCGAACCAGCGAAAAACGGACACAGATTCCGCGTTACAATGAGAGGATGGCTCCATTCCTTCGAAATTTCTTTCCCCCCCCCCCCCCACGGTGATGATGGCGACACGTTGATCCCGAAGACGAGGTGCGCAACTCTCTGAATTCCGGAAATGAAGTTACAACCTCACACCAGTTTAAATTTCTCGCTGTAAATCAATGCGTCGACCCGATCAGCGCCCCGAACTATAATTTCCCCATTCCAGCGTTTCAGCATCAGCAACCTCAACTTATACATCTACCTCTACGAATCGCTCATCCACTGAAAATTGCATACTGCGCTTGAGTATGGACATCGACGTGCTCCAAGGATATCACGATTCTCGAGCACTTCACTCCGAGAACGTTACTTCTCCGGACAACGGCGACCTCAATACAACAATCACACAGTGGACTTGCCGTCAATCTCCTCTTTTCCAGACATGTCTTGAAGATGTCGTTCAATGAAAACCGGATACGCTGCAAGAGGTTAGAATGAGAACGAAAACTGCATGACCGGACGGAATATAATTGAGTTCGCTGATCCCGGCACGCTTGAACGGATGGATGGTTGCAAGGATGACTATCCGGCCGGGATAGAGGTGTCGCAGAAGTTTTTGTCTAGAGCAGTCCTGACTGTTCGCGATATCAATAAGATTAGGAACACGCCCCGTCGCACTATCATCACCAGCCGGCTTTCATTTCTGCCGGAGGCTGGGAAGGTGTTTGCCGGCGATGTTTTGGAGTTTTTGCCCCTGTTGCTCATTCATATGCTGTTTATGATATTCACAATTCCTTCTTCTCTTATCCGGATAGGCCTCTCGTTCTATTACGCCAAACACTGCAGTCGATTGTCTCTGCAAATCAAGGACCCAATCAGTCGGGAGACGATCTCTGGGAATAAGGAAACAGGAGTGTTCCCAGGAGTCGCTGGATATCGCAGGAGAATGGAATATCACGACTTTCACTTGATGAGTTCGAGAACGAATTGGAAGAGCTCACGTCCGTTTATAGGGCGTTCAACGGACGGACGGTCGAAGGCCCGGAAAGTTGGGCTGTCATTCTGTGCTTAAAACACCTGATGGCCGTCGTCATACTACACAGAGATAGCGGAGCCCGGAAACGGAAACGCTGTGCGATATCTTGTCCATGTCTTCGGCAGCAGCTGTATAGTCTTGTGTCTGACCGCTGAAAGCAAATTAGAAAAATGTTCTGCGCCGAAGCCGCTTGTTCGCTGTCTTGCCGGTACAGCCTCGCTCGGCAGATACCACATGTCTCAACTTGTACGTGGGAGCATACGAACGGGTAGAATCGCCAAACTGAAATATGTATTTCGGATCTCTCGGAACGCGCGAAGTCCGGCGAATCCGATTCCGTCCGCGTCAACGATAAGCATAACGATGGGGTTTTTGGACGATCCGGCCATCTATCGCAGAATGCAGCGTTCACTCAACGTTTATTCAAGGACACTCCCGGTCAGTCGAATAGTCGTTCACGGAGTCGTGGACATGAGGGAAGAGACGCCTTCTCGACGTTCAAGTGGTGAACTGAATTCCCATGCAGCTGCCGGAGAGCTGTCGACATTTTAACAACTCGTTAGCACACTCGTGCACACGGACGCCCCAGGTGCAATGCGACCCTTAACAAGATGTCATTCACAGGCTCGGTTCCTTGCTCACGAACGAAGCAGGCGGACTAGAAGAGTCAGAGAGTGGAAGACGGAGGTTGGCGTTCTTGGATTGAGAGAGCTCAACCGACCGAGTGAAGTGATCAGAGAATTAGGGACGTCGACAGCCTGCCTTCGTGCCGCATCGGATTGTCGTCCTTGACGCCGTATGTACATATCCTTTGTCCGACAGGATGTAATCCAGGAATTCTATGAATTGCTCTCGGAAACATCTAGCAGATTGATGGTTCATATGAATTGATGGATACATGTATGATTGATTGTTCCAACCGAGGAATCGATGGAGAGTGATTGATGGATGATGCCTAAACTTCTAGCAGCGGAGCTTCATGTTCACAACTCTGAATTTGCGCTAATTCGATCGACGCGATGCCTTGTCAACAGTACCTCAAGGAACTTACCAGATATGATTGAAGGGCGCCAGTGTTCCTTGGAATCCGGCGGTCGAAAGGTTCTTGTGAGAACTTCTGTTCTTGAGTTCGGAACTTTTTCTCCGGAACTTGGATGTTCGGTGCGTCCTCAAGGACCGAAACATCAGAATCACTGAGGGGATTGTTGAGTTCAAGTAAAAGTCTTTTGCGATTCCTCAGTCTCGAGCATAACGAACTTGTTCCAAGAACACGGTTCCGGGCGGTTGGCGCCGCCTCCTCCGGCTCGGGTTCAAAAGGAGTATTCAGAGCTCACGGGGTAGCGGAGCTCTATTTCAATTTTTCTCGCCTCGTCTCGGGAGCCCGGAGGAGGAACAAAGACGGCAGGAAACTGCGAAACAGCGTAAGCCCAAGTCATGCGGAACGTTCCCCCGTTCGAGGAGGCGAGAAAAATTCAAGGGACGTCGAACGATTGTTTTTTTTCTCTTTCTGCGAATAATCATACTGAATTCCGAAAGGATTCCGTTGTTCTTTTTGTTTCGTTACGACCTTTCGAGCTGGCTTCCAATAATGGAGCGCCGCGTCTCGTCGAACCGACTCTCGACAGAAGCTTCCTGAACGACGCGACGCAGGATTTACGGCCGCGAGCGAGGCGTCGGGGAAGAGCGCCAAAGGAACTAAGTATGTATATTAAAATGAAGAAAAACTGAATGCGTAGTCTATTCGAGATTTCGCTCAAAATGACAGCGAGTTCGTGGGAGCTCTCACGCCACTCGAGGCCCGGTTGACACCTGCGTTTCTCGAGCAGAACGCAGGCAGCGGACGGAATCCGTCCCTGCAGTGAGAAAGCGACAACATTTAGATCCGATTACAGTTGGGAGCTCCTGTTCTTCAGCGAGGATTTCCCGGTCAAAATCCCTATTTCAAACACTCGACTCACGTCTGCCTGATTGAATTTGCTTTGCTGGACACACGTAAAAGATTTTTAGTCCACATAATTTATCCGTTCCTTTCGCAGCTCTCGTCGGACTCCGGGACATTTACTCGTTCCTTGCCCTGTCCGGGGACGCACGGTCGAGTGGAAACGATTTCGTCACTCGGAATTCCTGCGATTCTTTGTCGAACTTGCAAAAAGCTCCACTTCTCTGTTCAAAGTAAATTCTCAAACACGACGTGTTTTCTCTTTTCATTTCATCCGAACTCCTTCGAAGCGGGTTTTTCACTCCCAAACACAAAAATGAGGATGGGACGTGACGGGACAAGCCGGTCGTCGAAACGACGCAAAAAGCAACAAACAAAACCAATCCTGAGAGAGCTCTTTTGCGGACTCTTCAAACCGCATCCACCGGCGGCGGCGCGGCGGATCCAAGACGGGCTTCAACAAGCGTTTTGAAGAGGTTAGCGGAACAGCTACAAACTCGATCTGAACCAATAAGGCACTCCCGCCTTATTGCGGCTCTTAAAGCGAACGACTTAAATATTTTTTGGAGCCTTCTGTTTCGCTCGAAGTCTCCTTTTTTGCGGCACACAATAAACCAAAAAAGCGGCGGCGGCGGCGGCGCGTTTGGAAGTGCGAGCCTCTGATGGAGCCTCTGTTGCAGAGGGATCACAATGTTTGCTTCTGGAACATTACGCTGGTGCTCTGCTGCGCTCAGTGCTCTGCAAAGAATTCATCCGAAACTTGTGCGGCGTTCAATCATAGGAAATGTACCTCACAAAGTAAACTGCGCGATCGTATGAATCCTATGCCTCAACGAATATAGAAAAGTAAAAAAGGAAGATAGAGAGAGAGAGATCAAAAGAGATAAAGCAAAATCAGCGAATGTTTCAGTTATATCAGACATTGATTTCGATTGTTGGGGTTCGCTTATCTCCCGTAGATGCGAGGTCATCAGCAACTGGACGATCGCGTGAACGCAGTGTTTGATTGGAATCCTCAGGCACCACAATTCTTTCTTTTGACGATCGCCTTTGGCGGCTTTCACCTGACAAGCAATGTAATATCGAATATCCGGATCCGGACGCAGTACTCCACATGTGGAGAAGCAGTCGAGATCGGCGAACTGATTGTTTCCGAAACATGCTTCTTCCGGAAGAATCGAATCCCAGTGTGTGTGATGTCTTCGAGCACGTGGTGGGTGCATTCAGCGGAAACAAATACAGGATTACCTCTGTTCCCCTCCAGCTCGCTCGCCTGCCTGCCTGCACCGGCGCTATTTCGCATCTGTGTCTCAGGATCTCCTTTTCGAACTGGTGGACGTATAGCTCTTGTGTCTGTCTCGCAAGCTGGATGGCTGCCTGCTCTCTCGGATCTCGTCCACAGGTGAACTGGCGGAAGAGTGGCGAAAGAGAGATTATTTGCAAAAAGATTGGAAACCTTTTTCCCCGAGCCCTTGCTGGTTCAGTGGCCACCGACTGCGGTAGAGGCGACGACGACGATACACACAATGAATCTTCTCGAAAATCTCGCTTCTCATCTTCTACGCGGCACGCTCAAACGGCAACGCTTGTATTGATCCGCCACGTTTTCATATATTAGGTACACCCCCTTTTCCCTGGAGTGAAACAGAATGTTCCCTCTAGTTCTAACTGGATACGTCGCGTTCTATAGAGTGACATGTCACACCTCCTCCGAGCACTTTGTTCCAATTAGAAGTCTGAAGCGACAGATCCTCGACTGTTAACATCTCGTTCACGTCCGAATTCGCTTTTCTTTGTATCGAGATCTCGAGTTCGAAAGTCGCTTCTGATTCCCCTTCGATTATTTGTTGGATGACGGGGCTGTTCCTTCCAAAAGCAGTGCTTGACTTATCTGCGACCAATGCGCTCGAGAGGATGCAGGTTCGTTCCGACCTTGGAGCATTTCTTTGATTCGCTTCCAAACTGTATTGATTCACTTTTTCAACAATGTTCATCATTCCGAGTTTTCTAGAATTCACTCAATTTTTCAGAAGAGAAAGAGAAAACTGATGAAAATCGTGTTCTTTCAATTCATCCAAGTGGGATGAAACTTTTCTTGGATAATAAGTTGTGTTCGCGGAGAGAATCAATCGATCAAAACATTTTGTCCGTTTGAGAGGAAACTTTCCGCGTTTTCTGTTCGGAATTTCTATATTTTCTTGAGGATTGTGCGTAACGAGCTAAAAATTGTCATGGACATGTCCCATGAGTCATGAATCATCTGCCGACTTGATGGCCGAGTGGTTAACAGAGTCTGTGCTTCACAAGCGGATTAGCCGGGGTCCATTGGATCTGTCCCGAGCGTGGGCGCCGGGTTCAACTCCGGCAGCGTGCGACTTCTGAAGTGGTGTCCAGAGTTCCCATCATGTTAAGGAATTCTAGAGAAACCTCTAACGGAGTGAAGGAAAACAGTCGTATCCACCACGCTTGGGATGTGAATCCCTTCGATTAGCCCCATTCTACATTAAAACGCATTATACGACTCTCATCGAAGATGAATACCACATTTTCCTGAATTGCCAATGCATATTCGATCTCTCGAAGAGTTTGCATCGTTTGTTTGAACTTTGAGATCCAAGAGAGCCGGAAAGGACACGAATTCAGGATCATCCGCATCTCCCTCAGTGTCCAAAGATGTTCGAAAAAGCCGTGTGCATCTGGTGGAGAAGTCCGGGAAACGTTGACCGCTACCCCAGCTCGGCTAAAAGATTTCGATGTCGAGCCTCCGACCAAAATAACATCAAGTTCGAGCAGGCGACCAAAAAGCTGGAGGATACTGAGAGCCGACGAGATTGCAATCCGTCCGATATTTCTGGTTCACTCTTTTTCTTTCTCCTCTCCGTTGCTCGCCGAATTTTCGCCGCTATTTCTCACAAATTTCCAATCGCCGTCCCGGCGACATCTGCTCCTATCCCCGACGGTAGAAGTGCTTGGTTTTTGGCGCAATATGTCAGCCTGTCAGGCGACTGCAAGTCAGTCGCGAGAGCAATCCGCTGATTCCTATCCAAACGATTCCTGTCCCGTCGTCGCTCGGCGAAACGGCTCCATCGTGTGGAAAATACGGACACCTGTCATTTGCAGAAACACTGCAGCCACTGGCGCACAAGGAGGAGCAGCAGCGGCAATTATTGCTCGAGGCAAGAAAACGTCGACAAAATGCCGTTCCCATGCCTTATCCTCGTCCTCTCTCTTTCCTCTATTTCGGGTCTCGCGCCACCTTGCATCTCCGAGTCTGACATGAGCGGCGGATCCGCAACACCACTGCTCTAATGTTTTCCGGAAAGAGCAAGGTGCGCAGTAATTAGTTTCGTGTTTGTTCGAAGACGGCCGCGAGAACCAACAACACTGGAGATGAAAATTCCGCAAAATAAGCGAAACGAAAAGGAAAGTGAAATGATTGTGGGCGGATCGTGTTCCGACATTTCAGGGGAGATGCACTTTCGTGGGGGCGGAATTCGAGTCCTGATTGTGGCGACGAGAGTGACAACAAAGCGGCTGCGAAGTCGTAACTTTGTCAACATTCTCGCAAGGCTGGCGGCCGGCGCTCTCGATCGCGGATCCTGCATATTCCATGAGCCGCTTCGGAGTTTCAACTCTTGAGGCAAATTCAATGATGCCTCATCGGAGATATGCCGACCTCGTTTCTCCGATTCGCCTTTTCGCAATTTCGTCAGCGCGAGATCTCTTCGAGATTCGAGGAATTCGAACTCCCGTTTAGGTCCGAGGTGTCTAATGTCCGGGCTCGGGCTGGTACAAATAAATACGGTACCCGGTTGCTCGGCGCGGAGAACAAACTGTTTTTTTTTCACGCCGAGAACAGAGTCACACGTCGGGAAGTTCGACGGCGGAAAAGCGGAGAGCTAAGCGGTTCTCAACGAGCTCTAATTTTGGAACCGAAGGTCCGATAATCTAAATCGGGAGGGACGGGAGGAATCGACATCGAGAGACTCGAGAGGGACTTCCACGCGACCATAGACTTAGCAAAAGAGGGCTCGATAGGGAGTCAGTCAACAAACCATCCCGACACGCTCGACAAACACTTTCAATATCGTCGTCGAGCAGCTGTATATTGGACCTGGGCTGCGACGATTTTAGACGATTTACGTTCTGCCGAAAGGAGGGAATGCTCTCATGTTGGGAGCAGAGAACGAACGACCGAGTTTTTTTCGCGGCATCTTTGATTACTAAGTGGTCTTAGTTTGGCGGAACTCTTCGATCTAATTCCGTCTACTGACCATATCGCAGCAAACGGCCACTGGTTGAGTGCACTCAAAGCTGATTAGCTTCATCTTCAAATTGAAGCAGCCCCTCTTTCCGTCGATTTCCCGCCAATACGGCGGAATAATTGTTGGTTTGTGGCATCGCAACAGCTTGTGGCCTATACGGCCGAGCGCACCCAGTGGGTCGCACAGTGGGTTGGGTGGGCGTCATATTGGGTCAAAAGAGGTATCGGCGGATCATTTTTGAACGAGAGTTGACTCAAGAGCGGAGATATCAGAACATCTTTGATAAAGATAACTTTCCTCGTATCTCGCATAATAATAATAACTCATTGACAGCGAGGGTTATCGGAAGTTCTACATATTTCTCGGTTCAACTCTATCGTCGGGAGTTTTCCGAACAATTAATGAAATCAAACTGTACTTCATCAGAAGCGGACGATTTCTTTCATTTTTTTGAGATGTGTTCTGCGATTCAACGGATTTTGCTCTTCTGCATCGGTTAATTTTTAGTTCGTTTCTTGTAGATTCGTTAATCGGCAAAACAGTTCCAGCATGTCATTTCGACTCATCGTTCTCGCGCATCCTCCGAACTCCGCCTGGTTCGTAATTCCTGCCTCTTCTATGCACGATCTGTCCGGTTTTGAGAAATAACAATCTGCATCGAAGAGTGAGTCAGAGGTTTTTCTCTTGATAAATGGATTGGCTCTCTCCCGAACGGCAGTCTCAATCAGAGATGTGTTGTTGCGTCGACTCGCACGGACGGATTCTGAAGCAAACCTGAACTGCGGAAGAGCCGAATGTCTGACCTTTTGAAACACCGCATCTCGACTCATATTCCCAGCATCGCCGCTTGATGCATCTGCGGGATTGGGAAGCATTCTTGAGAAAGGGTTCTGGCGTGACGCGCATCGTTCCAATGATCCTTGAACACGAACACGACGACGACCTGAGCATACGGAGAGCGGAGGAAGCCTCTGCTGCAGGAACATGCTGCTGTTCCGATCGGTGCCACGGGCCCTGGCCCACCAACAGGATATCGCCGGACGAGGGAGTTCATCCCGGATTGTACGACACCCACGCATTCTTCACTGCTGGTTCTGGTGAATGTTCGTAGAAAGAAAATTCTCGACCCGGGTTTCATTGCGAGCCGCACAAATGGAGCCGGAAAACTTGTTTTGTTACGACGAGTTTTCACTTTAATTTGTTTTCCAGCTTTTCTCATTTGCAAATCGGCGAACGAGCACGAGCTTGAGCGGAGCCGAAATTCCCTTGAAGTCAAGATCCACTTGTCGGTCGTCTCTCCCAACAAGCTCGATAACAAGTTCGAAAATCTTCTCAATCGGAATTCTCGACGATTGTACCGTCAGACTGCAGCATGGTTTTTTGAGCCGATTTTTTGAAACCCTTCGTTTCTTCAAGATCGCTGAAAACGACACAACATTTTGAAATCGAAAACTCTGAATGTTTGAGCAACTTTTCAGATTGCCACCGATCTCGCGGAGTTCCCCGGGAGCCTCTAATGAGTCCCCGAAACAATTCGACCAGGCCTGCGTTTAATCGTAAGCTTGGAAAAATCCAAAACGTCCCTTCACGGTCGGACATGACGTAAACCATCTACGAAGAAGCTGAATCGATTCGTTTGGAAACGAGATTCAAAACTCAACTTAGTCGCACGTGCGCAAAGTGAACGAGAGTTCATTGGAAAACCCTCGTCGGAGACACTGGAAGCCACAGAGAGCATTTTACAGCGGCGGGACGTTGAATCGATTTCCGGGAAAACGTGGTCAAAGCGGAGATTGGGGAAAGCGGCCCATGACTTATATCGTGCATAGTTCCAGGGGGAGGGGGGGGGGACTTCCAGAGCGAGGAACGCCACGAGCAAAGGACCTCTTGTAAGAACATATCGTACAATAATGAATTCTTCATATGAGGCATGCGACTCGTTGTCCACTCTTGAGAGAACATTTCTCTTCTTTGTGATTGTCTCCTCCCACTCAGACGATGGCGGCAGATATCGTGATTCACTCTCTGGCGAGTGCGTTCTCCTGAATGCTCCTGAGGGCATAATTCAGTCAATCCCATCTCTTCGAAGAGTGAGTGTACACAGCCAGCCGATCAATCTATGCGTCTCGGATAAGGACGTCTCGCTTCGATAGCTCTGTTGATGAACTGGGAGAGAAAAAACAGCGATGGTGGATCGCCACGAAACAAGAACAACTCGAAGTGCTGTGTTGTATTTGGTCGTCGACATCTAATTGCCAAAATACCCCTGAGCAATGTGACTGCTGGTTTGATATCGGCAATACGTCTCTTCCTCATAAACCCCCGCCGCCGCCGCCGCAACAGATCGACAAGCGGAGACCGAATCGACTTGTTTGTCGCAAGACGAATCGGTCGCTTCCTCACACTCACTCTAATGGGACGAGCGTTCTGAGTCGAAAACAGACAACGTTCGATGATATAAAGGATGACCAACGGCTGCATGCAAGCATTCATTCATTCATTCATTCATTCATTAATTCATTCATTCATTCAACGCTGGCGGCGAATGCGATCTGCGACTTGGATGAAATCGAAGATTCCGAGACGAAGGTCTACTGTTTCCCTGTTTGTAGGAAGCGAAGGAACAACAGCGATCAACATGGGTCGTGTGATCGCCGGATGATGGCACGTCGCCGCATCGCTTGGCTTAATGAATCTGTTGAACGCTGGAGCTTCAAGTGCAGATGCCTCGGCTCCGATCAATCGTCGTCCGCTTTCCCTGGCGCCCTGCTTCGTTTACGTGCCGCGAAAGATGATACACGATGAAGAGAAAAAAAACTAAACCCGAACCGAATTTCCGCATTCGACGATTTCGGAACGAAGAAACCCGAGCTTCCTTCCCTGGAAGCGAGCAGCCGATTGGCGGCGACTCGAGGCAATTACTTTGTGAGTTTTCAATCAGTGGACCTCGAGCCACTCAGCGGAAGTTTCGGGTGCCGCTGATTCGTTGTTAGTCGGTCGGACCTAGAGCGGAACTTCTGCCGGCGAGCGAAAGATGGGCGAATATCCATTTAATGATCGCCGTGTACGGGACAAAGGCAGCGCAACATCGAGAACAGTCAGGGAGGCGTATTATGTCGAGGACCAATATCCAACAGGGTCTCCATTCAAGCTTGTAGACATTAGATCCAGACTTTGTAGCTTGGTGCTGTGTGAGCCCGACGACTCATATCAACGTACACTTTATGGCACGAGATTCTCGACAGAACTTCAGCAGAGGTAGACGACCACCAACTCTGCTCTTAGTCAGAAGCAGTGGCGTCCATGTCTCAGCTCGATTCACTCCATTAGAACAGTTGCCGTTCGCCCATAGTGATAGTCAATCATTCATCTCCTTGACTTCAATCATTCACAATGATCGTTCCCGCGGAGACACCGCAGTGCGATCGAGGAATTCTCCCTCTGGACCTCCCCTTGCATCAAGTTCCTTCTTCCGAGACTCGGACGTTTCCTGTTCGGCGACGGATCCTGAATCCGAAACATATTTTCAGCAGCAATGGAACTTTTCTTCTCGACAGTCCGGCGACATGAATCGATACAGAACTATCGTAAGTCACGTTTCTTGTTGCGTTTCCGAATCGAGATACGGACAAATCTCGTCGCAACGAACACGGTGGACACCGGAAATTTGCTTCATTGTAACGAAATTTCGTTACACGGGATTGTGCCGAACGTGTTTATATTTCGATGCGAACGCAAAGAGCGATGACATAGAACGTTAGGCAAATGAGAACTCTCGCAAATCGACAACTTTGTTCATTTTGAGCCAAATTGAAAGGGATGCGCTTAGAGAATTCGAGAAGTTTTCCGGTCGGATATTCTGCAACGAAATCAGTTCGTTGCAATGAAAGCTTCCGACTGTGGACTTTACGGAGCGCCGGACCGAAGAGAAGCATGAAATCTCTCGAATCTAGTTTTTCCCTTTTCGTTATTTGTATTTGCTGGAAACCGGGAGAGTGCGGAAAACTCTGACAAACTTTCGCCATAAAAAAAGGGGGCCTCCGATCAAGCTTCTTGGAAACGGTGTCATGCTCAGGAGGTGGACGTAGTGCTCCAAGGAGAGCTTTCTTCGTCACATCAGATAGAATGAGGAATGAGTTACCATGTTGCCGAGCTCGGACGACGAACGAGCCGAAGTCTCCTTGGCCATGACAAACATGGCCCGGAGGAAACGCCTGTCAGAGCGAAGGCAACTTGTGACTGATGTTTGTCGGCTTGTCTGAATCTCTCCTCGGATTGTCAACACTCTGCAAACAACTCAATCTCCAGATTGTTTTCCATTTCCAGACTGCAACGCATTCCTGACCTGGTGCGAAAAACTCCAATCTAACACGTGCGACGCTTGAGAAATGTGTTCGCAACACCCAACTATGAGGGTAGATCTGGAAGAATCGAAAGAATCATCATTAGGAGGCTTGTGGATCCTGGTGGAAATCAACGTTTGCTTCAAAAAATTGTGAATTCTCACAACCGGTGGCGAGGCACAACGAGTGGTGCGTCATGGGGGCTGATCTTGAATAATTCTCACGCGATGTTCAAAAATAACTGACCGAGCAATGGTTTCTGATGAGAACCGACCTCGTTGGTGGCCGTTGTGGCTCATTTGCTGTTGTTCTCTTTACTGAGTTTGATGTTTTGTTGTTCCTTCAATTCTCCTCCTGAGCGTCGTCGTTGTCGTGGCCCTCATTTCAATCGAATTCGATGCTCTTGTTGCCGTTTATTTAGGAAGTCGGTCCAGTCGGGTCTTCGAACATCATTGTTCGATTCGCCCTCGCTGCGTTCGATGTGCTCTTCGCTTTTGATGCCGCCGCCGCCGCCATTGTTGCTCCCGTTGTCTCTTCCCCGCGGTTTCTGTTGTCGTTGATGTAGTTCTTTGACGGTGGCATTGGCAGCAGCCGAACCGCTGCGGAGCAGTCAATACCCGGCCACTTAAGCATCTGGAGCTTCCTTCTCACGTAGTTGTCGAGTGGAGTGTCATAATGGAAATCGTTATCCGTCTTCACCGCAGCCAACGGGGAATAACATTCCCTCCCTCGCTCCCTCCTTCGCTCGCTTCCGTTCCTCGACTTTCCCCTGTCCCGTCCTGTTTTCTTCTCTTCTGTCACTTTTCTTGGAACATCCATCCGACTGGATTCCGAGAGAATACATCGAAATTCTGACTCGCCAAACCAACAGAAATCAAGGATTTCCAGCGACCTCTCGACTTTTCTGCGATTTCCTCAGAATCAAAAGCAGAAACATTCGAAACTTCGGAGCGAGGCGCTAGAGGTTTGAACAATGGATTCGGTGACCGCCAAAGTATCGATTCTCTCTCACATCGACTGCGAAACTCAAGAACTCAGGTCGTCTAAGACTAGATCCGTGAAGAATTCCCTTCAAAGTGCTTAGAGTTCAAATCAGATCAGAGATTCAGTTCTCGACGAAACTCCCCCTGAATCCGGCAAGCGAAGTTTCGACATCTAAGATACATGCACGATTTCGTCGAAAACATTCGAGGCTGTTGCGGCTCGGGGCAATGAATTCCGCGGAATTCCAAGATCTTTCAGAAGTGACTTCGGAATAGAAAACAAATAAAGGATTTGGGATAGAGATTATACTCGTTCTCCTCCGTTTCGTGTTTACGTAAGAGCTCAGGCTCACGACCTTGTGGATGGCTCGCCTGAATTCGGCTCCTTTTGTTGACGGCATTGGCCAGACGCTGTCTCCTCGTTCCTTTGTTCTCGGATCCGTCTCTGAATCCGTCGGACGGTCTAGCGGGAGCGGCATAAAAAGGCAAAAAAGGAGCTGGGTTTGTTTTTCTGTTGGTCGTTTGCTCTTTCTCTCTCACAGCTAAGTCCTCAAAGCTAGTAGGGTCTTCGAGCCCATGGGATCTTTAGTTGGGTCTTCCCGACCGGTGTCTCGGGTTTCCGGTGGCGGAGAAAAAGCTTTGTTGAGTTCTTTTCGGTCGAGGAGAAGAAGCACAAAGCAGAATCGAACGCAATTTAGGCGCTGAGTCAACCTGGCGGACCGAACTTTCACCGAGCATCGAATCTAGAATTGTGTTTGGCTTGAACCGACGCGTGGCTCCACGAGTGTGAGATCTAACAGTTCTTTGAAGTTGAAAACACACTCTCTTTGCTAATATGTAGATCAGTTGCGATGATTAGAATCTCTGAAACAGAGCGGACGAGATCGATCCGAAGCATCCGCACGTGGCAATGTCTCTCATCGAGAATTGAACGAAATTCTCGTTCGATTTCCGGATAAGGACCCACTCAGATATATCTCATTGTCAGATTGAGAAGTTGCATGAGATGTGAAGGAGGCACGGAGACGTTGGAGCACGTCATCATGGAGTGCCAACAAGGGCCAAACGAGGATATCGAGGTTCGGAAAAGAATTGGACTACACGAAGATTCCACAAGGAGCGGTGTAGAACGAATGAAAAGAACACTCGAGAAATGGGAGCGTGAAACGCAAGGGGAGGTCACCCGAATCCCAACATCCTAACTAACCAACAGTGGACACTGTGCCTGCAGACGGGTTTCCGATGTACATAGATGAATGTACATAAGGAGGAATGGTTAATAAAGAATCAATCAATCAATCAATCAGTTTTAAATCCAGGAGCACATTATGCGAATGTTCCGAACGATTTGAATTCTATTTCTACCTCGACGAGGAAATATGCGTTCATGATGTCACATCCGGCGACAGGGAGTTTTCACAACTTGAATATTCCCTGGAAGGATGGAGCCACTTTTCGGAGGAGGACACGCGTTCATTGCTTCTACGTGAAGCACCTACCACAGAAGTAACCGTAACACGAATTGTCGAGGACAATGCGTTGGAGGATCCAATAAATTAATTATGTAGAACGAGCTGGTCGGCCGGCCGGCCGGCGAGGATACAACACAGGAATCTGCCGGTTCGCTTTCTCAGACGCCCATGCAGTTACGAATTCGAGTTTGTGGATGGCTTTTCGTTTCAGTTCCGTACATGAACAGAGAACAGAACAACATCAAAAGAGCAACCTCGGACGAATGTTCATGAGATGTGTGCAGTGCAGTCTGATGCAAACGCGATCAATCAGCGACGGATCCGATCCAATCCGAAGCTCGAAATCTCGGCTAGAGAGGAGAGTTCGGTCGCCAATCTGCGCGCTCCCGTTAAGCAAACTCCAACGAGTCGAGCGTGAGAGTAGGGAAGATACACCGTATGTATGTATGTACGTAGGTTCGTACATGCACACAGGCAGACGTTTGGCACACAACGACTACGCTCGGATGGATGAAAAAAAAAACGAATGGATGGATGTGAGATTTGTGTCCATCCACCGTACACAACCGAGTCCTACGACCGCTCACACAACAGATCACAAATATGCGACGGCCACCAGCCGTAAGGAGAAGAAACCCTCCTTATTGCCTGCATGGAACCTGAACATGCAAGACTTTTATGCAGACGTGTTGGAACGAACAACCACGCTTCGTTGAATCCGCCTGCAATACGAAGAAATAGTTTGCAACATATTTGCGGCGGCACAAAACACTATGCACAAGGCCAAAAGATGCAAGCCAAAGGAGCCGACGCAGAATCAAACGCTCGACGACAGATGGGAGCGAGGGAGACCTCGAATTCAAACGAGGTCTTTCCGTTTTGAAAAACGCGATCCTCGACATCCTGATTCGTGTATGTATTCCTCAAAACCACGGAAACCAGGACCTTGACTGATGCCTCAGTCCTCGATACAAATGGATCTCTAGATATTGGAAGCCCAAATGGGCATACGTCGTGCAGTGATGGTCTTCAAAAGCTCTCCTCTAGACCGGAGCAGTCTCGCAAACTTTACTTTTTTCCAGTTTCTCTTGACCATCCGAGCTCGTCTTTCTTCTTTCGTGAGGGAGGGAACTCATTCCCTACATTTTTCCGGGCTCCATCGAGGATAATGAATTCTATGAGAGGAAACTTTCTTTCTTTTCCAGATCACTGGATCCGGAAATCACCGAGCCGCATCGAGAATTTGTGTACGGATGGTCAGGAATTCGTCGAATACGAGCAGAATTGTTCGCTCTCGTTAGGGAACCCTGGTCGACCTCTCTCTCGATGTTTTCTTCGCGAGGCAAATGACTGATACTTAGAACGAGGAACCCGATCGAAAATCAACAACAACTTGAAACTGACTTCGAGGAATGAAAAAATGTTCACCGGAAATATTTGAAATCTTCTGAGAAAACATTTCAAAATCGTCTGAGGTTCCTGTTATCTCAGTTTTTGCAAAAACATCAAACGCCAGCAGCGTAACCGCAGTTCTAGAACGAAGAAAGGCCTTTGTTTTGATTCGCGGTTAATTTACATAAGCTCTTGAATAGCATCTCCTGATGAATATTCTCGATTAATGAGTCCTGGAGGCCCGCAGTTTGGTATTTGCACAATAGATTGTAGCGAAGCCCAACGCTGAAGTCGCACAAGACGGACGACCACTTCGTTTGTCCCTCGCCCAAGGTGTTCTCAGTGAGCGTTGGGAAAAAGGTGTCAGAAGGAAAAGGGTGATCCAACTTTATTCCACACTTTATTATATTAGAGCTCGTTTTTCCCCTGGAATGAGAACGATGATGGAAAGAGATTTCTATTCATCTCTGGAATCGAAACCCTTGAACTTGAGCTGTGGGACCTTCACCGAACTACCGGAGTCTTCGAACCGCAGACGCAAAGCTCCCAAAACAGAATCGGGGGCAACGGCTCCCTTCGCTGCAACTCATTCTGCCTTATCGGATGTTCCGAGCTCGATGCGATGTTTACGCGACGTATCTTATCTCTTCGCTACGACACCTCAGGGCAAGAGCGTAAAAGTGTCCTCGCGACAAATGGCGCTCGTAATTCCTCTTTTGCGTGCGTTATTATCGCTCGAGTTTTTTTTTCGACGATTCGTCCATATTTCGAAATTCGTTCCCTGATATCCACTCGTTCCGTGCTTTACGCGAACATCTGGAACAAGTTGGCGAGCCGTCACCGACGAACGTATCATGTTCAGCAACGCTCGAAAAAGTACTCAATATTGTTTATCTTGGGAGCTGGCGCTCCCTCACTCACTTCACCCGTTGTTCGTGTTTGTTTTTCTTCCCTCGGCTGCCGAACGGGTGTAACTGTCACCGACATTTCGTGTTCGAGCCGCCATCAATGTGATAGACGTCTGGACGTATGCAAGTGTTAAGTGTTTCTGTCCTCTAAGAAAGAAGCTATGCGGGAAACATTCTGTCGATTCATGTGAACAACCGGTTGCAACTGTTCCCTGTTGAGTGAGAGCAAGGCACACTCCTGAGCTGCAGGAGCAAGGACAACTCCTGTGTCCCATCGTCATTGGAAGCAGTGGAACTCTTTGCGACATCGTTGGAGCTTCGAAGGAGAGCAGCGCAACAATCCGAATATCGGTCCATACTTTGGTCGATAATGATGTGAAGACCTCCGAAACAAACGTACATTGCGAGTTTTGGAGGAATTTAGAAACTTTCGAGACGCATTTCCCCTAAATCTCAAAATTTCTTGTAACTATATGTACAGACAGTGAGAATTCGATGTACCTCCCATGTCTGAATAACTGCTCACATCAACCAGCGATGTAAATTCTCCTTTCTTACATGATGAAGAAGTTAACGCGTTCCCACCGCAGATAAGCTTAGCCGAGTCTGGACGCACCTGAATTCTCTTGCACCTCTTCTCTCGCTGAATTCATTGTCGAATCGGCCCTCTTATGTTCCTTGTTCTGAAGTTGAACTCCGATATCCCAATCCAAGAAACAACCGGACACCTGCCTCGACAATGAATGATCGATAAAATGAAAAAGTCACCCAATCGGCTGAAAATGGCACTTGGACTTGCAAGATCGAAACATATGAAAGAAGAGAACGTGAGCGGAGCTTGAGAGTTCATTTCTGGATCATCATCCTTCATTTAGTCCCATGAATAGATGGAGGGATCAACGAATGAAACGAACCCTCATTGTTTACAGTTACTCCGCGTTATCAATTAAAAAATCAATGTATCAATGGATTTGTCGATAAAATGGATGAATGGACAAATCCCGAGCTCTCAGACTCCGAATATGGGAACATCACAGCCTGGAAGTTCAGGCATCAACAATAATTTAAATGACTTCCATCAATCTGAATAGTAGGATTGATGGATGAATAATGTCTTTTTTTCTCAACTTTCGTGCTTTTCAATGAATTTGTACTATCTATGTATCCATGGTTTGACGAATGAGATTTGAAATGTTGATTTTTCGCGAGATTCGTTTGCGGCATTTTCGACATTCAATGAAGTCCTTGAATTCCAGCGAAATATTCACATCTCTGGAGATGATCGATAATAAGTTTTCCGTGCTGGAACTTCCATCTATCTTGATGTCTATTGATTTAAGGAGTGTGATTGAAGTTAAATGCCTGAGTTCTCACCGTTTTATATGTCCACGAATTAATAGATGGTAAATTATGAATAATGCTTCGCCCTCGAACCTCCAAAGACCGCATTAATGGGAATCAGATGAGAGGAGACGATTCTTTTCGGAAGAACCATCCTCTTGGAAGAAGTCGCTTCCAAAAGCGGAACGCAAGGTTTGTTCAGAATTCCAACGAAAGAATCTAAGTTGGTCTTCTCTGTTTCTCGATTGGAAGCTCTGTGAATGACGAGTTTTGTCGCAGCCGGTCCCGAGTGAGAAAGTTGAATGCGGTCGAGGCAGGTGCGTGGGCGATATCGATAGCTCGAAGTGGCTCTCGCTTGACAAGTTGCGACTGTGCGGCTTGTCTCCGCCGCTGTTGTCATCGTCCTTGTCACCTTGAACTCGCTGATGTCAATATGTGGAGAGTAAACGATATGCCGCCGTTGTCTGGTCTTCTAAATCCAATATTCTCCGTCCGAAAACCTTCATCGTTTATCCGAAGTTTCCCACTCGTAAATCGCTCGGAATTCGCGGGACCCAGCGAACTCCGTAACGGGTTCGCGCCATTCCTCTTAAAGTCTTGGAGAAATTTCGCGAAATGAAATGCCGCGATCAGGGAAAACGTCATCCTGGAGAAAAAGCGCAAATCCTCATGTTTTTTGGATGGATCTTTGATCTTCCGGATCCCGGAGGACCGAGCGGGAACGTCGACTCCTTTTCTATTCTTTGAAAGGCACGGTCGTCTGAATGTCCCCGCTCGACTTTGATCCTGACTGTACAGGTGTCGGACGGCTTAGCCCGTGTATGGGAATGTATGGCAATGCATAACCGTAGATCCATTCTCTTTTGTTGCGGCCTGTATTGCTCACTCGGAAAAAAGAAAAAAACAGAGAGCTCCTATTCGGCCTCTAGGGAGCAAGCACCGGATACGCGTCTGTTTTCGCGCTCGACATGTAATAAGCAAAAGCAGCTCTTTGTGCTCGCCCGCTTGCCCCTAATACAGTCGCAAGACACTTTGTTCATCAAGGACCATCATATTCGGAAACGTCATCATCTACGTCAGAACTTCATGATGTTTTTCTTTTTGAGATGATCTCGAAGCCGTAATCGTCATCCCTGAAACAAATATGTAGAATGATGTCCCTGAAGTTCGAAATCGTGATTTTCATGCACGGTTGCCATCTTCCGTGGTGAAGAATCTCCCAAAATGATCTTGGCAGCTTCCAGTTTCGAATCGTCCTGACTTATTGAGGAAGTTGCTGGCGTCATATTATTATTATCTTTCCGCTGAATATCCGGATTCCGTCGAGAACGAAGACAAACTGGAACGGTTACCTCAAACATATCGAAACGCCCACATAGTTGATTGAATCGGTGGAAGAAGAACCGTTTTTGAGAGGCTGCGCAGCGTAGGAGTGTCTTGATCACATCGGTGTATGAGGTTTGCTTTATTGTTTGCTGTTCCCGATCTTCTTCCGACTTCTCGGGATCCCTCACAACTTTCTCCGAGACCGTCCGAATCCCTTGAGATCCGCGCGATCGTGACGGTGGCTCGGCTTTCGGCTGCGGTAATGAAACTGCTCCCGTTTTTTTCCTTCTTCCTCTATCGTGACGCCCTCCCTCGAAGTATTTCTCTCGATATGTTGTGTATTGCGCGCTTTGTGTACTCGAACCGTCCCGGCTCTCATCTCGTTGACTCCTTGGGGTGGCTCAGATGTTTTGTCAGATTTGTGTGCTGAGAGTCTGAATAAGTTGTAACAAACACCATGCGGCACCTGTTTCGGTCTGACGGACTTTTTCCGAGGGAAAAGTGTTCATTGCGGACCGAGGTCGAGTGGCATGGAAAATTCCCTCGAGTTCTTTCATGACGCAGAACCGGGAACATCATGTCAGCCGCAGCCATTGACGGCGAACAGGCGATTAGTGCGCCACTGTGCGCGTCTTATTCTCCAGTGATAATAATCCAAGCGTGAACGTGTTCGGCATTATCAACACATTCGCTGGCTGGCAACATCCATCCGTTTGTCAGTTGAGAATGAAAAGCCTCGAGCAATCATGATCTATGGCATCGTTTTCGTGTGCTTCATTATCATCTACACGCCCATCACCGTCATCACCATTAATTTAATCGCGAGCGAATCTCTGCTTCGGGTACGACTAGGATCGATTCCGATGCAGCTAGGCGACAAGCGACTAGAAACAGGCGGATAATTGACGACGAGCCGCCTGTGAGATGAATCGACGACAATAATAATCAGATTCGCCTGATTTCTACTGAATACCGTGTCGGAACCTGCACGAATCTCTTCATCTGCCCCTGTCGATCAAGAAAACGTGAGTCAACGACTCGATGACTTCTCGTTCACACATGTGGATCTTCACTCGTTTCATATGTTTTTTTCGGGAAATTCTTCGTTGAAAATTGCTCTACATCTCTTATCTTTTGAGCGAAATCATTCAAAATCGTCTGAAAGCGAGGGGGAGGTCCACGCTTGGGGAACCTGGAGGCCCCTTCTGCTGCGGACGAGTGAACGACGTCGAAACCTCATCCTGGATGGGCGTGTTGAACACAAAATCGAAAATTCGAGGTCTCCAACCCCCTCTGGATATTCGTGAGGACACTTGATTCGACTGAAAGCCATGTCATCAGTCACAGAGTCGAAGTAGAGCTCTGCATGCAACCTCGTGAGTGGCTTGATGAGAGTTGCAAACAGGTACCTCTCGGTGAGGGCACTCCAACTTCAATTAGAGTACCTGATGATGCGCGTCAACGTCCTCGACGAAAAAGGCTCCATCAGCTAAGCACTCGCGTTTCGAAGTCGGGATTTTCTTCATCAACGACCTCGAACTACGAAACCTATCAGGCCGTGCCTTCGTCGTGTTTTTTTCTCTTCGTGCGACAACGAGCATCTGCAATAAGTTGGGGAAGCAGCGGAGTGATCCGGGGGAAAAGAAGCTCATCGTCGATCCTCTCGACATTGATGGCTCAATGCGAATCCAATCTTGAGAGGCTCGAGATAAAACTGTTAGCCCTCAATACTCAAGACGACTGCGACGACTTCGTCGACAAGCGGATCGAGTGCCTTTCGGCTTTTGCGTCGTCCCTTCACCTCGGCTACCTTGATTCGATTTCGACAGACTCACTTTTGAGCCCGTCAAGCATCGTATTCCATCTAACGCGGAGCGCGTGGAGCAATCCGTGCGATCCTGCGAAGAGGCATCCGAAGCTCGATCTCAACTCAAAATGCCGCACTTTCCGTTCAAGTCATTCCATATTGTTCAATGATCTCGTCTCATGAAAGAGGACTCCGTCCTGAAAATTGCAGATTACTCTTCCTGCAAAGCTCCTGTCAGGGCCTGGGGTTTGGAGCTGGTTTGGTCAGTGACGATCGCTAACCAAATATCTGCATCTGACAGCTGGAGCTGATGGCTCAACACGGCCGCAACACAACAACCATCAGGCTTTTCGCCTCCGCTCGATGTTAGGAGTGAATGATTCCAACGCCGCGAGCACTCCAACCGGATTTTCGGGTTTCGAGGATCTCGACAGAAGTTTCGACGACCGGAGAGATATTCGGTCCGTGGCTCACAAGCAAGAGGGTTGTTAGAGACGAACGCTGACCAACAACTTGCATCTGATTTCCGTGCTACGATGAACATGTTCCCGGTTCCAGCTGATTCGCACGGACTTCGCTGGAACGCTGTCGACGGTTTTCTTAAAAATATTTTTTCCCGTCGATGAAGAAAGCAAAACGAGGGGCGGAAGATGAAGTAATGGCGGGCAACTTGATTGCGGGAAAAGATGAAAATTCGAACGGACAAACCTTATCGAGGCTCTCTGACTTTTCGAAATGAAATGATGATACGGCAGGAAATGTCTGATCTGAGTGATCCTTGCCCGAGTTAAGGCGAACATTGTTCTGGAGCGACTGTTTTTGATTGATGTCCGCTGGAGCGAAGGAGAGTAATTCAACCGCTGGTCAATACAGTCTGCATATTCTAGAATGAAGAGACAGTTTTTCAGGGAATCAGGTTCTCTTGGGAGTGGGAAAATTTGGAAAAATATCAAATCAGGAAACTCCGTGCCCCATGGAAAACGCTGCGGAGACTCTTCAGAATGTTAATGCGATTTTCCTTTTTAAATCGCTTGTCTAGAAAATGACCTTGATGACCCCCGTCTCCCCCTCCCTCTCCAGGACAAATCCAGGCAAATCGGATCAAGAGCAACATAGTCGCTTATTAAGTCACTTACCGTGCATACGACCTCCGATCGTGGTATTTTATCTCGACATCCTTCCGTGAGTTATGTATCCGACGTTGCCAACACAATTCACCTTTGAAAAATGAGGAATTGAATGTCCAACCATCCATCCATGGCTGTAGTCGTGCTCCTGCTGGATTTTGTGGATTTCTGGCGGGATGTCTCTGAGACGCTCAGATGACAGTAGAGGGTCATTCGAATTTGCCAAGGAATCGCACGATTCCGCGGTCTCATATGCGGTCCCGCGTTACAACATCAGGTGTCACATCCTCTGTTTGCAAGGAGTGCGCCCGACATTAGGGATCAAATGGCCCGTGCCTCGTAGACCTTGAGAAATATCATTAGGTCGGGTTGTCAGTGCGAGTTGGCACAGGTGGATGAATTCAGCGAACTCGATGATCCGACTCGTTCGGAGTGCGAGTTCATAAAATGTACGAGCGAACTTTCATTAATCGAACTGAGTGCAGTGTGATCTCTCGTGTCCATCAGTGGTCGTTGACACCGGCTCGTTGAATTCAACCTTCCGTCCCAGATGAGTTCTCACTTCGAGCCTGTTCGCCAGCCGCAAGGAAAGCGCTCGAGGCGATTCGTCAAAACCCGTCCAATAAGGCGAGCGTTGTTGAACCGATTTCTAATTTTGTTGGATTTTCGACCGGAGCTCAACGACACGAGCTCTAGAATGTGTTTGAGTTTGATAAGCAAACCTAGCGTCTGTGCTGCGGCTAGAAGTTGAAACCAAGAACGAGCACTGGACGCGCATACTGAAAAACATTTCAATTCACTCAGCTGTACCGCATATTTATAAAACAGAGTTACGGGTGCGGGCGTTCTCGTCGATGCGGAGCCGGAGTTTGACAGGCGATGGTCGTATGGTAATGATACGGTGAGTGAGGACTCTGGTCTCATCGAGCGATCCTCTGACTTTCTGTAGTTGACGTATCACAATGTGTTGAACATCCACTCGTTTTTTAGCACGGTCGCTCGAAGCGGAAGAAGAAAAACGAGTTTCGATTCTCCTCCACTTCGTTTCTTCGCTGCTCCGGTGGAGGAACTCGCTCCAAGTCCTCTTTCCTTCGTGAATTCGGAGTTCTAGAGCTTTCACGCTGCAACGTCCCGAATGCCAGTATCTATTTTTGACGCGTGAAAGAGCAAACACAAGCTTACGGGTAGGCGGGAGCCCGCCAGGCTAGCCGACCGAATGGCAGCAAAAGGCGTCTGGTGTGAAGCCAGGGTGGCAGGGCTGGAGGCTACTTACGATTCAGTCGAGCGCAACAAGGGGAGGTCAACTGGTTGCGATAGAGGAGTGCGGAAATCTCTCGAGTACACTCTTTGAACAGTCGGCTCTGCTCGAGCAGAGTCGACCAACGACAACGGACCCGCTCACATTCGCCTGCCAAAAGACGGAACGTCAGACGGACAGAGACCAACACACCGAGTTCGGAGGTAGAAGAGGATTCTATTCTACACGAAACCCACAAGCATTGTGGTTCACAGTGAACGAGACCAGGGACAGAACAAGAAATCTTTTGGAACCTCGAGTATCACTTATCGAACCAAAAACGACCGTCGTTCTCCTTGGACCCGAATCAAAGATCCAGAATGCAATTTTGCGACAAATCGACTTTTTCGGTAGGTGTTGTCACCGTGAACTTCAAAAACACGCGACAAAACCGCGACGAGAAGTGCAATACAAGATGAAACAGAAGGCCGCAGTCGTGGACACGAGCGTAGAATAGCTGTTCTGGAGCACTATTGTCAAATAGTGGAAAATCGAGGAAAAGATGTTCGTTATTCGGTGTGAAGGGATCAAACCGGAATGCCATTTTTTTTTTCCTTATTCAAACTTTTAGTTCAATAGCAAGACGATGAGATCAAGTGATGTGCTTGATCGAAGCGGAACACGTCGAAGAGAAAACGTGGGTGCCAAGGGAACTCAAGAAGTCAACCACGTTTGGAAAATAGGAGTTTCAGGCGATTTTCGACACAAACAAGACAAAGCATGACTCTGATTCCTTGACTGTTTTCACCGATGAATTTCTCGTTTCAGATTTCATCGCATTCATCTTAAGTTTTGTTTTTCACTTTTCGTCGAAAGAAACGGTGGAAGTTGTTTGACGATGAGCGAATTGTTTCATGGCTTAGAGCGATGAATCTATTCTCCCATCATCAAGTGAAAGCCGAGATTCCCAAATGGATTCTCGCTATGGGGAAGCTCATCCACTAGTTCGGTCATTGTGGTCAAATTCGATTATCACGTCCTCGAGTGAGCCCCGATTGGCTTTGCGTCCCTTTTCGTGGTTTGTGGCCGAGTGGGCGTCGGAACCAAACGAGCAAACGAGGGAGCAAGCAACCGATCGACAGAACGACGACTGGACGAGTGACGAGATCGACCGATTTGCGGAACTACCGACGGACCTGTCGGCTGGGCCGTTTCCGAACTGCCTGCAGTGGTGCTTGCTTCCCGTTCATCTGGTCCGAGTGGAGCGAACTGAGGTAAGATGAGCTACAAGCCCGATAATGAATCAGCTCCAGTGGACCGCGGCCGCGTTGGAAAGGACGAAGAAAAACTGCGGCTCTGACTGACTGACCGACTGACTGACTTGGAGGAACAGGGGCAGCATGCACTCCGCTCATGCGCGCGGGACTCCGGCCGATTCTGCGCCAGCAGGGAATAAACATGAGAGCAACTGGGCAACCGATTCGAGACCGACCTTAAGCTAACGACCTCGCCGTACGCTGTCCAGGCGTTTCCAATAATAGCTTCACTTCACAACCCGGATTAGTGAATTACTTAGCGCGTAGTCAATCATTCAGTGGACAAACCGATTCCATTGCTGTCCGAAATCAATTATAAACGGAGTCGAACAATCGGATTCAATTTCGTTTTTTCCTTCCCTCAACGACATGAGCAGTGCCCCGTCGGGATTCTGTAGTTTCGGAAGCGTCCATGTGCACTTGTCCGATACAACCAAACAACACAACGTCATCTAGTGCCAGAAGGAGCCAAATCCAGTTCACGCCTACCATTATTTCGGAAATCCAAGCTGGACCTCAGAAGAGAACTTGGGAAGGTCAAAGTACTTCTTAGATTTGTTTCAAAACGATTCGAATGGTTACTCATCCATGAACTCAAATCGGAGAAAAATTTGCTTCAAGAAAGTAGGGCTCGAAGAAGGCCCAAGTCCATGGCCTTCAATCCGTCAGAATTCGACCGATCCGGCCTCTCTTTGACATCGAAAGCTTCGCTCCGACATTCCACCGAGGTCACGAGGGTGGAAGCTTCATTCTGTAACATGCGCGTTTCCCTCAATTCCTCCAAAGCAGGGTCGAGTGGACTTCAGCTTTTTTGATTCCACTCGATTCAAGTGTTGTTGGTCGAAAATCTGCAGATTCGATTGCTACTCAGGCGGGATTTCCGTGAGATTTCTTTCCGAACGCATGATTGAATTTCAAAGGATTCCATATGCGAAAAAAATGACGCCGAACTTGTCATCAAATTTTACGTGGATGTAGAACAAGTCACATAGGTGAACCCCAGATTCTAGATCATATATGATATCACATGAACAAAGGAAGATTTCGTTTAGGGAATCCAAGATATGTGAGCAGCTCCGAAGCTCAATAAAAACCTCGCGGACACATTTCAATCCCGAAATGGCTCCTGGTTCTGTCGACGGTTTCCGGTCAGCGTATTCGTTCCGGCCTTGTACCTTGTCCGGCTTTCGCGACCGGCCTCTGATCCAAATCCCATGTTACTTGTTAGGCGACAAGGAACATGTCACAGATTGGATCCTTGCGTTTCTTATTCGCAGGTATGTTCCGATACGGCATATGTCGTTGCTGTCAACACCGGAACGTCATTCGTCATAGCGACTCTCTGAGAAAAATGCTCGCTGGTGTGCCGCACTCCCGGACACCGAGTTCCCATTCGGTTCGAGAAAACGTCAGCGGCTGCGACCCGGAGCTCGAAACAGTGAATCGCCGCGGAACGATTTACTATCATGTGCTGTTTGGCACGCCGCAGGTGTCTCCTAAACTTTGAACGGCATGTCTGTAAGAGCTGTTCCCCCCGAGTTGCTCGGACGATATGTGGCGGGGTTACGAGCGAGAGGAGAATTGCGCGGAAAGCCGCGCACGTCGTGTTCGGCTATCGGTTGACAAAACTTTCTCCGCTCTTGACGACTCTGGTCAGCGCGGGGCACGCGACACAACAAAGTATCGAACTTTCCCCGTTCGGAAACGCGGCCGACAAGCTGGTGAATGTTTCGTGATGCTGGGGGGGGCGAGGAGAGCAAAAAGTTGTGGCGACTCAGTCGAAGTCTGGAATTTTCGCTCATATTTCTGTTATTCCAGAGCTGTTCGTGGGGATCGGGTTCGGATTCGTGCCGAGAACCCGCGTCGGATTCCATCGAGCGAAACGCTCAGAGCAATTGCAGTTATTCAGCAAGTCATGCGAGCAGGTAGTTGGCTCGCCTACAACATTCGATCCGCCAAGAGATTCCGGCAGCGGAGCTTTGGAAGGCGACCGGTTGTTCGGTTGGGAACTCTTAATTGAAACCGTTCCCCCGGTCCTCTCCGCTCTATCGTCGGCTTGTCTTTGACAGACTCAAGTACACTCTGATCAACAGTCAAATTCATTGGAGAGATGCTCAAAGCCGACGTTGAAGGGGAGAGGGAGATAGATGGATGAATGAATGAATGAATGAATGAATGAATGAATGAATGAATGAATGAATTAACTTTGATTTATCAATATGGCCGTTGTGCGTTCCGCATTGGCTATTTCAAGAATGAATGAATGAATGAATTCAATGGATTGGAAGAGCTCTCAATTCTTCCGATTCTCCACAGAACCGGTGAGTCACCGACAAAAATGCCCCCGATCCGTCGATCGACTTTGACCTCCATTGATCGATGACATACTCGACGATTAATAATTGGCTGAATGGGTTCGTCTGTTGCTGGAACGGCGACTTTCTTCTTTCTCCATCCGAGAGTTCTGGCTCCGTTGATGTCTGCTTCGAGAAAACTTCTGATTTCATCGAGAATCGTTAGAGATCCCTGGAACGTCCGGGAAATACATCTAGAGCTACGATCCTGCCGATCATCTACTCGACAAGTGAATTCAGGAGTCTCGGAAATCGGTGTACTTTATAGAAGAAATCGATCCGCAACTCAAAAACTTCATGATGGAATTCGAGTTGCTCGATTTATCGTCGTTCGGTCCCCAAAACTAAAGCTCAGCCTCTGAGCTCTCTGGAGTTCTTTTCCCGTTTACGAACAAAACGAATCGTATCGAATCGTGGGACTTGCCCATTGAAAGGAACAAGTGGACCTAAACTCCGGACACCATTTTCACAAAATCCATATCAGAGCGAGATCGCCCACAATTTTTTCGAAGATCAGGTAGCACAAAAGTAACCGGGTCAGAGGAGGAAAGGTTGGCCCATCCATTTCGTTTCCTTCGAGGTTTCCCATTCTTCCTTCTCGAGATCCAAATCACCGCAATTCGAAAATGGAGCTTGAAAAAGTTGCGCCCAAGGAAGTCCTGGATCGAAGTCGGGCGGAATCCGAGGCCCCTAGTTACGGGACCCCCCTTAAGTAACCTGGTCGTGTGGTTCTCGTGGCTGTTCGATTGTCCCTTCACGAATCTTCGAGTGATTATGCGGAATCTCGCGTATTTCGAAATGCTGAGTCGCAAATAATGATCCGACTGACCCGCGTGCCAGCTGTCCCGCGCCAGCAAACTCCGGTCGAGCATCTCGATCGTTGTCGGAAATATTTACGTGATGCATTCTCGCGAGCCCTTAGCTGGATAGAGGCGAAGTTTTTGTTGCGTGTCGCAGACTCTTCTCTGATTGCTTGCGTGGGAAAGGAACGGCAAGAGAACACAGCTCTCGGGTAAATATGAATCTTTGATTTGAAACGCGAGCACGACTAAGGAATTTCTCCGTCAAATATCACATCGGCGGAGTCCAGAGACGACGGGCACAGAATAAATTCCGCCGCGTACCTACCTACCTACCTGTTCAATGGACCGCGTCTTGAGGTGACCTTTTTTCTTAAACGGATTATTGGAGTGCCGACCACCCTCGAGGCACCGGATTCGTTTTCTTTGGTCGCAGCTGTCCGCTGCCTGCGGCTGTCCGGGTCGAGGGAATCTCTCGGAAATTACGGGCGAAGATCCGCGAGAACTCACGCGACATCACTTCCAGCGATGTTCACGTTGATCTAAGGCCTCTGCACTTCGATTCGGTGATAATTGTTTTAGAATCCTATCCTGAAAACTTCTCGGGAACGGCACTCGCAGAGAGGATGAAACTCGAAACCGCCGTGAGGCTCCATTAGCCGCGGGAAAACATCGCGCGGAATCACGGAAATGGCTTGGATTCGGGTCAGGGCATCCGCAGAAAGTAGTTTCAGCCTCTCGGGGAACTTTCGACTCTTTCGTGAGACGCCGCGATTCTCGTCCGCTTTGATCACGGCTTCATTGTGAACTCTCTCCTCGAAGGAACGTCTCATTCTCGCTAATTCAGCCAACACGAAGTGTTGACTCGAATGAGCTTTCCTCTCATGTGACCAGAGAGAATAAATCTCGCGTCGAGCGTTCAAAGAAACTCCATCATCCAAAACTTTTTGGAACGAAGGTGAAAATGTTCGGCCTACGGTACTCGAGCAACGGTGGAGCGGCGTCAGCTTGAACATTTTAGGGGAACACTTTTTTTGTCGACGTCGGTTTGTACGGCCGGCGGTAAATTCTGCTTTTTCTCTCTTCGGTCCGTGCTTCGTTTTGCGGGCCGTGCCCTCCAGAAACATCCATCTCGGCTTATTGTTCCGGGCTATAAAGCTACCGTTGGCACGTGCCGCAAAATACTTGGGTTCTTACTCGCTGAAACTCTCGCAAGCAGATCATTCCGTTTTCGGAAATCTCTATTTAGAAAACTTCCAGGATTGACGTCCAATATCCAAACGATTGATATATGATCCGTGGTGGCGCGCGCCTCCTGCTAAACGCTCTGCCCTTGGATTTGGCTTGTGTGGCAGAGGAGGTCGAGCCACTACCTCGCCAACGTTGAAGACGAAGTCGAATCGCTGTTTCGATCCTCGCCGGTCTCCTCTACTCATTTCATCTGTCATTTAAGGAAACGGAATTCGAGTGGGGCATCATCTTGACAGTATGACTCGGAAAAATGATCTCTGGCCGATTACACAATTCCGGTTCCCGTCGAGTCAGATTCCAAATTACGTCTATGTTCATGTTACTGAGAGTTGAAATACTAATCAATAAGACGAATAACCATCTATATCCGTGATACTTCTATCAAAAATAGTAGTTCATGCTGCGGTGCTACCCATTCCCCGATACGCCACACACGGGGTTGTAAGTGAAACATTCTTACTAAACTACGGAGTGGCGCATCTCGATAAAATCCGGATTTTTCGGGGTTTCGAACAATTTCGTTTGATTTGAAATCGAATTTTGAGGCCGTTAATCCTTTGGTTCTTCTCGACGACGTTCAGTTTCGAGAAAAAAACGAGAATCACCTTTGGATCAACCTATAGAGAGAGAGAGAGAGAAAGAGAGAAAAAATGTGTCTTTGAGCCAAAAAACAACGCGCATTCATTTTACAATCCTTTCTAAAAATGCTAAGCCCTGTCTGTGCATTCTCTTTCAAAAACAATCTACATTTCAAGGAGGTGGCAACCGGTTATCATCCTCATTCGAAGCATTTTAGAATTCAGGCTCCATTATGAAGTATTATCAGCGAGTGACATGACTGATTTTCTTTTTCTTTTCGGGTACTTTGCTACAGGCATCTATGGTATGTATTCTATTTTTTCCAGGTTAGATTTATATATTTTGGCGTCGCGATTCATATAGAACCGATCATCCCAAGGATAGAAGTTGAAGGGTTCCACAAATAACAACCTTATTTTCCATATATAAATATATTGTATCCAATATATACCCATATAAGATTATCAATAAATGCACTTTCTTTAACCTATAAAAAATCCTTATCGATGTCTAATAATTAAATTGATACACGTTATTAATAATTACGTATATCAATTACATATATACTTATATCAATTATAAACTAAACTTTAATATAAACTAAAATTATGAACGGTCGTAACCAAGGCCAGATCGGGTTGTGCCACTCGACCGAAGTTCATAGCAAAAAGCACCAAAGTGAACAACATGTTTCCGTGGCGAGTGACCAGGTCTGTTGTTTGTGTCCCTACCTTTTGAAATCATTTATGAGCAATAAAGTTTGGTTATTATTAAAATGATTAGACAAGATATATCAAGATATATCTGTGACACCTTGATATAATCGAGGGGAATATGACGGAGGGCTGATATAATCCAGCTGATGTTGTATCTCAAACGAGCACCGACGTTTAGCCCAAATGCTACGGGCGAGGATCGATGGCACAAGAAACCTTCGACGGCTTCCACTCCTTCCCGAAGAAATCATCGTCGAGGAACAGGTCTCTCATCTTATCTTTCTTTTGACTGTTTTACTCGTTGTCTTGATTTGTACTCAAATTCAAAATGGAACCCGGCAGGGGAGTAGATCCAGAAGTGAAAAAAGCTGAAGTTTCAGGATATAGCAAGCGATCCTCCGAAATGTAATCCACGTCCTGAATCTCTGGTGGGGGAAGCGAGGAAGAGAGAAAAATAAATTTTATTCTCACTGAGGTATCAAAGCGTTCGCGGACTCACCGGAGTGGAACGGGGACTCGCTGTCCCGCGAATAATTAGGAGTTAGAGAGAGAGTGAAACAAGTGAATCCATGTATCAGAATAGTAGGTTTCGAAGGGTCTCGGGTCAAATACTAATTTGAGGCTCGCGACCAAAAGCTTGTAATTAGTTATGTGACGCACGAACATCGCCGTGGCGTACCGTGGACGGGCGTCTGGAACTATTAAGCTGTACCAAGGCATCTTGATTAGTACGTGATACACCAACAATATTTCAAGGAGGGCCGACGTGCTTTGCAGCCAGAAACGACTCCTGGCCACCGCCGCCGCTTTCTCTGGATCAAGAACAGACTCTTCCACACGGTTAGCTCCATGCTCCTTCGCCGGAGCTGCGCTTCTCCTATTGCTTAGCGCGTGGAAACTTGAAGTGTGAGAGCAAGGAGGAAAAACGCGGCCTTTCAAATGCTCGCTATCGCCGAGCCATACAGACTTCCAGTCGGCGGACGCGCTTGAAACACTTCCGACCCTCGTCGTCGCGTAGTATTTTCCTCGGTGGCCAAAAAAAAAAAATATTCCGAGCCAAGAGCTCCGTCGTGTTTGCCCTTTTCCAGGGTCGGGAAAGCTTCCAGCCGTGAGGCCGATCCTCTTTTGCTCGGGCCTTGCCGTTTCCGTGTCAAGAGTTCCATTTGCTGCCTTCCAACACTTCCCGAGAACACACCTTCCTCGGTCCGAGGCGAATTCCCGCTCCCCGTTTCGTTTGCTCCGTTTTACTCAAACATACATACCTACTTCCTCGAGTTGGAGGCATGCATTCGGCACGAAGTGTATTGCTTCAAGGTTCACCTTTCCAAGCTGGAAACTTCGTTCGGACCGGCTCGAAATTCGCCGCTTTTTTTTTCATTCCGTTTCGGATCCCTCTCTTGTTGAACTCCAGACTCTAGAGCTGCGTCAGCCCCTCCTCGTCTTTCTCCGCCTTGTCGCACTTTCGGATCTCGCAGCGAGGCGCTGACAGAGTTTTCCTTCTTCCGCTGTCCCTTGCAAAGTGCTTTGATGGAACTTGTTGCCGGTATAAATCGAATCGACTGTTGATTTATGAAATTACATTGTCGGCGGCCCAGTCGTTTTCTTTCGTCTGCGTGCTCTTTCCTTTCTTCGACTTCTATTTTCTTTTGGCGTCCACTTACGAGTACTAGCATTTGCGAGAGAGCCGGGCGGGCGAGCAGGCGGCAAAAGGATCTGAATGAGACCGGAAAAAGTACAATGGTACTTTTTTTCCTCTCTCGCGGCATGAAATGACAGTGTGAGCTTGGATCGTTGCTGCCGTCGCTCGGAAGGTCGACGTGGGTAACGAGGAAGCCGCGAAGAAATTCCGACTCAGTTGACGTCAGCCGAGTTATTGCATTTCGTTGCATCGTTGCTGACTCAGGGTCGGGCGTGACTGGCGGTGTTACGATTCACACGGCAACACCGACCGACGCGACCGCGGCCGTGTTTGTGGCCACTCCGAGTGTAAGAGGATTGAGTCCAAAGAGCAGCTTGCGAGGAAAAGCTTAGAAACGAAGATCAGTGGCTCCTTAGTAGGATGCAAGAAACTCGTCAGCTGTTCTTGGCAGCTCTAACAAATCAAAGTTGATTATTCGATCAGATGAGTCATAAAATGGAGGTTCGGGTCAATGAAGGGCATCTATGAGCAGAGAGGGGCTCCGCTGTATTCATCTTCGGCTGATCGCATCTTTTGCTCTTTTCGGCGACAGCGTCATCAAGCGGGATTCGGGAGTGTTGCCGGAGGCCACAAGATATCACAGCAGAACAAGAATTAGCGGAGTGCAATCGCCACGACGACCGACGTGAAGGAAACGCTCGATGCACGATGCGAGGAGATCGAGATAGGGCTCAGACGAAGCACTCGTGAAGAAGGCGGAAAACTTCGCAGATGGAAACATTTGTGCTTCACGTGGCATGAGTAGGGAGTGAGGCTACCGCCAAGGACCCTATTCACTCACAAGGACAGATTTTTGACGCGACGAATCTGCATTTGGCATGTCGTCAATGCATAGATCGAGAGATATATGAACAATGTCTGATTTTCTCATTGCTCAATATTCCACAACACACAACAAGTATTGGTTAATAAACTTTGTACAATCGATTTTCTCGTTTCACTCATAGACATCAATCATCCATAAGTCAATGGATCAACTGAAACTGATTAATAGGCCCCTGAAATACTCATTGATTCACCCGTCAATCCGATCATCCATCTAACCGATAATACTGCGCTTCTTCTGGCAACAAATGCTTAATTGAGAGGTTTGATCGTCGGCTAGTCTGATTCCATTGTCTGAGAATCCCTAACGTAAGGAGTGAAGTCGAGTGAAATCGGAGAATCAAGGAGTTCTCCGATTTCTCGAACGAACAAGTTTCCTTGCACGGTATATACTGATGGATCCAAATTGAATCATGATTTATGTCAGAACTGTTGAATTTCGACCATCACCGGTAAAGAGAATCAAACGCCGTTTTTTTTTTTTTTTTTTTTAGGATCAGCAGTTGATTATGCGAGACCGATCGCGGCTGAGACACGCTGAATTCACGCTCGCTTCGCAGGTAAGGTAAAAGGGGATCCTGGAAAGGACGCTGCTGTCGACGAAAATTCCAGATGTGGCTGAACCTTGGCCGATAATCTGCTACCGTAGAGCACAAGAATGCCGAAATCTCCAAATAAAAGTCTTCCCCCGAATAGAAAACAAAATTGGAAACGCTAAAATCAAAAACAGTTCCTCTCGATAGGGAAATCTTCCGAAAACAAGGCAGTGCCTTATATTTGATGATTCTGGCTTGTGCCTTACATTCGGAGTATGCCTTTCATTTGGAGAAACACGGTTTGTAGGTCTGTACATTGGTCAACATCCCCCAGGTTGAAATGACGAGCTAGTGATTATCGATATGAATTTCTATGAATCGTAGTCCCGTCTTCACTTTGAGAACGGAATCAATTCGCAAGTCGATCCTCTCACCCTTTTAACCGAACTAGATAATTTCAATCGACTTGAGTTATTTCCTCTCATGCCGGAGGTGATGCTCGGTGGTGGAAGAGTGACAGAGAAGAAAAACATTTCCACAAATTCTAAATATTAGGTGACGAGAGGGCAGTTCTTCGGAATTCACCCGGTAGTCTCACTTTGGGAGAGAATCATCATCCTGCCTAAGATGTTTTAGTCACACAATGTACATAAACAGTATGAGCTGAGCTCCCAGAATGCTCTCGGCCATCTTCTTGATGTTCTTCGTTTCTATGTTATGAGCATTTTTCTGACATTTTTCGATTCCGATTTCCATTTCAAACCCTTTCATCCGAGGGGTGGAGAACAGGGTGAGTTCACAATGTTCAACGATGACCTTGGGGTGAAGTCCTAGCTAGCTCTGCGGCTCAGCCTCCAGGTAAACAGCTGATCTACATTCTCAGTTCTCGGGATTTCCACGGAATGTCAAGGTTTCAATGAACGTTTTTTGGAAGCTCGGGAATGAAGGAAGTCAGAAAGAAAGTCGAAGTCAGGGCGAGCGCGGCAACAGAGAGCAACTCTTCGAGCAAATTCAGACTGAAGTCTGTCGAGCGCGAGTTTGTTCAGGTCGAACTCACATCCGAGAAACGTCGACAGCGTGTACTACGAAGGCACGTTCTAGTTCGTGACGAATTCGTCAACGACGTGAGTTGTTACCATGGAGGACGTGAGTCGAGTCGCTATCTGGGCTGTTATGCCATCTTGCTCCTCGTCTAGTCCCGAGTCCATACCTTATTCCTCCCGTTAATTATGTTCAGATGACACCTCCGATGTCCGCCATAATTCCATTCACTCGATTGATATTCACTCGTTTCGTTATTCTTTAATTGGAATCCTGAATCTTTGCCACATGGGAATGCAACAAAACACCAATTCCATCCATCTATCCATTTGTTCCACCGTCCTTGGACGTAATTGACAGTGGGCGCAGTTTATCCGAGGTCCGAGGAAAGCACTTGACATGAGGGTCTTCAAAACGCCTACTTCCGTGTCCGGGTTTTTAGCTGTTGTTATCTCTCTCGGGAAACCTGAGGAGTCGAGTATGGGTGGATGCTTTCCATCGCAGCTTCGCTCGGCGGATCTTTCTCTCTCGCTCCCCTTAAGTGAGTCTCGGACGACTTTCGGCTCAAATTTAAAGTAAATAGAAGCTTGAAGCTTTTTGGCTCTGAACTCGGCTTGCCAGGCGCTAAAATAAACAGGGCGCGGCTAAAAATGAGGAAGAACCTCAGAGAGTTGGGAAGAAGCTCTCATCTTGCCGAAACGGGAACCGCTTCTTCATTCCTCTCAATTCCTTGAGGGGAAATCAAACGAAGGAGCTCGAGCGGCTTGCGTAGAGGCAAAGCCTCCCAGATGGCAACTCCTTTGATTTTGCGTAGCCGGTCATATCCTCGGGTCTCCTGGAACTTGTCTCCTCATGCATGTCACTAACCGCCCCCGCCCCTGCTCATTAGCCGAGGTTTGCACCTCATCAATCTGTCAATTAATGTTTTGCAAAATGTGGGTCGATTCCTCATCAATTTCAAAAAGGTCCTTTCCATCAACTTCCGCATTCAGGTGAAAACCAGTTCCGCTCCAAGTGAGCAGCAGGAAATTGGAAGTCCTATTCTTAGCTCAAAATCACATCCAGCTAAGCAGAGCGTTTCAAAAGTGAAATTGAAGTCGCTGTGACCGCGCGAAACATTGAGACGAAATCGAATGCCATTGCAGCGGGACTCTTCCAACTTATTGAAACGGAAAATTGAAATCCCGTCGCGAAAACGTCACACTCCTTGCACTGACCATGGAGGAATCTCTCCAAGGCAGGAAATGTGTTTGCCCCTTGAAGAACCGGGGTTCTGAGGTGCAGTAGTCGGTGAATCAATGTTCACCAAGAGGAGAGGTTTGACGGTTTTGATCAGGCGATTCAAAGCCTGATCAACGAAAAGATCTCGTCGTAGATTTGAGTTTGAATGGGGAGGACGCTCAAGAGTCCCAAGGTCTGAGTTGTGTGAAAGTTCGAGAGAAGAACATCCGAGTGTTTTGCTCAGCAACGAAGAGAAAAAAAATAGTGTTCGTCTCAGAACTGCTGTCGGGAGGAGAGGTCGAAAGATTCCCAAAATTGAATATATTTGAATTTGTTTAGGTTGCGAGAAGCGACCGAGGAAGAGAGTGCTGTCGGGTGCGGAAGAGGAGAGCGCCAAAATCACCTCTTGCTCACACGAACAGACTTTACGTCGCTGAATTCTAACATGTTTGATGATGATGATGATTGCCCCAAGCCATACAAGCAGCTTTGAACTCTGCCGAACTCTTCTTGGCCGGCTGCACGGACGGAGATGGTTCAGGATCTCATGTTTGAAATTCGAAGAGTGAACACCGAAATTCCTCGACGTTTGTGAAGAACACTTCTCAATCACACAGCCTTCAATCCCGAATCGAGATGATTCCATCTCGTACATCCAACACAGACGACAGTTCACGAACTTTGTTTCTCCGTCGTAAAAGAAAATGAACGTTTTGTTCAGTTTCAAAGAAAATCTCCACAAGCCCCCGGTATAAAGTTTTCCGACACTTCCCCTTGTCGAAATGCTCTTTCTTTCTAGGCCTCTAAAACTAGAACTTCTTGACCGGAAAACCCTTGAAAGTCAGCCCATGGGTCGTGCGTTGACACAAGTTCCACTGAGGTCTCACCAGACTCATATTTCTCGCGGATCGAATGGAATTCGATGTCATCATTCTTTCACCGGACAAAGGAAGTTGTCCAGCGTGCCGCGAGCGGTCAATGTTGGGGAGTAGCGTCCTCAAGAAGCAGAAGGAGTCGGAAAAGCCCGTCAAACCTAGCCTTGCATCCGTCAAACCGGAGGTAACGAGTCGTGTTCACGGTCGCCCAGTGCTCGATCAATTCAGATTATGGATTATTTCCCCGAATTCGTATTCAGGATTTTGAATCGTCTGCACTCTGGTTGAGTTTATAAATCAATTCCAACCTCTCAGGACTGTTAATGAGTTTGAAGATGACTTGAGTTGAAGAAGGGAGAGGATTGAAGCGATACTTTTTTCGCTCACATGTATATTTCCGTTTCTCTGGACCCTCGTGCATTCCTGACTGAGAAGGAGTCCAGGAAAAGAAACTACGGGAAAAGAGCGCTCTCTACGAAAAGCCCCGAAGTTCTTCTTGTCGTTTCTTCAGAAGAACGACGAGGCTTCATTATCACTTAACGAAAACGGCGCCGTTGCTCGTCAAGGACGCCGAGCGCAGGAATCTCGAATGAGAGGAAATATGTTCAAGGCGTGCGATCGCCGTTCCAAGGTGTTAACGGGCTCGCCTGCACGCAAGCTGTTGTACTGAAGCGAGCTTCCGTACATGGCCCGATTCCGCTTTCAACGCGCGTTCGTGCTTTTTCACTATCGTAAATGCGTCCTTTATCATCAGTTGTGTTCCTTCAACGTCGTGTTCTCGGGTGGACGGCCGGCGCTTCAGAGGGAGAAACGGGGTCGATGTCTGGACGTCATGCTTCGAACTCAATCGAATGTTTTTGTTGCTCCCCCTCCTCCATCGCTGAAATGTTTCTCTCTTCACTCCCTCCCCTCCCCCGCGTAATGAATCCGGACAATCTGGATCGGAACGAGGTAAATAACGTTCTCGGGTATGACAGACGGGATAGTTCTGAATTGATGATGTCGACGGGATGAGTTCCCCCATCAATCTTTCTGGGCGCGCCGGTTGCAAGCATTCCCTTACCGAAAATTCCTACCCGCCTTCTGATCGTTTGCGAAGAAGACTGTCATCCAGAATGGGGGTCATGGAAAGAAGAATCGGTCGTTAGTTTCAAAAACACTCATTCTCTCAATGGAGAAAACGTTTTCAACTCGGGATTTGGCGGCAGGGTGAAAACAGAACGAAAGAGCGCCTCGCCCTTCCGTGAACAGACTCACCTCAGTCGGTTGAGAAACAAGAAGGTCAACCAAATGGAGCGGAAAGCCTCCACGGAATAGACTTCTCCGGTGTGTCTGCGTTATGAGTGCGATCAATCAATGGAGGAATCACAAAAGATGCGCGAATTCACGCACAGAAACTACTACCACTCCAACATTTGGCCGAGCTAGCGATGTGAGAACGCAGCGAGCAATCGGAGCGCGGAACTGCCTATCGGGTTCTTCCGATTCTCGTCTGCGGCCTCCAACGAATACCAACGATGTCGACGAGCAGCCAGAGTGTTTTTGATAGTAGGGAGCTGAAGAGAAGAGTCGAAGGCAATGTGGATGCGATCCTCCGTGAACTCCTGGACGGAACCGATGAAAATCCTCATCCTCGAAATTCCTTCTCGATTCCTGTTGTAGTTCCATGGAAAGGCCACCTGCAAGACCAAGTGGTTAACTTTATAGCTGCTAAGAACAATCTGTTTGAAAGAAATGTTGAGCGCATGTCAGATGGAGACTAACAAAAAGCCGTTTGACATTGACTTGACATGTACACCGAGCATTTCCGACATGAATCTAACAGGAAACGAAGACACGGCCCTCATTTGTGGTTTCTTTCGTATAATTACATCCGGAGATCCGAGTTCCGGAATTTCAAGAAAAACTGGTTCAGAATCTGAATGTTGAATACCTCTGGGAGCCGTGGGTTAACTCCTGCGGAATTAACTCGGCGTGCGACCGCAGCATCTTTTGAGATGAGGTTAAATGCGCCAGTTTGGGTAAATCCACAGAGCAGCTCGCGAACGAGATTCATCGTTATGAGCTCTGCAAAACGCTTGCATCGCAGCGGTTTCGCCTGAGCCTCCATATGTAAGTGCGTGTAAGCGTATTGGTGACCGAGTGCAGGTTCACGTGCACGTTCTCTCTAATTGCGGCAATAACAAGACACGACATTACGACAGTGCGCAGCATTCAATGTCGTTTGAGCTGAGAAACGATTGCGTTCCGCATCAGAGCGCGGAGCCGTAAACTGACATTCAGCATCCAGCTTGTAGGACACTGCTGGTCTCCTTCGAATCCTTATTCCTTCCTTTTCTTTCAACTCTCACAAGGATAGCACAGGATCCTGCGTCAAAATTTCGGAGTAGCAGTTCTTGCCGCAACCTTGCTGCTGAGAGAACCCATCACGCGCTCCTGCGGATCAAACAGCATCCGGAACTGGTAGCGCGCGTCTCATCCTTCAGGTCGATACGGTTCGCTGTCGATGGAACTTCCAGCAGGCGTGACCTCTCGTTGAATATATCCTTCAGCAGGGTTCAGTCGACTTTAGTTCCCTCTCACATCGTCGAAATGGTGGAAGAAGACGCCATTCGGATCAGCCGAGAACTACAACGACTTCCCGTTCTCGATCGCCGCCCGCCGCTCGTGGCTTTGGAAACTCGAAATGTCACCGCTAAGCCCTTGTGATCACAGAGAATGCGAGTGGGTAACGCAGCGGGCTCTAACGCTTCCCGGGGATTCATTGCGATTCGTTCTTTCACTCGTTTGAGTATTGTTTCGCTTCGGCATGTGTTCGTTTCGATTTCATCGAACTTCGGCAACTCGAGCCTGAGACTTGAGGTTTCGAAGATTTTCGAAAAGATCTAGAAGTTCCGATTGTTCTGTTTATGTTTTTGAGTTCGTTTCGCTGAATCGATGGCTGCTTCTCACTTTCCTGTCAGTTAGCTCTATGGGAAGCCATCGGCCTCGCGGGATCCAGTGATACCGTTCGGTGAAAAGGATATCGGGGGGAGGGGAGGGGATATCTGACAGTTGATAAGGCGACTCGCGTTATCGGCCTCTCGGATGGCAAATCGCTCCGATCGCTGCTCCTTCGTGTCGTTAGCAACAAAAGCAACAGGCGTACCGAGTTGACGAGGGATCTTTGCAACGCCCAACGATAATAACTTTGTCGACAACTCACCCGCAATCGATTGCGCCATCGAGCTTGAAGTGCCCACTTGGTCTTTGACCGGTTTCATGGATTTCGAACTCCGCGAGAAGTCGTTGTATCAAAAGATTGTTTTTCTGAATATTCGCGGGAGTGGAGTTCCTCAATCGAATCCAACAGACACAGATGAATGATGATGATGATGATTCTCGCGTGGCAATGCAGAGCTCGGGGGTATGGTGACAGGGAACGATACCGCATCTGGGAAAAGTCCCCGCGAGCGAGTAAACTTCTTCATGATCGAAGGCACACAACGCGGTGGAACACGATATTGCAATTACTGACGTCGCTGTGTCGCAAACTCATTCATCATGCGCGAGAGACGCTCCGCTGCCAGTTCACGAATACGGTATTGAAAAGAGTCGATGATTTTGTGTGACTCCATCAGCGTCTCGGGAAACCATTTCGTTTTCATTGACAGCGACGAAAACTTTTTAAAGAGTTTTCAGCAAGAGGCGAGAGGTTCCAAAATCTCGCCAATCTTCACGGTTGCGTGGCCAATGCCTCGTTGTCGCTTCACCGTGAGCAATTCATCGACACGACTCCGCGAGAACGGAGCGGAGATGTCTCGTTTTCGTCATGCCTTGAGGGCACAGAAACGAAGTTGAAACAGAATTCCCGTCGATTCTCCCAACTTCTTCCGCCGGCTATCTTGAACCCGCTCTCTGAGATTTTCCGAGCTTCCATTTTCCAACCGATGTCTACTCAAAAGCCTCTGTGAGTAGGCGACGCTCGCTACGCTCGCGAGTGGTTTCGATTTCGATTGACCAACTGGCCCTAAAGTTTCGAAAGCGCCATCGATTATGAGATCGGAAAGACTACGGGCATTGTTGACCCCGAACGAAATATCTAAGCATCATAGCTGAGTGATTCAAATCGTGGATATCGGACTTTTTCGCTCTCAAGTATTCGAGTGCTTGGAAAGCAGCGCACACGTTAGATCAAGAGGTCGTCCGAATCCAGTTTTTTCCGTATATTAGGCTCCCGAGTCATACTGCCGTGTCCTTCGATGATTTTCCCTCGGACTCTATCCTCACAAATTGCTTTCCGAGTCATGGGAACGTCCGGGCTGATGAGTTCCCGTGAGATGAGATATGCCGCTGATGGAACACTCCGTCGGCCGGCCCTATGAATGCAGGCGAATAGACGACAAAAATCATTATGGCTCCGTAATCATAGATTTCCCGAATGGAGATCCATGAGCGAACATTGCTGAGAAATGAACATCATTTTCCAAAACAAGAGGAAATCGTCAAGAAGGATCGAGAGGAAAACATTCGTTCTGATGTGAATCGCCCCGATTGAAACGTCCTCTGTACCGCGTGCGTAAAACCGCCGCGCCGCGGCGCAACTTCCAAGCGAGTATGTTCCACATTCTTATGCTCATGATGATTCAGAGCGCGAGTCCGTGTGTTCTCGTATGCGCATGCATGAAAGAACGTTTATGTGAGGCATTACGGGAGCAGAGGAAAGAAGAGGAGACTTGGCTAAGCAGGAACATTCTTTTGCGACGCGGCGAGACGTTTCCCGCAGGGAACGGCCCCGCGGGAAGGTGTAATAGGACGAAGCCGCAATTAAAACTTTGCGTCTGTTGGAGACAAAGCAGTTTTCTCTTCTCGCTCGAGCCCTATGGGTCACTCGCCGGTTTTCCCACCAGAGATCGCATCGTTAGTGGACGGCTCACCTCGACGTCGCGACGTTGAGCCGGCGGCCAGGCTCCTGGTTGACGGAATGCTCTTCGAGCAAAAAGGAATTCCCGAGAAACCTCGTATCCATCTCGGATCATATAGAGATCCTGTTCTTCATAACAGAAGATTCCGGTTTGCTTTCGAGTCCAGACAGCGGTCAGTGAAGGAGAAATCTTTAAAAACGGTACGGGCTAGTGACCTCTACGTAGTTCGGCGCCAAAATATGAAGAAACGAATCAATAAGGACGAATTCAGGAGCGGGTAGAGGTCTAGTTTTCCAATGATCGCCAGAGGTATTTCCAGGCGTCTTCAAAACTGATGTCGGAGTCGGGAAGGAAGCAGCCATAGAGCTCAAGTTTTGGGTCAGAAACAGACCGAGCATGTATTTTAGCTTCGGTTCGGACGTCGAAAAGTCTCGGCTAGCACCTATCGGCGACTTACGGCACGCTCGTTGAACACAGAATACATCCCAGGAGCTAATTTAAGATCGACGGCAAGGAAACAGGCGGAAAGTCCGGTGGGCAGGAAGAGAGAAGGACGCCACAAAGTTTACAAGGACTTGGTCTTTTCACGCCGAGAGCCAAACTGTGTCCGGCCAGGAGGAAGAAAAAAGAAAAGCAATCTTTGCTCCGCGCGTCCGTCGAGCCAGCCCGACTCCCGGGGCCCTGTTGTGAGACTCGGCTCAGGTCTGGAGATTTCTTCTGTTGTTTGAAAATGAAAATACTCTGATTTTGACGTAAACCGCTGCCGAGGTTGCAGCAACAACAACGACGATGGCCACGAAACCGCTGACGATGAGTGGTCGCTCGGCGCAGCGAGAAAAATTCCATGAAACCTGGAACAGACAGACATTCGTCGCAACGGATCTCGCGTGTCGCGTGAGAGACGTGACGGCTTTGGAAATTCTGTCTGAAATCCGAGTTGTCGATGTTTGTGGTGTGATGCAAGCAGGGTTCAGACGGGTCCTTCAACCGATATCCTCACGCAGGCGTCGTACGTGGTGGGAAGAAAAATGTCTTTTCTAAATATAAAGTGAAGTCCGCTTCGCTCGTAAAACTGTCATCCCGCAGCTCCTCTCGATGAATCGAGCCAAAATGGAGAGTAGGAAAGCTGAATCTTGTTCACGCGTCACATGCGACACCAACAACCCGACAACAAACAATCGATGTACTCGGCCCGAAGTTCACTCTGTAATATAAAAGTTTCCGAACTGTTGGACTTGGGAAATCCTAATTTGCTCTCAGCCCCGAACGTTGACGTGAGATGTTTTGAGCCAACGCTCACTCCGGCACATCCTGTTTCCACAAGTGAATCTGGAAACTCGAAAAATGTATGTACTTCATGTATGGACCTTTTCCCAACTTCAGGAAAGTTATCGAAAAGAACTCCTCGTGATCCACCAACCATTTGGTAATCAGAGTTTGGGGTGATCGAAGTTTCCGAAGATTTGGATATGCTTGTCTGCTCATTGTTGGTTTCTCGACATGAATGTATCAAGTCGCTTCAACTTAGTGGTCGACTGCGACCGAAAATTGCGACCGTCGGCGCGGCGTCCTATCGTCCGCTGAATCGGCTCGTTGGTGCCGCTGTGGGACTTTAGCGAGAATGTTCGGTTGAGGTAAACAAAGGGATGAATGATCTTCGTCAGCTTAATCGAGCCAAAATGAGTCGGTCTGCGAATTCCCGCCTCAGAGAACTGAAAGACAAAAGCGCAAACAGGGCTTCGCTAGGTCAGCTCTATCCTTTGGCTGAACTCCTGGACGCCAGCTGACCTGGCGAGAAGTTGCTGAAGGCATCCTGTTGGACAAACCAACTACTAATCGTCCAGGGGAAAAGATGAAAGACACCGAATCGAAGATGAGGGCCACGTCATCTAACCCAGTGAGGACTCGAAGCGATGCGACAAAGTTTTTTCCCGGAATGTCTAACTCCGGATTCTATTCGTATTCCATGAAACCGGGATGCGTGGCATCGTTTCAGAGGCAGTCCGGGTTCTACTACGAGGGTTTCGAAAGTTGCTAATCTCCTCTGGAAATGAAAGTCTTTCGCGACTGGTCCTGGATTTTGTCAACGTGACCCGCATTTGTTACTTTCCTGTCGGAGACTTTTTAAATTGTTATCGATAGGGCGAGTGAATTCAGGGTTCGGCGTGCCGAGCTTGTGTAAACGACGAAAAGGATCGAAGCGACGAGTTGGCTAAAGTTTCGCAGGGGTAGATAGTTTTCTCTCTTGAAAATTGTGTATTGAACCCAATCAAACGGCTTCGTACGTTCCGCTCCGGCCGGGAAAACATCTGACGTAGCTTCCGACGAGGCGATTCAAGAGAATACAAATCGGATGAGCCGAGTTTTTGATTTTACTTCGCTGCCGTTTATTGAAAAGTTTTCTCCAAATCGCCGAATGCCCTGATCCTCGTCCTGCGAGCGTCCTGCTTTGTTTCCCTGATCCCGATGGTTTGGAAGATGACGATGTTCGTCGTAGGCCATTTTTGCGTTAAGGTGCTTGCGGCTGCTTTCGCTCAGCTCGAAGCTCGTCTGAAATAAACCTTCGAGCCAGCTGTTTCTGACCAAAACTTCGGGCTTCCTTCTAAAATCGATCGTCGTCCGTGCTGATATTCTCCTTCGACGCCAAGGAGTGACTCCTTTGTAGTTCTTCCGTCAGGAATTATTCTCTCGAGCTCACACCTTCTGTGACGAAATGTTCGAGCTTGTCAGCTTTCAGCCTGAATCTGTTCATTCATAGGTCCTTATTTGAGTTATGTGGCCGAGTAAGTGAGAGGGACCACAAAAGTTGCTGCTGAAGGACGAGAGAGAGAGCATCATTGATCGACGTCGGACGATACAGCCAAGTCTAGAGCAGTGTAAGATGGATAGACTCAATAGCTTTAGGCTAGTCCGTCGGTCGACTGCTTGACTGGCTGGCGTAGAAGGGGATCGGATGGAGACGAGCGAGCGAACGTCGAGCTTTTGGAGCCGCGTTCTGTTATCGAGTGTTGCATATTGAACCATGGAAAATCGGAACGTTCGCACTTCCCTCTAGAATCCGCTCGAATAATTCGACCCCTGCTTCTCAGTGACAATTCTGTCGTTCCAAAATCTACAAACTACTTTGTTGAGATTGTTCGTGTCGTTATGATAGAAACCAAAACATACGCGAATTCGAGTTAATACTGTCCCGAACAATCAATCAGTCGCTCGGAAAACGAGCGTCGAAATTCAAACTTCCTCATGCGAGTGCAAAGATCTGCGGAGCTCGAAACTGGATGATTCCTGCGTTTTTCGAAGTCTCTGCACTGATCCAGAAACATCTGGATGATTTCTTCTTTCGTCCGGGAAACAAACGGAAGAGAATCGTCCCGGAAAGTGACGATAACAAGTTCTCGTCCCGGATGAAGGATGGAACTCTAGACGCAGAAACTTCGAATGTTGCTCGCTCTTCATTTGTCACGTCTAAAGTCTCCATGTTCGCATAAACTCCGCGTAAGTCGCGCTGCGTTACGGACAACGAGCCGTCGACTTGTCTCGACGACGAGGTGCCGAAAGCGCGTAGACTTGCTTTATATTACCCCAGAAACACGTTTGTCGTAGCTACTTTGTAGAACAATGCCCGCACGAAATTTACACGAGAGGAGAAGCAAAGTTGCGACAAGTCGAGATCCTCCCCGTTGCTATCGCGGTACGCTGTCAGAAATCTTCTCATCTGTCCTGGAAGAACTGCGTATCAGTGACGTGGAACGTGAACCTCAAAAGGCTGATCAGAGATGAAGAACCCGCGGACGAGTTTGTCAACATTCGCTCATCTTTTACTTGGGAACGTTTCGCTGTCAAAACCATGTCCTCCCACCCCTCCCGGAAGAATGTGTCTTTCCTCAGAGCAGACACTCGCGTGCAGAGGGTTGAAAGACTTGCTCTGGAGGATATTTTCCCGAATTTCCTTTTCTTCTTGCATGAAATCGTGATTCTCTCGATCGCATTTTGCTGGAAAAGTGGAGAGTGGAAGTTCCGAGTCCTCTGACACCGCCCGATGATCGGTTGTATCTTTGAATTGCAGAGGAATCCTTCGGATTACCGATCGGTCTTGACTGTATTCTAGAGTCTCCCACCAAATGCATCCTGATTTCCGATCAGAAAACGCGGCTTTTCCTTGAACTCACAAATGCATCCTTTTTGAACTTTGCTTTTTGTTCATGGAAAATGTTTCCGGAAGGCTTGCAGGAATTGCAGAACCATTGTTGGATGACAGCGTAGCTGGATGGTGGGGAAACGCGAAAACATACGGGACTCTATTCATGTATTGCATTTTTTCTCTCAAGGTCGCGTGCCTGATGATGCCGAACAGAGAGAGTAGAATCGAGATTGCCAAATTGTTGTCTGGACGAACAGAATAACCACGAGTTGAGCACTACGTTCGACCGGAATCATCCTGACTGTGGGCAGAATCGATTTTTCAGAAACTCCGTCGAGCGAGAAAGTCTCTAGTGCTTCCTCCGGAAGGACGTTCGTCGCGATTCATTTCAGCATTTCTTTCTAGACTTTGGGGTCCACGAGCTCGTCTGGAATTGTCGAAAGTGGATGCTTTTATAGTTCATGTTTCCTCTTCTCTCCATGGTGGTGAGATGGAAAAAATGAAATCTGCGCCTCTCTGAAAGCGGCCGACATTTGCGACTGCAATTCGCGCTTGAAGCGAAATCATTCGAAGGAGATGCTCCGGTCTGACGAATACGATGTTTGATGAATGAGTGTGATGTTTTGGATGTAGGCGTTTCTCCGATTGATGGCTCGGATGACATTTATAGAGTGAGGGGAAGGGATTGGATGTTGAAGGGGCAGGGTTTTGGCGAAATTACGACGCATTATGTGAAAATCGTCAACAAAGTTCTCCCCGGTGTCTTTTCCCCATTTGGTTTGTGGTTTCAAGAATGTGAGTCGCCAAACTTTCTCGACATCCGCTTGCGGCATAGAATTTAGCGCTTCCAAATGAACTTATGTAGTTATGTTCATATACCCGGAAAAAAAGCTCGAGAGCAGCGATTCCCGGAATAGGGGCCTTGGTCCCCTTGATACGGCCAGGAGCGGTTTCCAGGGAGCCCGGAGCCTATCTCGGAATATCAGGGATGAGTTTCGGTAAGAAGAGGTCTCGAGAAGTTTGACGCCCCGGCGGCTCGCTAAGCAAGGTGTGATCTCGACGAAATTCGGAAATCTAAAAACTCCCCGGCTATCTGAATGAATTTCTTTCCATAATGATGGGGCTCTCGATCGAACTCGATGGATGACCTTCTCCTTTGCCGGACCTGGAGCTCGTCTCGACAATACGGTGGTCTACATTGAGTGAGTTGAGTCAACTCCTCCTGGACATATGTACCTAAATGGTTCGCACATTTCGAACGCCACGCAAGAATTCAATGCATCCAAGAATCAACTCGAAATGGCAGGAAAATATCTCATTTAACTAATATGAGGGTGATAAAAACCTAAGATTCGGACTCCGAATCGTTTCCAAAAAAAACGACTGGTTTTAGAGAAACAGTTTCCTGGTTGCGAGCCTGGCTGTGGAAACCGGTTTCAAGATCGGGCTTGGCCGGGAACTTGTTGTTTTCAACGAAACGTTCTCCTCGCGACACTTTGTCCCAAAACATCGATTAGGATGAGGAAACCTAGAGAATGATTTTCTTCTGACAGTTCGATAGAAGGGCCCCAGATAGAATGGTGAATCTATATACTCATATTCACCAAATCGAAAAAACAATGATTTGAGAGGGCAAAGTTCCATCGGGCATCCAAGGTTTCAAGTTTTCGGTAATATACTCAGAACACTCTCCTTGTGAAGTGTCAGATAGACCCGCGGAACCACAGGGTTCCACGAGATTTCGCCTGTTGGAGCCTCAAAAACAGTGCAGGGAGCCCCAATATTCAGCGAGGCTCAATTTGGGAAAGACTGATCCAAATTGTACATGGCTGAGTCGGCTCTCAATCCGATAATGGCGCACTTTGGGATCGAGATTTGCTCGCGATTCATGTCCAACCATCTGCGAACTCTATTGGCGGCAGCTTCGAGAGAGAAGGTTTCCGCATCACCGTGAATTTCGCGGAAGACTCTGAGGTCGTCAGAGATAGTGCCCCTCGAACGTCTCGAAAGCTATAACCACTCACGGGGATCGATCCCACAGCGCTGATCGCTCGCTTCTCTCGGATGGCCTCGGCCATCACCTCTATGTCCCGAAAACTAAAACGTCGTTCGAAACACATCCGACATACTGAATACAATGGGGTGGTTGACGAGCGTTTTCCGCGATTTCCACTCTTCGGTCGCCGTCCGTTCAGCTGGTCGGTGGATGACTGGCCCGGATGAAAATTGTTGTCTTCTGCAAATCTCATATTAGTCCCCGACATTGCATCAATTCCATCGATCACGACGAAAGTTCAAGGTTCTTGGGATCTCGAACTCTTCCAATCTGATAAATTGACGGATCGTCGACGGTCAGGTGGAAATAAATGTAGTGTCAATTACTTAGTTTTTGGCTCTTCCTATGAGTTACGAGCTGACCTCGAGGAAACTCAGTAATCCTCTCCTCTGTTCAAAGTGTGAAACCTGAGAATGAACGAGCAGTGTTAGCGCGCGGGACCCCAAACCCCAAAGGGTGGAAGCTCTTCATCGTCCCGGGATCACGAGGAGCTAAAAACGTCGTTCGGCCGCGCTACAATGACTTTTCCCTCCAAAACACCGCGAATTCCTGATGTTCGCCCCTGGCCACGAGCAGGGGAGCCATTTGCGAACCTTGCGTCATCTCACCTTGCATCCCCCTAATGCCAGAGACGACAGCGTTCCTCGCTTGTTTTCAGATCGCTGTAGTCATCGTCGAGTATAAGAATGCTTCAGACCTGTTGGACGAAGGGGTTCAAGGCGAAGGCGGGATAGACGAGCTGAGAAATCTCGGATACGGGAGTCATGCAGGATGCGATGGAACAAGTCGAAGGTTTTGGGCGGACGCCGAGGGAACGAAGTCGAGCGTGCGTCCAACCCTAACAGGACGCCAACTTGTCGTCGAACGGAGCTCTGACAACTCCAGGCGGACAGGAAGGCGGAAATGCTGACGAAAACAGTTCACTGCTGCTGCCGTTGTTGTCATCGCTATTCTCTTCAACATGAATTGGCCGCCCAAAATATCTTCTTCCTGATTCCACGCCGAATAGGCCTCCGCAGCCTACGACACTTTCAGTCTTTTTTCAGCGATTCAAATTATTTCTCTGGTTCTGGATCCGAGGGTTCCTTCTTGAGTTCCCGGTGGATTCGCAAATCGCCAAAAACTCGTCCGAACGTTTTTGGGCTCCAGTGGAGTTTATTTTGCATTCTGCCCCGCGTCTCCTCCCGTGGCGCATCGTTTTGACATCTCTCTCGAAGCCAAAGAGGAAGAACCAACTTTTGAGAAAGCAAACGACGGAAAAATAGCGTCGGGAAACGGAAGAATACAGATAGTCTCTTTGACAACGCAAAGGAACCGCTGTCAAAATCGAGTATCGTATTTATGTAGATATCGACGGAGCGCCTTTGTCAGCTCGTCCGTCCATGACTGCGTCTTCGCCGACCAGCGGACAAATAGCTTCTTCAATCCTAGACTCACTCAGTCAGTCGGACCTGAGTACGCGGAAGGAGGACGGAACGGGAAGAACTCAAGCGAGCTGTCAGGACAATATCTCAATGAAGCATCACCTGTGGAACAAGGCGTCAGAACTTCCAGCCGAGTCTGTCATCGTTTATTCCTCGCTGATATACTTTACTTGGAAGGAATTTCTCCGGAGAATAAATCCGGTAGAGAGCAATGAATTCCTGGGGAGCGGGGAATGCTCCCTTTTTTCCCATCGAGTCGATTCCTAATCTGTCGGCTTTCTGGTTACGCGGGTCAAGTCAAAACCAAGCAAGGTTACCTCGGTGAAGAGAAAATCCTGGCAGACAGGAGCCAGCTTCGGGAAGACGACTAGTTTGTCAAGGCTTAATCCTCGTTCCCACATTTCGGTCTCGCTGAGACCCATAGCGAAGACACGAGACTAACGATACTCGGATCGACACGGTAGCGGCATAAAAAGTCGTCGTCACCGTCGCAGTTGCCTCGGAAGATATACACCGCAGCAGAATTCTTTTCTCATCTTTTTGAGGAGAACACGAGTAAATGAACGGATCAAATGATCGGCGGTCATTTCAGGCCGGATGTTTTCGACAAGAAAACGGTCCAGCCACTGGAAGAGTCAAGGCATCACGAAAAGGAACAACAATCGATTGATGAACCGATCGATTGAAGGAACGAAGCACACAAACAGACGATTTATCTTCATTTAGGAGTGGCTGCTGCTCTTCAACGTCAGAGCTAGCGTAGCCTGTCGTTTCTCGGCGTCAGATCCGCGCTCGAAACGATGCGTGCCTGACGGAGGGAGTGAATCCGATTCAAATATATTTGAGCTCACCGCTACCTTCGAGAGCACCGCCGCACGCGCAAAATATGGTGGACCGGTTGCAAACCACTACGAGCGAAATAGCAGCTTCGTAACCGGGATCGATGCCTGGCATCGGCCCATGTGAGATCTGAGGAAGGTGGGGGCGAAGTGATTGTCAATTATCACTTGGGATGTGGATGTCTTACGGCTTTTCGAAATAATTTCGCGTCTCTAAATGGTTAAACAGTTTTTTTCTCATTGGAACTCGGGAGGAATTTCGAAATGCTGCGTGAGATATACATCTTTAATTATTTTTCATCATCCGAGCATTCACGGATCTGCGGACGGAAGAGGAGGCTCCTCGAAAATGATGCGAGACTGAAAAGAACGACATGAAATGAGTTTGCGATCGCCATTTCACTTGAATTCTCCAGTCAGTCTCTATCTCGGTAAATCCTCTCAAATTCCTTCACCAGGTCATGAAGAGGGAACAATTTATCAACATTATTAAAGTCACATCCCCAACTGGGTATCCAGGTTTCGAAGTCCTCAGCGTCTTGGTGAAGATCGTGGGAGAAACTTGACACTGTATGAGACGCGACTCGGTTCGACGGAACTGCTGAGAAAACGACTTTCGCGGCTTAGCGCACTGATGGAGTGTCAAGGGCAACAGCCACTCACACATATGACGACATTATAGGATCAACAATGCTAGCAAAGCCGGAGGTCCTTCCTAACCAAATCGCAGGGCGGTCACACTCTTGCCGAGAGCGGAGCAATGAGAACTTGAGACTCCGTGAAGCAAGGTCCCGATTTGTCTTTGTTGAGGATAGTTCTATTCGGCACGGTTTGTAAGAGAAACGAAATTGAATTAAATCTACCCTAAAGTTCGAATAGAGATCACGCGTCGTCATCCTCAAGTATCATTCCAGTACTGGAAATTCAGAAAGTTGCGTTTCCCAGTGGATTCGGAAAGGTTGGGGGTCCGCGGGGGCCCAAACCAGCCATAGGGGGCACTCGGACAGAAAAAGTTTGAGAAGCACTGCTGTAGAGCATGCGACGGATCTTCAACCTTCAGGTGGCAAGTGTGTAAAATGAACTGGTCCCCCATTTCCGCCGACTCCCAACGGATTTCTGCCGGAGGCGCGACGGTCAATGTTCCGGAGTTTCATCGATCACGGCATGGGAGGTCCACTCCTACGAATGAGGGATCGTCGAGGCCAGTTGGTGAGAGTTCCTCTGATTTCGAGGAAATCCAAAGGAAGGTCGATTTTCGGGGTGGAACAAAATAGAAGTTACATTTATTCATTGATAAGGGTTCATTATTCGATATGTTCTTACTGTGGATCAATAACTGACATCGAGTAGTGTACCTACGTAGCTCGAGCTGAGTTTCAGGGTCGCGGACGTCTCCTCAATGTTTCGAAAGAAGAAACTTGTGGTCGTCATCGTTTCTACGACAGCCTCGTCATCATTTTTCCTAAATTGTTTGAATGGATGGTAGCGTTGGTCTCGGTTCTTCTCCTTCATCCATTTGTTGAAAATATGATCGTAGGCCGGCGACTCGCCGCTAGAAGGGATTTCCAGAGCGCTTGGAAAAACCTCTAGATCGGAACGAGCACGATGAACTTCTTGTCCTTAAATCCCTAAACGTCTACTGAGGATCGACGCCGTCCCTAGAGGAATAAAACATTGTCGATAGAGTTCTCCGCCACGATTATTTTTCTTAGAGGGTTACAGACAATCATTTGGTGATGCTGAATAGCACTCGCTTTCCGGAAGAACGCTCGTCGATCGACCTTGATTCGACGTGGTTCCACGATTCTTTCCGGCGTTGTTCTGAATATGCGACAAACTTCTCAACGTCTGTCCGTTTGTATTGATGTGTTATCGTGGCTATCGATTCCGAGTTGTTTCATCTCACAAGAGATTCTAGATTTCCTTCTCTACAGCGATGCGACTTTTATTCAAGCTCCACCTCGTGTCTGATTCCAACTCGTTGGTACGGCGGCCAGGGCCAACAATCCTCTAAAGGTCGTGTTTTCGCGTTTCCTATCGTTGGCATTCTCAATCAACATGTTCATCATCATGGAATGGTTCGTTTCTAAACTTAGCTCCTGGAGTAGATTGAAGATTACATGGTAGTATAAGTAGTTGTGTTGTGAGAACAGTGACAATGATAGATATATCCTAAATAAAGTGAAAGCACACTAGACTTTGCAGTCTGCTAGCTCCTATACTCTTTCCAGGGAGACAGCTCCCTGCGTAATTAATTCCGGTAAAGTACGTCTGGTTCACGTTTATTAGCTTGTTTGCATTACGTCGAAATAGTCAGCTTGTTCAGCTACATGCCCGTAGATTATATACTGCGTTTCGCTCCACTTGTGGTACAATTGGTCTGACTGATGATGGAGAAACTCAGGCGGTAAAAAAGTAAACCAGTCAAATGCACTCATGGAACCAAGTTGACAAGTAACGTGTGTGCAGTGGTGTCGTGTTTGTTTGTTTTTTTTTCTTCTTTCGTCAAGTCTGCTTGCTCTCCAGCTCGCTCCAACTACGAGTATACCATAAGAGGGATCGTTAACAACAACATTTGGTTTTCGATCGCTCATCTCCAACACTGTTTATCTGACTTGTCTGCTTCTCTATGCTCCGACTCGGCCCATCATCGCAGGAGTCAACACTTAACGCGTGTTCCAAGTATCGTCCACAGAGGAATAAGCCGATTTTCGGCATTTCTGAGTTCTTTAGGGCTTCTTGCGCTGACCGCTCGACTAGACCGAGTCGGAGAAACTGCTTTTTGGAATTGTTCATTTTATTCGTTTGCTTTTTCTGTTGCTTTTCTTCGGAAGGTGTCCATGAAGGACTCGTGCTGAAACGTCTTTGGTATCCCGGGCAGGGCACAGGACCTCAAGCATCGGAACGAAGTCGATCAGACATTGATCCCGGAAATGCTGTGGTTGTTCCCGCTAGATTTTTTGTTGTTGTGTTTTCATCTTTCGATGATTTCGTCGTCGTGTGGGAAAGAGTCGAGTAGATGAGGAAAATGAGCCCATTGATCCACTGTTTCGAACTTCCGTTCCCCTCGGGGGCCTGCGCAAAGATGAAACAACTGCTCCATCAGTCCGAAGGCTGACAGACCAGCTGTGTGAGCATTTCCCATTCATTTCATTGATGTTCTATTCGTCGCTACACTCGTCTCCGTCTGTTGTTCGTCGAGGACGCGCGCGCGAAACCTCTGCTCAGACCGCTCCCAAGGATGGCGCGGATTTTCAAATCTCCACAGTACCTTTCTCTCTCCAACGATTGCGGTTGTCAAGTTCCCGACGACTACAGCACTAACAACAACAGCAACGGTTGTTCAAGCGGACTCCCTGTTGACAGCGGAAAAAGTTCGACAACCGCTGTGCCAAACTCGACATCGACTCAATCAGAGTCTTATTTGCCGGACCGGCGCGGCGTCTGTGTCCGCTTCGTCCCTGTCGTTCTCAACTTCAAGTTTCCCCCTTCCATCGTCGCTTTGTTATAATTTTTTTGTGGGTTTTCTGTTTCGTTTGTTTTTTGTAGGAAATATATCTCATCCGGTACTAAATCTGTTCTTCGTCGACTATCTCGGCCTTCATTGCGCTAAGCTAAACTTCGTTTCGTTAAGTATCAGTGTGGATAGTGTGAGTAGTAGTAGTAGTAGTAGTAGTATATAGTTGAATTTATGAAGGTGTGAGGCCGGCCTGCCATCGGCTACCGGAATCCTCATTGAAGCATGTCACTCACCGAGAACGGGTAGATAAACTCCAGACTCTCCGGATTCTCTAGCAGCGTTCGTCGGTGGTTCAAAATCAGCGTATTCGGACACTGTAGCGCGCTGTGTCGGGCTTAATTCAACAGATTAACGGACCCATCATCTCTTCTGTGTTTTCCCTCTTCGTCACTGCTCCTGTCTCTCGAAACAAAACAAACGTTCGCCGGCACCCAACAACCCGAATCCTCGAACGATTTCACAGTGAACTGAAAATGGTTGAAAACTGCTCAAACTCAAAAGCAACGTAAGCTTTCTTGAACGAACTGAATGTTTTTCAATTGAATCAATTATTTACAACAACATCCGCTTTTATCGATAGACGATAGACGATAGTCGATGGTCGGTCGGTCCTCCTGAAACAATCCAACCGAGCAGCCAACTTACTTACCGACCGACCTACCGACCGATCGCACGGCTGACCGACTGACTGTTCCTTTCTCGCACACAAACGTTCAGGCAGTCGCTTGGAAGAACTATGAATGTAGGTTCGTAATGATGTTTCGTGTTTGGAGAGTTTCGAATTCGGATAATTTCGCTTCGGATCGTGTCTTTCACTTCAATTCTCGTGTTTTCAAATTCGTTTCTCGTTTATGCCGATTGTATGATGTGTTCTGATGAAGTAACATACATACATGTATTCCTGTCGAGTAGATGTATGGAGGATACTGTGTCGCAACTCTATGACTTTGTGTATGAACAGATGTTTGTATGCAGTTGATGTATAAACAGATGAACGTATGCTTTTGTGTTCCTTGGGGTTCGGCCGCTCGTTCTCTGTCTATCCTTCTGCACGAGTGTTTCCTCTGTCTGATCAGTAGAACTACCTATTGAGCGACCAGCAGAGGATTGTTGGCATTACTCGGATTCAATTCACGACTTCCAGGAATCGAAGTTGGCAAATTCGATTTCTTCAAATGATCTAAACATCGATTTGGAGCGACGGCGCCGTAATCTCGCTGTGGTTCCGAGTCGGGTTCATCAGATCACGAGGTGGCAGGCTTCTTTTCATTGTTTACACATTCGTTTGTACATTTCACCGCAAAACACCCTCAATTTCTTGTGTTATTCTGAAAATCTACGCACACATTCACTTGGGTTGATTCTTCGATGAAACTTGTTCCACTCGTGTCCTTCTTCCCAGAGTTAGTCATCAACGGTGTTCTATGCAAAGTAGATCGGATCGGCTCCCGTGGATGCTCTTGAAGCTATCCATATTCGTTTTTTGAGTTCGACGACGTCAGAATAATATCCAACTTGTGTCGAATGAGAATTTTGAGGCTGGGCGAGCACTTCTCCAATCCACTTAAAGTTGACTTGAAATTCGAAATCTGTTCTAAACCCTCGTCGGAAGATTCCCTGAAGATGGAAGCCATCTCCAAGACTCGTGGTTTTCGCCGGAGTCATCCTCCGTACTGTCGAGTCTCCTGTCGCAAACTCATCTGCAAGTGAACGAAAGAATTCCTCATGAAACGTAGGTAGACCCTTCTCCAAAAGTTTCCAGACTTCGCTTCCTGTCCTGCTCATGACATTTCCCGTCGAAGTTCCTCGAACTCGGGTCGAGGAATATTGATGCGAATTCCGGAAAACTGTGGTTTGTTACCTTGTTCGTTTGAGGAGAACTTTGACTTTTTTTCGCTTCTCAAGAGTTGAATGACAGACGTGCTGAGCGTGGGGGTCCTGGAAGAGTTCGATCAGCTCTGTTAGAATTCTCTGGAAGGATCAAAGACACAACTGGCGCCCCGCTTACATAAAAAGCAAACCAACCCGCCGCCGCGCCTTGGAAAACTTTTGGAGACTGACCACCGAATCGCCCAAATTAAATCTGATTAAGTCGATCGGAGTTTTTCCACTGATTGTGGGTTTCTGGGTACCGACTGTTGGATCGAACCTCTCCAGATTCTGAGTAGCGACGCAACTTTGTTTTCAGCAGCAAAAATGTGCGCGATGTTAGTGGAAGCTCTCTTCGAAGCTCGTTGAGATTTGTTCGCTTGAAAGCTTCCACCCGATTTCATTGCTCACTTGTTGCCATGGGTCCAGCATTACGATTGCCTGCGGCATACTCGGAAGAATCTTTTTGCGGGAAGAAAACCGTTTTAGGCGCTTCCATGTCTCCGGAACCGATTACAGAGTTGCTCTCCGAAGTCTCGAGAATCGTAATTCCACATTAGCGCCTGTTTTCGAATCATGCGCAGATTCTCGACTGCTGGTCACTGGTGCGAGAGACTCTAGCATAGCTAGCAAACAGAGAAAGTCGGATCCATGCGCGTTGTTCCATATTTCAATTGGGATTCTTGCAGAATGATGTACATATATCTCGACGGCCCGCATTTCCAGGTATGAAAATCCACCTTCAAAGGATGTTCGTTCCGAATTGTGTTGAGGGTAACTCAATCATTATGAACTCGGAGCTCGTTTTCAGCTATCGAGGAAAAGAAAAGTTTCGAGCATAATCCATAGGGGAAGTGTAGAGCGAAATCAGTCTTATAGATTTTCAACCCCAGTTATTTGTTGTTCTCTTGAAAGGTGGAAAAGTGGAGATAAGACGCTTTGGAACTGAGCTCTCCGATTGTGAGTGAGTCGATCGCTCATGACCCTCAAGTGTAAGGTGCAGTGCTTGCATCTCGGAACGTGTTTTTGAAAACCTCAAGTCAAATATTCGCCATCTTCATCTGCCGAGTACGTCTAGCGGATAGCTCTCTTTGGAGGACGGGGATCACAGACGCGTTCAGTTCAAAAATGTGACCTCCCTCGAATATCTTAGACTTTGAATTGAAGATCTGCGATTTTGAAGTTAGTTGTGGGTCCGCTGGAGATTTACGTGCATCGTTCGTTCACATAATCAGCATGTGCGGCAGAGTTTCTATTTTTTCAGAATTTCGGGATGAAATCCCACGCGAATGCAAAATAGGATGCTCAGTGATCAACTTCCCGCGGAGCTGAAACCTCTCAACCACAACGCCTGTCCCCCTGGAGGCTTCTCTAGGTTACAAAATGTTTCACTGCGCAATCGGGCTCTGGGCGAGCCGACAGGACGTCAATTTTCCGCAAGGATCCGAACAACCAAGCCTTCCTCCCTTAGTTCGATTATCGTCAGGAATAACGGTGTGATCTTTGTGAGAAGAAAAGTGTTGCCCTCAGCAAACACTTGTTCGAGCCACCTAACCATACTGGCTATCAGCACCTCAGCCAGCGAGCTAGTCCGGCTGGCAGGTCCACCCATGAAGGACGAAAAGAGTCCACGCCCAGATTCGACGCCCGTCCGAAGGGAAAAGAAGAGAAAACGACTCGGAGAAAAAAAAATCACGATGACAGGGAGCGTCGGCCGACTGGCTAGCTAGCGTGATTCAGACGGCTAACCTCGACGGAGGCGACTTTGGCCAGCCGTAATGTTTTATGACGTGGCTTCAAGGAAAATATGGGCATAACCCTCAAACTTTCACCTCTGCCTTCTTCTCGACCGATGACATTGACCTGTGCCTGCATTCACATCGGTCCGCGTCCCTGTTCTCTAAAACGATACAGTGATTTGCTGACAGGGATTTAGACGAAGTTTGGCGCGGCCTTGATTCCCCGACCCCTCATTCAATGTTCGCGCATACCGCTCCTCGGCGTGTAACCGTGATCGTTCTCCAACCGAGCGGAGTTGCGGAGTCGACGAGGAAGCGCAGGTAATTTGATCGCTCCCTGCGGAGCCGGACAGCGTCCTCCGGGACCTCCTCGAGACCTGGGCATACTTGATCGGAGTTGATTCAGGCCGCCGCGCCGTATCGAAATTGGAACCAACCGGTCAGTTGTCGGGGCCATCCACCATCGCCGCAATCTCTGTCGCGGCCGTCTGATTTCCCGCCGCGAGTGAAGCTCTGGGAGATACGGATCGTTGATCAGCTTTTTGTCGGATCCTTCAGCCAAATCATTGGAAACTGTGATTCCCGGCTCTTGTTTGCTCCCTCCACGACCCTTGGGAGGAGACAGAGGAACGGGAAGCTTGTTGTGCATCTTTCCGGTATTCTGAGGGGACGGAAACCCTGTCTTCGGCGCGATATTTCGAAGCATACGCGGAACCGGAGAGTTTCCCCAGGGGGTTTTCAATTCCCAGATATTCACGTCCATATATTTTGTACTCATTCGTGATGCATACATATGAGCATATTTATATCGAAGGTGTGCGCTGGATTTCCAGAATTTTCGCCCGACATCTTCTCATCATTCGTTGCGGTTCGAGGTGAGCTCCATCTCTACCTGTAATGGTGTACTTATGTGGCCGAATCTCTCGCCACGGGCTGTGAGCTTGATATCCCACTCGATGGAAACTTGGATTTCCCACTCTTTTGGCGCGAATGCGTTTGATATGCCATTGGTGATTTGTGTGAGCTCGATTATTACACCTGTCATTCCGTATCAGCTGATGCATATCGAACCATCAATGAGCCAGAACGAGTCCTTCTCTTGTAACTGTAATGTTTCGATTCGAAAACTCCCTCGCCGAGACTCCATTTTGTTGGCCTTGAAGAGAAGCAAGAAAGAAGAGTGAAAAACATTTCACCTTCGGAGCAGCGAGTCTCCCCCTTTTCACTCAAGGTCAAGCCTCTGATCCCAATTCTCCCCAATTTCGCACGGGCCTGATATTCCCTCAAATATAACATATCGTGGCCTCATCGATCACGACTTCGAGAAGTGAAGATTTCTCACAATTGGACTCCGACCGAATTTGCGTTCCTGACCCGGGAACTGCGCGAAGAAGGAGCAGCAAGCATTCGGCGCACGCGCCCGGGACCCGAACAGAGCGGAACAGGGATTTCGAGCTCCGAGGGGCTTCAATGAGGTGATGCGGGAAATGTTTCCGAACGCAGTGGAGCGAGCAGCTAAGCTTTCTCGGTAGGCTTGATGACCAAGCAGGCTTTTCGCCCGGTATAGAGTTTCCCAACACTCTTCTCGCGGTTCACGGACGCTGTTGCTGTTACCTCATGGACGCGAGCTGAGTTCGTTCCAGGAAGTCGCGATTCAAGGTCTTCTGAAAAGGACGATAACGTTCCACCTTCTTCGCTGATCGCCTTCGCAAGAATGATCCACCCGGCACGACCCGAAACTCGAGCTTGGTTTCCCTGAACGAAAGCATTTACCTTTGTCTCCCGAGGTGGGGATTCTTGATGCTTCCTCGAGATCTTTCTAGAATTCCGCTCGAAGTGGGAGCACGCGCTCCAAATTCGAGTCTGATCATTTCTTCCAAAAGAGGCTCATGTCGCAAGGTATTTCAGACACGAAAGAAATCTCCGGGCGATATTCCTCGCTCGTCGGGAGGCCTCGTCTGTTTCGCGAAGCTTCCTCTCAGAAGCGCTATCTGACCTTGCGAGGGTTCTTTTGTTTTGTGATAATGAGCTCTCGCGTACTCTAACCTGCGCTCCGAACAACGCTAGAAGTCAGGATCCGTAAATGATCCCGTGACTTTGAGGCACCCTTCGGCATTTCGAAATCTTCAAAATGTCAGCACATTTGTTCTCTTCTGAATAGACTGCTTGCGAATGAAGAGTTTCAGAATCGGAATCCCCACATTACCAAGAGAGTCACTCAAATCTCGCCACAGAAAACATTCTCGACAGGTCGCGATCGCAAGTCGCCTTGGATTTTGGGCCATTTCGAGTCATGGATGTGCGAATTGCGCAACCGATATACGGAGCGCAACAAAACGCATACTGAAAGCATTATCAACATTGAAACGAATGATCATCATGTACGCAAAGTGTCCTCGGGCACTTCTCTTGCGCACACTGTTTTGCGCGCTTTGCGCAAGCGCAGTGTTTTTGCGCACCACTTTCGCTGGCAATATTCTTGCGCGTTTCAGTCACGCGCAGTGTTCCCACGCATACTTTTCGTGCGCAGACTTTTGCGCGAGTCATTGAGCGCAAATTCATGCTTAGTGGATTTCCGCAGTTACCTGTGTTTTGAAACTTTGCCGCTGATTTCGAAGAATCATGGGGGATGCGCATTGACGGCGACCATGGCGCCTCCTGCTTTGCGAACGTAAAATTCGATAGTAGGTTGCACAATCAGCGTAGTGTAGTATCCTTCGCCTGTATAGATAACGTGTTCAGAGCTCGGGTTCCGCTCGAGGTGAGCTCCGATCACGTTTCAAAGCATCTTCGTTCAAAGGCCTTCCGTTGGGAAGCTGTTTCTGTAGACGAGAGGCCGCAAAGCTGAGATTGAAGTCGTTGAGCACGCATTTTAAACAAGATGTGGTCGGAAGCTCGGCTAGGAAAACACTCGTATCTTCAGCGGCTCTGTCTCTCTTTGGGTATTATTCCACATTCGTTCTCCCAAAGCTTCCGTCTCGTCTTGACTTCCAAACGGCCTCCTTCCTTCCGTCCTTCTCTTCGTCGATTTTTCTCTCCTCCTCCCCGATTCTTCCCATCTGATTCACTTCCTTCGATCGGCCCATATTCCTTCAGCTATTTTGATGTCCTCCCGTGCGCCGAACTCCGCTTCCCTATTCCGTATCCCTTTGTTTCCTCCGTTTTGCTTCGCCCCCTTCACTTCCTGATCTTTCTCCAGTCACTCTTGTTCCTCTCTCCGATTCTCCAAGCTCAGCTTTTTCTAATCTCTTTCAATTTTGTTTTTCTCCTCCTCCTCTCCGACCGGTTTCCCCTTTGGCTCACTCAGGTTGGATTTCCTGCCGTCTCTACTTTCGTCGTCGTCGTCGTTGTCGAGAGTGTTCCACTTCAACTAACTTCAATGTCGTTGGGCTAATTTTCGTCGAAGAGGAACCGAGCTACCGAGAGACGAAACTACCGAGAGGGATACACAGAGGTTAGAGGAACACGGGCTCCGGAGTAGCAGGAATTCTAACCTCAGGAGGCTCGAGTTTCCATGCTCTCGTCTCACGGTTCTCTGGATCTCTAATTACAAAATCAGAAGCTGTCTTTGAGAAAAGACTTAGTGCTCTGGAGCCTCTGGTCCTGACAATGTTTACTTTTCCACCGATCCCACACTAATATCCTCTCTACCTTGTCCTACATGATTTTGTTTCGCTTTGATTTCATGTGCCACATGTAAAATTCACGCTCTTGAGAAAGCCTCGAGTGCTACAACCGCGAATATCCATGTTTTCTTCGCTGCTGGGGGCCGAACTTGAGGGGAACAGGCCAAACTTCACACTGATCGCATGTCTTTTCTGGAAAGTTTAGCATGGACAGCGAGAGGAAAGAATTCTCTTTGTGGAAAGCGAACTCCACATACTATAGAGCCTAATCCGTCACAAATGCGGATCCCCTGCCCGGATTCGAACGCGAACAGCGTTCCGAGTCCGTTATTGCTCGGCTTCAACTCGACTTCGACCTCGCCATGAACTTTTTAAAGCTGATAAGTCACCGGGTGAGGATTTCAATTCTCGGAACTGAGAAGTTCCTGAACAAACGGACTTTGTTCGTTCCCGGCTGGGAAATATGATGGAGCGTCAGCGTTGTGCCGGTTGCTTGATCCGCAACATCCATCACGGCTCTCGCCTAAGCATCGATCGGTATCAGACTCCGCTAGGGAAGCTCACCTCACTGAAAGCGTTTCCTCACGCGCACGAGTGGATAAGAAAATCTGTATCATGTGTCACTATCGGTTGCTCGATTCGTTCGAATCTTTACTTTGCTCGGCCGACGGTCACGAGGTATATTTTAAGGCGAATAACGACTCGTTTATGGGTCCTTCCCCTTGACCTTCATGAGTTTCCAGCACTCGATTCATATTGAGCGTAAAAGTCTGCTCCCAGCGCACACGACTTCTCCAAATGTTTCTCGTTTGCACTCCGACCAATCCGAGTCAGACGCGGCGATTGAACATATGGAATGAGAGCCATCGATGGCCACCAAGAATGCCACGTATCAAGATGTTGGTAGCGGTGATGGCGTCCGCCGCAGGAATTGTGGAGTTCCCCAAGGAACAAGTAGGGCGAGCGGTGTGATCCCAGGCTGACCCAATTCGTCAATCCAAGGAGCTCAAATAACGGCTTTGTAGAAACCAACTTGACGGATCGATATCGGGGACGATGATCTTCGCTCCGGCTGGGTCCCATACTAATCGATCGATGCTTTCACGCCACCAGAGATTCAAAATCTCGCGCCGAAAGTCCCCCCTCTCCCCTCACAAACGGGCAGGATATGATACACTGATAAAGAGAGCTTGTGAACAAAGAACAAGAAATCCCAGTCGGTGGTCATCATCATCATCATCATCGACAAAAGACGGTCGCGTCACTAGAACACCGGTCTTGGCAATCGAGACGTCTTTTTTACGAAGACTTCCTGACTATGCGCTTGATCAGCGGATACCTGTCGCCCCCACTTCTTTCGTATGCGAGTGCTCCTATTCGTCTCCAGCCGATGCCGGCTGTACTCTAGCCTGAGGACGAATCGTCTTAGCACAACGTACAAGCGGAGGCAAGCGGTTACTCGCTTCGCTTCAACTTGAATTTGATTCGAAGAGAGTGGAGGAAAGTGATCGGGAATGGCCATCTCGAAAGCGCTGAGTTTGCTCTGGTCGGTCGATTCGCTCTACGTGGTTCGCTGCTTCTTCGAAAAGCAGAACATGGCGGTACACAAGACGTACACTTCCACCACAGCGCTCTTCCTTTGAGTGGAGGAGAAACTAAATGAGAAAACGTCCAAGAATCCATTTGTGTGGGAGCGGTGCCACGAATGTGTTACAAATGCCTCCACAGAGGACGAAACAAGGAAAGCGACACTCTATAATTGTCTGTCGATCTCCTGAGAGTTGTGATCAGATCCCTTCTCTACTCGACCTCTCGAAGCTTTCAACGCACGATGAAAACAATGAGGAACAACCTCCCGCAGTGGAAGTGACGTACGCTCTCTGTCGCATCCCGTGTACCATTCAATCGTCAAGTTCATTGTCTGACTCCAAGCGTTGGTGAGCTCTCGAGAGGAACGAGCGAGGTGTATGTACTTGACTGGGCTTATCCGTCACCCCCGGGTCCTGTCTCTCAATCAATCTCTCCATCGATTCTGAAAGCGGTCGTTCGGTCTTCCATCGACTTCGCGCCTGGAGGATATTCTGTTCTCGTAGCCCTTGATTCAACTCCTCGAAATGAGTTTTCATCGCAGACGTCGATGTATTGGATTGTTCTCCAGCTTGTATCGTACATCGCTCCATTTCAACACCGGACCGCGAACTGCGCCACCCTTGCAGATTTGCATGTACGTACACTGCACGTGCAACGTCGCGCCGGTTCGATTCCGAACGCGAAGGGGAATAGTGGCGCAGAGTGCTATTTTCGTTCATGGAGTTTTCTCTTTCTGTTGCGCAAAACTGTCCGTACTAATTGACTTCTAGCCATAGTCAAGTCTCATTAATCTTTCCCACAGTGGTTCGCGTAGCAGTTTGGGGGTTGAGGTCGCTATCTGGCAACCACGGAGAACAAAAAGTGCGCTGAGTTCAACTCTTGGAAGCAGCAAGAAGGCTTTGGGAACATACTCGAATGCTTCTTTCTTGTTCGATATGGGCGTGCCTGACTCGAAGAAAGACGAGCTTGATAGATGCGATGTATTTTTGAAGAAAACAGATTCTCGTTGACCAAAATATTATGAATATTTATAACGTGGACATGAAAAAATGATTCGTCGCTCACTCCCTCGAGCCGGAAGCACGAGCTTTGGGAGGTTGAAGCGCAGCGGAGGGACTGTTCCCTATGCGCGTTCTGCACTTCCAACTATTCGCAGCGGGATTTCGTGAAAATCACGCCGGCCTTAGGTTTCAGATGCACTTTGACGTTTGTCTTCATCCTGGAGGGCGTCTCCAGGTGTCACGACATCTTATATTAAATACTTTTCCATACTCGAATTCGGAGCTGAGTATGATGCATAGCTTGAGCGAACTTTCATTTCTAAAGACTGAATATCAAAGCTGCCACGATCTCACGTCGTCGTTACGCACTGATAGACGATCTCGACGTCAACTTCTATTCTTCGTTCACCGAACAGATCAACGCGATCTCCCGCTCCGAAGAAAGGTTTTTGAGATCGCTACCTCGACCTTGAAACGGCTCAGTATATTATTCACGAGTCGACACTGCTAACACGTGCATGATTCGGCCTCGGTTCTTTCGAAGAGCATCCGCAGAGCTCTGTATCGCTAGAAAATCAGCTGGTTGCTTTTGAAACGAATCGAGATAAACTTCTCGGATCCAATCGGTTGAAGCCGAAGCAATGACTTCTGAAAATTATGCCACTCGATGAGAAAACTCCGAAAATAGAGTTAAGCGCTCACGAAAAGTCGACATCTGCAATTCCTCCATTTCCGAGGAAGAGTTTTCTTTTCTTTTTGTTCCTGTATCAGTCCTGGTTTTCTCATATCTGAGGACGTGGAGTTCCAACCAAACTCACCACGAGGGCTTTTGACTCCCACCCGATATGAATCGAACATTTCCGAATTGAATACTCCGCCAGACGTTGGGCACACAGCAGCATTTCTCTCTCGGGACTTCGGTGTCCTCAGCGATACCGAACGTTTCGGAATGTCGGGAACAAAATCCACATTTCCGCGCACTCAAACTCCGTCGAGGGTCGCGCGAAATCGAGTAACATCCGGTTAGGTATCGCAAACGCAAAACCTTGCGTTTTGGTTCGGAGCCTCAATCAATAATTCGAGGTACGGCCAGAATCGGATATCGCGGGAAAATGGTCATCTTTCCGTGGATTCGCTCGTTTCCCGCTCATGTGGCTCGGGGTCATTTCGAGACATTTTGACGAGCACTTCCATCCGAGAGATTTCGGAGTTGGAGATTAGATTCCGTTGCGATCCGTTGGAATCCGGTCGTCACGAAGATCAATCCGACAGCAACACTTCCACCGAAGGAATTCTCTAAATCCTCGACTGACTGACTGACTGACAATTGTGAGTCTGATGGTTTCTCGAAGGATTGGCCAACTGGTGGCGAAATAGTACCAGTGAGTAAAATGATCAATTTTCTTGTTCCTGCTATAGAAACCATCAATCACGCAACCGATGGATTGATTGATTTGATACATGTACGAGGATTTGAAGTCGTCGTAAGATCTAAGGAATCAAAGGCTCGGCTGGTCAAGTCAGGGAACGATCTTCTTCAGGTGAGTAGTCGAAACAATCAATGACCTGATCGATGGATTGATGGATTGATCGATTGAGAAGCCGGCAGACACAGACAAAAGTGAGCACGAACTCGATAAGTGCAGGGAACGCGGCTGGAGCAGTGTTTGGTCTCCGAAATCCGAGATCCCAAGAACGTGTACACCAATCGATGTTCATAAGCACGTGAAAACAGGAACTCACCTGTTTTTCGCACTCAGTCAGTCAGTAAGAGCTCAAGAATCTGATCAAGACTGATCGATGGCGAGGACTCGAGTTCAGAAATAACTATTTGGATCCCGATCAACACGGAATTCATTGTTCAAACTCAATACGTATTCGTCGTCGTGACTTCAACCTGTGACACGGAAGGCCAAGAGGAGGTTTGTGTCGAAGATTTCTCAGGAGAAATCAACCTTTCAATATACATCTGAGGGAGCTATCAGGACCCTGCTTTGAAAGTATGAACTCCTACCCACGAGATGAACGACAGCTTGACGCGGAGTGTTTCATTCGAGCACATTTCCATAACTCCATCGACACGGTCTCGAGAGGGAGGTCAGAGTATGAGCGGTAGGCTCGATCACGGCAGCCCAGCTTTTCTGCTTTTGCTCCGCGAATGTTTCAAATTGTTCCCATTCTTTCCGGACACGTGTTGGCTGCGCCGAACCGAACTGTTCAGCGCCACAAGATTCGCCCAAGGTTTGCGATGAGTTTGAACTTGCGACGAAATTTCAAGATCCTTCGTTCATGTGAATTGTGAGTATGATATCACTACGACGGTTCCGGATGATTCACGATTCTTATCTCTGCCACGATAAGATCCATCTTAAAGTGAACGAATTCGCCGATTCGCGTTCTTGGAACGCGTTTGACGTCGATGGCAGGCGAGCCGTCAGAACTGAGAACGTTCCTATTTGAACGAAATAACGGCGTTAAACGTCGTTCAGCACCATTCGTTGGCTCAACTTCACCTTTCCCAAAACCCTTTAATCCGGCTTCTTTGTTCCCTTTTGTGGTGGGCGCTTGCCTTCTAAGCCGATTGAATTTCAAATTGGGCGCTTTTTCACAGCACGGCGAGCCGTCCGTTTTTGGGTTAAGCTTTTATGTCCACGTGTGGCTTGCAAACTCGACAACGAGTGCCACTCATGAAATTCTGATCGCTCTCGGCCCGAGTAAACGTCGTTGCACACCGAGAGAACGGAAATGTGGAGGTATTCAATGAGAACCTGAGCTCGTGATCTGTGGCAGTGGCATCGGTTCACTATTCCTGGGGAAACATTTTGTGATGCTGCGATTACATGCCCAGAACAAGTCACACACCGAGGTTCCTCGAGTGATGGAAAGGTGATCAGCAGCTTCCTGGACGACCCTGAGGGCGATGGAAACAAGAAGAGCTCGAGACGTCCGAGCGCGAGATCACTACACGACAGAAAAGAGCACCTCGAGCCGCTTCAAACAGTTCTCGGTCGGCTAGGTAGATCGTACGGTGTGCCGACGGTGCAAAGAGTGCTCAAGCGTACTCGACATTTGAGAAGAAAGAAACTACGGAGATGGCCGGCTCTCAGACCGATTCACAAACTCAATCGATCAGAGTGCCGCAGGGTACAGTGTTGCGTCCTCGGATCTTCACCTCAGACTCCGTGAGCTGTTTCCATGACTTGGGGAAAGAAGAAAGATGCATTCCGGACCTCAAATCGGATAGAACGGATAATCTTCGTCTCCGGACGCACGGTCGTCGAAAGCTATTCGAGAATCATCAAGCCGCAGAAACGACCGTTCAGAAAGCCCGATTACGATGCATCTCCATCTCGTCCGTTCATATTTCAGCATGATAATGTCGTTGTGCATACTGCGAGACGTGTGAAAGCTTACTTCGCGAAGAAGAATCACTGTTCCAAGTGGCCTAAAGGTCACCGGACTCGAATATGATAGAGAACGTCTGGGGCCACCTGTTCGGGTCACTTCCTGATTGAGATTGTCATCGGTGGAACAGAGGAATAAGAGGTTAGTTGATAGTAGGCCTCAACTTCCGCCGCAAAGATTCCGTTCTCGCCGCGGCTCGAAGAGACAACGCGCTGAGCGATCGAAAGCTTCTAGAGCTGTCCTGGGAACGAGACCTCGACGAACCGGAGCCGATCGCTACGGCGAGACCAAGCAGCTCGTTTGCCTTCGGGATTTCATCTCTCACGGTTCGATCTCGATAGCTGATTGGTGTTAGCGCTTTTTTTCTTCTGGAAGTGGCCAACCATTGGACGAGACGAAGGAGTGTTCGCTCAACAAGAGCTCTGGAAACTTCGTCAGCCGCTATCCTCGACTCTCGTTCTTTTGAAGCGAGCTCAACAATTGCAAAACTTGCCTTTTAACTCCGACATTGGCAGCGGTGAGATGTCGCATCAAAAAGTTGTCTTTGTAGGTGGAACGGCTTCTTCTCGGCAAGAAGTCGCCGAACGCAGCCGACGATGACGCCCGGCTTGCTAGCCTTCTTCTTCTCCTCAGATATTTCGCTCGCTTTCTTGGACAACAAGGTTCGCCGTGTTGTCGAAACCGAGGAAACGGATGTGCTCCGTCTCGGAAGAAAGACGACATACCCGCCGCTTCCAGGAGAACGGAGGAGGATGTCTCTTCACTTCGAGCAGCCCTACGCAGCCGCTGCTGCCGCCCCCGCCGCCGCCGCCGCAAACAAACTTCGAATGGATCAGTGAACTACAAATCTTTAAATCCCTCATCACACAGCGGCAGACATGGATGCAGTCCTTGCGCGGATCGCGAACGAGTGAACACAAGTTGCAGAAGTTTTTTTTTCGCACGTTTCTCCCCTTTTCCCCCTAGTTCAGTTCGCTACATGAAACAGAAGCGTTTCGGTTCCAATTGTGTTACAAACGACGATCGCCTCGTTTCCACTTGTTGTCGTTGTTGCTATCGTCTTCCGCGATTTGTCTACCACCTTCCGCGAACAGTTTTCCGAAAAAGGAAAAGTATTCCCCTCGAAGATGAGAGGGGAATTCGTTTGTGCAAAGCGCGGAACACCTCATAACGCGTCTTCCAGGTCTTCCAACGAGGTTTCTCTCCGGAGTTGCGCTATTCCTCGTTATTCCTCTCGGAATGTTTCGTCGAGAACGAGCCCAAGATAGATTTTGGGAAAGCTGATGGGAGCCAACAGGTTGGCGAAGCTATTTCCTCACTGCGCTGGCAAGTCCTCCCGAAACTGATTTCCAACACAGCAAACACTCAACGCCCGTCCCCTTCCCCTTTCCCCCTGTACGCAGCGACTCACCTGCCCAAGTTTTCCTTTTCCTCGAGTGTGGTAACTCTCTTGGAAACACTTAAGCCGCCGTCGGTGGTGGTGTTGTTGTTGTTGTTGTCGTCGTTGGCGGCATGGTCGAACTGCACTCCGCGAGACGCACTACACCTCGATAACCTCGACTCGTACGTGGAAAGACATTTCAGATTGCGTTTAGAAGCGTCGGCGATGGCAGGACACCTCACGCTCAGCACGTCTTACACACCACCCTTATTTGGGTCGGAGAACGATCGGACTGATCTACTCCATGCAGAGGGTCGAACTGTCTGAGGATTCGCGTGCTGGCTCCACCACGCTGTTGAGAACCTCAGGAGAGAGTTCCGGGACCCCGTCGGGGAAGGGATTTGCCGGAGATGTGTGACGTAACCGCCCAACAGGTCGTCTTCCAGCTCGTTTTCTTCTGTTTTTTCCTACTTTTCATTCTTTCTCCAATATGCAGAGTCGATTCCACGAGTTGGTATCGTGATTCTTTGTCTGCGAATAAGAGATTGATAATAATCACTCCAGGACCAGTGAGGTTTCGCCGTGATCTGATGAGCTCGCGGAGTGCTTGGCTGATTAAAGTTTGTTTGCGTGTCACGCGATCGCCCACAACAATTATGAGAGAAGCCGTTGGGTTTGCGATGAAAAGAGGAAACCAACGATCCAAAAAAGTCTCAATATCGGCGAGCATCGTCCTGAATGACGGTTCTCATCAACGCAACCACCGATTCTCACGGCGAAAAACGAAGAATTACTGCTCGGGATCCGACGGCGAGCGGAATCTCTGATTCGTCGAATCCACTTCGGCTTGCAATCGCTTCTCGTCTGATGTATATCCGCATCGACAGCGAGCGCGTTTGTTATTCGTGCTGTTGCAACCATGGAGTGATTCTCGTTCGTTCTAAAATTATCTCTTGAGGAATAATTATTTTCCCTTTTCTCATCGTCGTGGTGTCCTAGGGAAATAGATTTCCTTGATTGTTTCCAGTCGATACAAAATAGAGCATCGTTCACAGCTTGCTCGCCTCGCGTTCAGCGTGGAGCAGACGTTTCAGGCGAAGGAGCTGTGAACTCTGTCCGTGTCGCAACCAAACCCTCAGTTCGTTTAGGTGACGCTGTGGCGACCCTCTAACCCTCAGTCATCCTTGTCGGCAGTCAACGTAGCCTCTAACCCCTAATTCAAGTCTGCACGGATGCCAAAAAAAAAAATCAATAGATAATAGTATGCTATTAGCGTGTACGCCGTGAGTCTACGTTTGGGTTATCGCCGATACGGACACGACCATAAACTAAATGTCCACCATAAACTGGAAGAGAACTCATCCTTCAAGGAGTCGCGGAGAAAGTTGAAGAAACCATTCGATCCAACACTTGAGCGATTTGGAAGAGTTGGTAAGAAGATTTCGGACGAATCGGATCAGTCTTCTCTCGAAAGTCTTCTTCTATACACTGATACAATCGGCCACTACTATTTCCCGACGAGTGTGACACTTGGCGTCCATTTGATTCGGACACAGATCATGACGCTCAACATACAACATCGGCAAAAGGTTTGGAGTTCCCAACACATTCCGAAGATTTTCGTCGATGTTTTGGCGGGGAAACGACTGCAAGTCCATTCTTGTCACACAAGATCTGACTTGGAGTAGAGAACTTGAACTCGAATCTTGCAATGAATCCGAAGATCCCGTCTCGTGTCGACTCTTTCGCGGCAGAGACTCCGAAAGTTCCGGAATGGCAAAAGCTGGCGAGAAGCGCAAGGTCTCTCCAAGCGAGAATCGTCATCGGAGTCTGTGAGGGAGAATTGTCAGAAGATGTGACGTTAACAAAACAGAACCACTCGAGAGATCAAAAGAAAACGGAGCCGAGTCCCGGCTGCTCCCGCGGATCCGCTCAAAATTCAACGCTTTTGGCTGTGTCAACGAATCTCATCTAAAGTATGACTCTGGCGGGCCCGGAACCCGTACACCTGTTTAGGCACCAGATCCAAGACGCGACTCGGGCAAAAAAATCGCTGCCAAAGGCAGACACGCACATTGAGGCATCCGTTCATCGAAGTCATGTATGTATGTACATTGGAAAAGAGCCAGCTGAATGATCTTCTTGCAGAAAAGTGAGCCAGCAGGTGAGCAGGCAAGCAGTCAGTCAGGCGAGCGAGCGAGCAAGCGAGCAAGCGAGCGGGTCTTGCTTTCTTTCCAAACGACAAAATCGAATCAATTAATTGCCTGTGCTAGGTAGCGACAAAAAAAGAAAAATTAGCGAAGGCACCGGATGGAACAGAGAGATGCGCTAAATTGAGTTACTTCCCCAACGAATCCCAAGGTTCGCTCCTCTTTTCTGAACATTCGTCTCAGCTCCTCTTTTCTATTCGTCTTCCTTCTCGATCCATGCATGTTGCCAGTCGACATACAATTAGTTCGTCCTCGAACCAATGACTGCTGCGAACTGTTCTTGGATCCGAAGCTGCAGCAATCGACGACAGCGACTCCTTTGATGATGCTCACTGTTCGCACAATCAAAGATTGCTGGACACGGTTTGAGCTCAGTTTGCACAGATTATGCACTTGATGAGATCTCTTTTCCTCCTTCTATTTCATTGAAGTCACTCAGTTTATGTTCGAAGGGGGACAGCGAGACTTTTTTGAACAGAGATCGGGGAGTAGTAATTCGAGGACCGCGGTGGAGGTAACTTAGGTGATAGCCTTCAGGGTGTTCGGCGGGAGATTCAGTGACCCGTGAAGCGTAAATCGCCGCTGACCGCTGTGACATGTCAAGTGGATGTTTCTCTCAGTGGTCCCGTTTCCTCGGTTGTTTCGGGCAATGCAAGACTCGACAGCACTCCGGAGGTTTGACTCCTGAACGAGTGAGGCTCTCGGACCACCGAATTGTCACCCCAAGGTCGATCAATCTTTCACACGGAGTTCCTTCTCGATTATCTTGTGAAATCGGCTCATTGGTTTGTAGGGACTTGAGGAATTCGACCGGCGAGATTGTACAGAAATAACTGATACTTTTCCTCGATTCCGAATCATTTCTCCTGAACTCTCAAACAACGCGTCAAGTTCGTCATGAAATCACGTTCATAGTCGAGAACCTGGGAGAGTTTTTCTCGATGACGGCGGCACTGGAATGTACAGCCGTGGCTCTTATTGTCGGGCGACTCCACGCACTATGACACTCAGCAAAGCAATAAATCGGACAGGATCCTCCCGTGAGGATCTCAGGTCGGAGTTCAGACTCTTTTCCAATGTTGATCTGCGTCCGAAGCCAGAACGCCCCTTCGACCCTCTTCATGAAGACCCTCGATGCCAAATGCAATACTCAGCCGCCGAAATAACAGTTCTTTAAGATTTGGAAAGCTTCGAAAATGTCGGAAGACTCTCGTTTCGAAGAAAAACGAAAAACTTCTCTCCATTTTCCACAGTTCGAGATCGAGATTTGGAGGAGAGTGTTACGCCAACACTTTGTGGTCACCTTCCCCTCGGTTGCAAAATCTTCAAATATGATTCAAGAAGGATGTTTCCGAGTCCATGCAATGTTTTCCTTACAATTAGACTTCCCACGAAATCAGACTCAGTGACTCTCACAGAAAGCTCAAATCTCGGCAACTTACGCATTAAACATGAAACCAACTCAACTAGCACCATTTTTGGAAACTCATTTCGCGGCTGCGTTCTGCGTCCGCTTCTCCTTCAGTCAGACCTGTCGCTGGCTGTTCACATTTCGCCAGCTTGAAAACAGTTTCATAGAGAAGAGATGATATTTTTTTTTCTCCAACTTCCTCACTGCATGCACGATGAGACCTTGTGAGTCGTTTGCCGGTAGGAATATTCTTGCTAATGAGCTCTCCTCCCAACGACAACTTCTAGAACGGCTTAACGATGTTCTCGGCGGGCGGGCGGGCGGCGCGTCTAGCGAGTTTTCAAACAAGCGAAAGACGACTTCAACTGCTACGATCACATGTCTTACGTCGTCGTCGATCGGCCCGGTTTTCTCGATTACGCGACCAGGTCTTACGACTCAAACCCTGACGACTCGAGCAACAATAACAACAGCAGTAAAATCAGCACGTTAGCGCGCGCAGAGCGACCAGCTGTCAGGCTGATATTACGAGAGAGTAATCTGTGAACGAGGCATGGCATCTCACGTAATTAAGCTCTCGCCAAAGAGTGCGCATTCTCTTACTATTCATTCCGGCGCCGGTCTTTCATCCACCGCTGACTCTAATCTACGACGTATTTGCATAGACTATGCGCAGTCTTTTCTTGCTTCTTCTCCGCAAGTCGGCTTGTTCACATTGAGCCTGAAATAGCCACATTGTATGTTCACCTTCCGCCTCACAAGCCTTTGTGTCGCGACGCCGCTCCGTCTTGCGTAAACTTCGGACGAGAAAGTCAACTTGAAAACAGAACTTGAGCAGAGAAGCTTGTTGCATCCCGAGAGCCGCTCGCAACGATACCGCTCGCTACCGGCGGGAAATTACTTCCGTCCTCGTTAGGTTGAAACGGGCTTGCGCCGAATTAATCGTGATCCAAGACAACAACATGAGCAGATAGTTCGAGAGCAGAGGCTATCGCTAGAGGGACTGACACATATCAACGTGCAAGGATGTCACAATCGATCATGGGGGAGAGGGAAAAGTAGAATACAGGCTGACGAAATGACAGTTCATTTGATTTGAGAAGGAAATCTGGGTTGCATCATTTCTCCGTTCCCACGAGAATGTCAATGCTAACGAAGGAGATGGAACTTTGTGACTCCGCTTGTTAGGTTGTGGCACGGAGCTGCATGATTCTCGATAGGTTCGGCGACAGAAAGAACAACGAGAACTCGGGAATGAGCGAACAGCGAAGTACATGTAAAGACCCTGTGAGAGTTGTTATGATTCGGCCTAGGGCGGTAATTAGAGGCTAAAATGCGAGTCAGACGATCCTCTTTCAGGAGCGGACGCAGAACTCGAACGCTTCGGCCGACGACAGTTGCTTTGGCAGAGGCTCCCTGGCGTTCGGTGGTCAATCAAGATATTCGACAACAGCTCTGTCCTCTTTCCGATGGACCAGTCGTGTCATCTAATTATCAGTGACAGCTTCATTCGAACAAACATCGCTTCTCTCGAAGGAGACCGGCTCCTGCTCCGCAAGCGTCCGCGCTTTTGCACGAATTCACCGATTTCGGGACTCTCCACACGATCAGACGAATCGCCCGCGTGTGCTTCGTCTTCTTCGTTCGGTACTCGGTTTGTTTTGGCGGGCGCGTTTGTTTATTTACCGATAGAAGTCGGATTGTGGTGCGGCGCGACGAACGATCCGCTACCGGGCATGTATAGAAGTTTTGCTAATGAGAGCATTAATCGTTGCCGTAGTGAAGTAACGAGAGCTCTTCTTTATCGCCGTATTCGTGAGAGATAAATACCCGTCGGGGAGCGATTACTGAGGCATCCATCCCTTATTATTGCATGGGCAACGCGCTTGCTTTCCTGTTCGCCCGCCCGTCTGTCTGTCTGTCTGTCAGCCAGCCACCCACTCACTCACCTGGATTTCGGGAACGGAAACCTCGAACTCCGGTCCATTCCAACTTCCAGGAGGAAGCCGAGCTCGATTCCGATTCCCGATGGGAGCCTCATCCCATGCTGCATAGGTTCGTGTGTGATGTGAGCATCTGAATCAAACCACTGATTTGCCTCTGCAATCGATTCCTCCATCCTCGGTGAACGAATCTGGGCTTCGAGCGCGTGTTCTCGCTCGCTTTACGTCTCTCCGCATCAAAATCGATTTCATTTCAGCAGTTTATGAATTCTGCTGAACGCCTTCTGAGTGAAGGAGCCGATTGTCGAATTTGCTCAAGAACGTTTCGTATTTCCCAGCTTCGTTGCTTCGCGGGTAAATCGATTTACTCCGTTCCAGGGAGCATAGATGCGAAAGCGGCGTGGAGTCACACCGAGAGCATGCTGAGTTGTTTCATATTGAGGATGAATGCGATTCTTGGATTTCGTTGTAGAGAATGCAGGAGACGCAAAGGAATTCGGACAAAGAACGAGAGCTCGACCAAGGGATTCTATGACTCGATTTCAATCAAGAGGAAGGGGCATATTCCACTCGAAATCGTTTTCGAACTCTCTATTAGAGAGAGAGTGCTTCTACAACGAATGAAAGGTGAAAATTTCCGATAATTAGGTATCAGCTTCATGAGGAAGCTTTCGCATGAATAGAGGGAACTCACAGTCATATGTCGATGGTTCACTAGAACTGAGACTCACCTGGTGAAGATTGATGTCAGCGAACCGTCCATTCAACGTTACGGTAAACTAGAATGAAGAAACATTTCTGACACGGACCGTCTTTCATCTCCCCTTCCGAAATTTAAATTTCAGACTCTTCATCCTGCTTTTATGGTTATTCATGTCCTTGGACACGGTTAGGATGTCACAGATGAATCAAAACGACGAGCCGAATGAAACAAATCGCTTTTCATTTTCAAACTCACTCCAGCGAATTGGGAAGTAACACATACGGGAGCGGCGGTGCAGATCGCAGGGAGAACGGGGGAAACGAGTGCTGAGCAGGAAGGAACAATTCAACTGTCAGATAATCAAATTTGAATTCACGACACATGACGTCGCCGAGGTTCGACACTTGCGCCGGACAGAAACGACGGTTCGCCGGTTCGCCGGATCCATCAGTCTGCTTTCTCTCATCCCCGCGACCGTTTCCATTCCTCCAATCTGTTCACAGAGGAAAAAAGATACAAAATTCCCTCGTTCTGGTCTTCCTTTCCGATATGTCATCACTTCTATTTGCTTTGAGCTCTCGAAATAGAATCTGCTGCCGACTTGTCTCGGAGTCGACTTCCTGTCTTTCCGTCTTTTGTCTCGCTCGTCACCTTTCGATCAAACTCATCGAATCGCGCCGGGACTACACCCGTTTCCTTATCTCACTCTCCACGCGGCCTCGTTCCTCTCATCTCGATTGCCCTGCCGTGAGCCGAGATGCGTTCCCCGATTTTGGTGTCAGTGTTCGAGGTTACCCGATTCACCTTCGTCCAAGAGATCCGTGTCGAAAAGATGAAAGTCGGAACAGAAGCTCTCCTGATACCGATAGTTGTGTTCATGAAGAAACTGCTCCGACTTCAACCGCGCCCTCCTCTCCCTGGAAATCACCGAAACTCGGGCTGTCGGATGGTACTCCAAGACAAGTTTAGGATAAGCCTGTGGAGTGCAGGAACGCTGCACACCGGAGGTCTCGCGTATGCGTTCAGAGGCCTAAGTTACGAAACTTTCAACGCTCTTACACTCGCAACGCTGAAATCCCCAGAACCGAGAGCCTAAGAAGCTTGCCTTTCGTCACAGCATGAGAGACCAGGCGTGAGATATTCGGTCACTCAGCCAATCTGTCGGAGCCGCACTTTGCATCCGATGTTCAGGTGGCTCAATCGAAGACAGACTCGCGGATTCCGAACCTCGAAAATTGCGAGAGCTCAGCGGCAAAGCCGCCTCTTTCTGCTGAAGATTGATTTCGCATCGACTCCAGGTTCACCGGATATTGATGTCAACATCCTTCGACGAATTCCTAATTGTGAATTCGGCATCGAATGGCAAACAACTACGAATTCAATTCGAGTTTCCTGAGCCGTTCTCATCGACGCCGAATTCGAGGAAATCTCGGTTTTCCGGTGAGATCAAACTCGACGTTGTCAACCTCCATCCGCACTTTGAGTTCAGCTTGACCATAATGGGATTCCACGCCATTCAGAACTCTCGAGCTCGACTCTCATCTGAAGTACTCTCATATTCCACTGCGGTTTCTTTGTCAAAATAGAAGCTTCTCTGAGAACGTGCTCCTCAGTTTCAGCTTCCTTCTTGCCGCTTGAGACGATTTCTTGCGGAAGCGTTCATAAACAACTCTCTCAGTGAAACGGTCGAGGTCTTCTCTGAGTGCCCGAGTCCGTTACAGTCCACGGAAGTGGGGCAAGAATGAGACCAGATGCTTTTTTCGACGCGAGAAACCAGGGAGATCGAAACCAATGAATTTCCCTAGGCAATAAATCCACTTAGCGCGCT
>JAJSRV010000113.1:307105-327679 GCA_021527715.1 Neoseiulus cucumeris | reverse complement strand
ATTCTCGAAATAAGTTTTCACGAAAAGTACGCGTTGCTGAACGTTGAACCTCATCTTGAAAAAATTGTATTTGGAGCACCTAAGCAGGCGCCAAACATCAGCCCTCTGGTGCGAAACAGACGAATTCGGCGGGCAATTCAAATCGTGTCCGACCTATCTGTGACACCCTATACCGACGTTGTGGGCCCTGCACGTTACGTTGAATAGGTTCCTTTTTCTTGAGCATCTCGAAATAACGAAGCGTTGTACGGGCGAAATCATGGTTTTTCAATCAGTCTTGCGATACAGAGCGTTTGGGAACCATGGTGTTAGCCATGCCGAGCCCACGGTGGACCTGTGTGGCAAATTTGACAGCGATGTGTTGCGAGCGCCTGGTCAAACAAACTTCACTCCGCATTTATTGGTTTAGAAGAAGATAGATAGCAGGCCGACCTGGTATGTGAAGCTAGTGAGAATAGCCTCCGAGGCAGCGCGCTCGGTGGCGGAGCGAGGAGCGGGAGATAATAACAAGATGATTTTGGCCAGAATCTTTCTTTATTAGAAGTTTTAGCGCAGGCACTCTGCCGACCTCGAGAGCTCAGCGAGCCTTGAGCAAGACATGAAATCAAGTCATGCGTGAATGAGACGAAATACTTCCTTATCTTTACAAGACTCGCGAAACCCAAATCTCCCGGACAATAAGCAGTCGAGAAGCTCGTGTGCTATCATTTGGAGGAGACAAAGAGTTCATCAAACGAGCAGCTTCATCGATTCCCACATCGACGATCCCCTCGTAATCAGGTTCTTGGCGGAAACACACCCGCCGACTTGGAAGTGCGCGTGAACACATGGATGGCGACTTGAGCAGGAATCCTGCCGTCGTAATTCAGGCGTCTGCGACAGCTGTGGCCGGTGCAGGTGGAATTATTAGACGCGCGAGCGTAGCGAGCGGCACACGTCAGCAGAGTCCTGGGAGGCAACGCACCGAAAGCAGCTTCAAGCTACAGCGACGGCGCGTTGGAGCTTTGTACTTTAAGTCGCCGGGCGCATATCCGCCGAGTACCTCTGGGGGTTTTTAAAGGGACACCAAGATGGCCGCCAGCAGCCAGCACAGCGGGTAGCCGGCAGCTTGTGTAGAGGGTGCTAGAGAGCCATCCGTCGAGCAGGCGGTACAGCGCGCTTGAATCATGCTCATATCGACTCGATAACGAAGAGACAATATGAAATGCCGACATACAGAAAAGACTGGATACTCTAGGTACGAAAAAGGCGGCGTGTGGTGTCGAGGAGATGAAGATTTCGGGGGAATAAGCTTGGGAAGTCGAGGCGGTGGCACGAGCTTTGCGATCCATTCGGGTAAACTAGAGATCTACATAGGACAATTATGGTCCACCACACCACGGGTCATACTAGATAGGTATTTCCTTACCGTGTCGACGGTATGGTCTTCATCAGAACAGGAAAACAGCACGCGAGAACGGATGAGGCCGACAATGCGAGCAAAAGGACCAATTGTAGACCAGAGAGCATGCTAGAGTGCGTATCTTCGGTGTTCCGACTGAAGGCGATCTTCCATCTCTCCATGAGTATACCTAGGTCCTCACTGAACTGAATGCTCATGCAAAGATGAGAGAGCTCACCCCGGGGGAGCAACGTTGGCCAGACCCCTCGTTACCTCTCCGTGTCAAATGGAATAGTTTCTCGGAGAGGACTCATATCGACGACTGATCTGTACACAGGATGACCTTTCACTCGGAGCACCATATCCGTCGAGCCGACCACCCCCTTCGAGCCACCAATTCGAACGAGATCAATTGCTGGGAGCTGAATCTCTCGAAGAAACTTATGAAATATAAGCCAAGCCTCGAAACCGAGGATTTGATCACTCTTTCTCCGCGGCGCCTCACTCGGAAATCGTCATTTCAGAGTATCTCGTCTTCCGTAGCACCAAGTATGCACGACCTGTTCGACGGATGACTCTGCAGCACCCTAGACACGAGTTGCCGGCTGTCCGCTGCGCTGGCGGCTGGCGGCCTTCTTGGTCTCCGTCAAGAATGCATCCATTCATATGAACACCGACCCAATGACCACCACCGATCCGATTTGAGCGACCGAGCAATCTGAGCGACGGCGCAATCTTAGCGCCGAAACACTCCAAGCCCAGGGACGAACTGAGCGCAAGTTTTAGCGAATTCTGTGAGACGTTTTGGCGGATGGATCGCGGCAACCAACACCGTCAACGCGTACCACAGCATCGAGAACAACGAACACCCCATTCTGAGCTCAGTGCCACGATAACCCGGTAGCGAAAACACAAGCAGGCTTCCGGTGCGCTGCTTCCACGGCATTTGCTGGCGCATGCCGCTCGCTACGCTCGCGGATTTTAAAGAAACCGTCGGCATCCGACTGAGCTGATCACCGTCGCGACTCTTCTTCCAACGCTCGTGACTACGGCGAAGTCGATGGCCGAAATTACAAATCTCATTTTCAACTCTATCCCTGATTAGTTCGTGCACCACGGCGGAATTCACCATCGGGCGCGATTTCGCTCAAATAGTCCATGCGCTCAAGTCTCTCCGGCGCTCTTCTCGGCTTCGCGCTCAGATCGGTCCTCCGCGCTCAGATATCTTCTGCGCTCTTTTCGCATCGTCGCTCTTCTCGGATCCGCGCTCTCTTTGCCGTGCGCTCAAATTGCCTGAAGCCGATGTAGCGTGGTTTCGATGCTGGTGCTGTTAAGATTTTGAATGACGTATTACGTGCTATGTATTGAGGGAGACGCTTCAAGGGACGTGCCGGGACTGGTAGGGCGAATTTGGTTTGAGCGAAAAGCCGTGTAAGCTTTCATCTCAATAATATCCCCAATTTTCAAGAGCCAGTCGTCCCGACTCCATTCTCGGATACTGGACGTTTGATAGCTGACGACGAGATGTTCAAAGGCAAGAGAAACGAGAAACATGAATGCACAAGCTCCGAGAACAGGGAACGACTTCTCCAGAACTCTCATATTGATCGGGAGAAGTGTTGAGTTGAAAGCAGCGAAGCGCGATGCATATGATCCCCATGTCTGTTCTAATGTTTTGATCACGTGAGGCCGAATGCCTTTCAGATACTTCCGGGCCTCGCTATATTTGGCCGCGAAATGCGTATTCGATACGAGTCCAGTCTCTAACAGACGGGTGATCATTGAGCTGACCCTTATGGGATTCATCAACAACTGTCCTCTTTCAATGTTCTGTCCTCTGGATTCCGCTGCCTGCATGAACGACTCATGAATGTTCTGGAACTCGGCATTCTTTATTCCGAGCTCCCATCGAAATACCTGCCGGTGCAGTGGTCGTCCGGCGAGGGTTCGCTGAACGGGATCCAGATGGCAAAAACAGATGTTGTTCAAAACCTCTTGTTTGATTGAGTGCCGGAAGTAACAGGATGGTTTGTATCGACAACTGATCTTCGTTTGACACGTATTTGGTTCGTAAGGGTCTGAGAAAAGAATTTTCAAGTGAGCCGTGTATACTTTCACAGCGAAGAAGCACAAGAGCAGAGCAGCTGCAGTTGCGATAATTCGGGAACCTTTGGGGCCTCTACCGCCCATTTTCACCACCGGAACAAGATTCATCACCATGCTGCAAATCGAACCAATGAAGCGGGGTATGCCCAGCAGTGAGACTACTTTCGGAACAACCGAGAAGCACATCAAAATGAGGATCACGACGCTGGCCTCGAGGAGCTTTCCCCGCGTTGGGACATCGATGGTTCGGAAACGAAACGCATGGAAACATTCAGCGTACGGTGATGTCGACAGCGAGAATCGGAATAACATGCTGCCATCGAAATGTTGACTAGAGACCTTAGTAAGAAGAAAATGCGATTTGAATGATGTTGTGTTACACTGCAGTGCAATATCAAGCTCCACTCTCACGATGCTCTGATTTTGGGACCTGTGAAATGCCATTGAACCCGCATAACACGATGGCTTCGTCGATGCACAGGTTTCCATGCCTGCGTTCACTCTCCAAACGTACATGTGATCGAAACNCGATGCACAGGTTTTCATGCCTGCGTTCACTCTCCAAACGTACATGTGATCGAAACTGTCGACACATATAAATCGTCGAGCTCCGTTTGGGTACCAGATGAGCGTGTTGATGCTCACAAAAGTATCCTCCAAAGAGTTCGCGTCGATGACCACATGCATCATCAGGTTGTGGCGGAAGTTCTCGAAAAGCTTAGCTTCTTTAAACCAGGGTGCTGTTAACGGTGGCGTCACGAGCACGATCTTCAAGTTGGTTGCCAGAACTTCAAGGAACATCGGGGCCATACCAAATGTCGACATTTCGAGTCGGTCTCTCGTTGGCGTCAAAACGAGTATGCTTAGTCTGCTTTCAATTTTTTCAGTGAAAAACGTATTGGTGAGCAGCATCACTAACTTCTCCGGTTGGATGCCGCGTTGAAGAGCGAAATTCTCGACTTCCACGAATACATTCGGAAAAGTCAAATCTTTGGGACTCTCGAAATGTATTGCACTGTGCACTCTGCTTAGAAGCAATATCATGAGTAGAGACGACAGCATAGCGAGAGTTTTGCTGCTTCTCTTACAATGATTCGGGTGCCTCGTCGGATTCCAGGCGACTTCTAATGAGCTCCTCGACGAGCTCGCCTCCCATTTGACTTGAGTGATCCGGAATGCAGATGATTCTCGGTCGAACGCGGTCGCTCGGACTCTCCGACACTATTATGTAAAATTGAGGGAACAGAAGAGGGGATGTTCGGATCGAAGGACGCTGAGCTCTAAACGCAAGCAGTGCAATCGAATCAGTCAAGGAGAATGCAGAAAGCTTGCTGAACTCTCAAAATGGAAAGACGTTGGATTTATTATTGAACAGCGCCTTTCAAAGGATGGGAGTTATGTACACATTATCATACACCATGCAGCCTGCGGCCGGCTGACGCCAGCCGCTCCATGTTCCCTATGGGGTGTTTTGGAGTATTTTTGCGCATGACTGTAGGACTGCGTTCCGTTTTATCGGCAAATGGTGTTCGTAAAGCTGTAAACAGCTCTTTTCAGCTGAGAGTGAATGTAATCACATGGAATGGGAAAGATGAGGACAGGTTAAGAATGACCGAAACTGACTCATTGAAAGTGATGAGACCAAACTGAAGCTTCAGGAAATCAGTGACTCCTCGGGAGGAACGCGATCGCGGTCACAGGAGTCACGAAATGTTCGCAGATGTTGCCGGATGAGTTCAACTCGGATATGGTCCACGTCATTGATTTAATTTCGACGAAAACTCCGCGAGTGAACTTGACTCGAGAACGTCGTTGTCAGTAAAGGCGCGTTCACGCTATAGCCACCGCTGGTGGCGCACGGTGCGGCGGCACGAGCACAGCAGTCTACGGCAGCGTTTCTCAACCTGGGTTCCGCGGACGATTTTTTGGGTTCCGTTGGCATTTTTGTCGCGGAACCTGTGGGTTCCGCGGCCGTTTTCTCCGCGCTATCAATGAAGATCCACACGGCTCTCTGCCTTCGTATAGACCAGCGTGAGAGGGAATAGGGAAGAGAAAGAGAGAGAGAGAGGGGGGGCAAATCTGAGGTGTGGGTTCCGCAGACTGGGTTGTCCCTCCCCGAGGGTTCCGCGGAGAAAGAAGGGTTGAGAACCGCTGGTCTACGGAGCCGAATGGGGAGAGAGTGTAAGGCGCGATGGCGGGGTTTTCAATCTGGTGGCGTCACGAGTTCTTTGATCAAGCGGCGGGTGATCTGAGCCACCAACGGTGGCTCCGAGTCAATAGAGCGAGCTGTAAAGCAAGAGTGAGCACTTCACAGCCTCGGACCTCGAGAGATCCGGATGGATCCCGATCATGTCGTACCCATGGAAGCACACAGACATTGTTCCGCTCCTACAAACGTTCCGTTCTTACGATTGCCTTTGGGACAATACGAGCGGCGACTATAGAAAGGCAAACCTCCGGGAGAGAGCCTATGAGCTGATGGCGGTGGACCTGGGGCTCCCGGGCCTCACGGTTCCACAGCTGAAGGCGATACGAACTCGATACGGCATGGAGCTGAAAAAGATCCGAGACTCTGACAAGTAAACCTTCACTTTTGTCAAAAAGGGAATCGAACGGTGGTGGGTGCGTTGTGTAGGTGGGGTCTAGGGATGAAAAAAAACATAGGTGTTTCTTCCGCGAATTCCTTTGATGGGATCCTCGACGACAGGTGCTTCCGGGGCAGCGAAATGGCGTTCATAAGATGCGCTCATTGCGAGAGGAGCATCTGTATCGAGCATTCCTTCTGCAGCGTGCTCCATATAGATTGTCTTATGCAGAATTAGAAAGTCGTCATTGATAAACCTGTTCCCGTACCACACAATGCGCCTCTATCCCTAGAAATTCCTTGCATCAGAATGGACAATCGGCACCAAAATACGAAGCGATTTTCAGAAAAGTGTCGAGTTGCATCTTCCATGCATTTGAGCAGAATCATTGAAAACGTCAATTTTCGAATAAGGGTCATTCGAACGGGGATGGTTGTGTTCAGGGGAACCGGGTGCGGTAAACATGCTTTCAATTTACAGCTTTCAGGAAAAAAAAGAGAGTGGACATGGGCCCAAACATTACGAAGTAGCAACCCGCGGAAGTTGAGGCAAAATGGACGTTTTTAAAAATGAGACATTTTTTTCTCGAAATGTAAGGAATTCGTGCAAGAAACACCTACGTTTTTTTCATCCCGAGACCCCACTGCCAGAAAGAGTACGTCAAATTTGGAGGTGAGTAACAATTCCTACATTTTATTCATAGGGTAGCTCCGTTGAGTTTCAAACCATGCTCCACTGCCAAGGCACACTTTCCGTCGTGAGGAAGCGTTCGGCGTAAACATCTCGCACTCTCCCAGCTGCTGTGGAATGGTGCCTGTGGCGAGTGGGGGCCAGCGCGTGAAGTCCGTGGGCGGGGCTGGGATCAGAGCGCGTATCGTCTTCACGGCGACGCACGACAGGTCGTTGGCTAGAGGAATCGGGCCAATCGGAGCTTTTTCTCAGCCAATTGTGCAGAGCGCAGGTGGCCCTCACCACCAGCTCCGTGGACTCGAGGGCGAGGGGAATAGGGTGCTCGAAGATGCGAAACCGAGCCGTCAAGAGTCCGAACGCATTCTCGACAACACGTCGAGCTCGCGATAGCCTGTCGTTGAAAATCCTCTGGCTCTCCATGAGCTGGCGCATCTTGAATAGGGTTTTAGGAGGTTGGTTTGAAGCGGGAACGCGTCATCGGCGACGAAGACTCCTCGCGAGGGCACATGCAACGACTCGTCTTGCAAAGCGCCATTGAAGGCAGACTGGGAAAAGACAGCACCATCATTCACCCGGCCGTTCGTTCCGACGTCAAAATAGAGGAACTTGTACTTGGCGTCAACGACGGCAAACAAAATGATGCTGAATTTTTTTTTATAGTCAAAGTAGTACGATCCCGAGTCAGGAGGGCAGCGAATCGTGATGTGTTTGCCGTCGATCGCGCCACACCTGTTCGGGAACTGCCAGAGCTCCTCGAAATCCGCGATCACGCGCTCCCATTGGTCTCGGTATTTGGCACCTGCGATCAGAGAGGAGTACTTGACGCCATTCCCTTGCAGCGCGCTAAGAGTCCGGAGATGATGAGACCACAAAGCGGAAAGGACAGCCGAGAGGATCCGCAAGAGGAGAAACAACAACCACAGGAGGCACAGGAGCCGGAGATCGAAGAGGAAGAGCCGCGGCCTACCAGTCGAACGTCAACGAGTTCTCGCTCAGAGGAGTCCCAACGGCCACCCCCACGCAAGAGGGAAGCGCAGTCTCGAGCGGCGGCGGGATCGCCCACCGCGACCACCGAAGCTCTTCGCGGTGCAATCGATCACCTCAAGAACCTCGCAGCCGCAAACCAGCTCGAAGCAGCCGAACGATTTCGAAATCTTTGGCCACAGTGTAGCCGACCAGCTGCAACGTGTGCCCCTAGAGCAGGCACTTGTATGTCAAGAAGAAATCCAACATCTTCTGAGCCAGACACGCCTTTCGGTGGTCCGAACTGCGAACCCCGCGAGTTCCTATGGGGACTCCGCTGTCGCCACTCCCGTGCACTCCCATTCCGGTGCTCCTCCTGGGGACGACGAGGACGCGCGATAAATTGCACGACAAACCTCCGGGATCTAGAGAGAGTCGTCCGAGGGGGTTTATATGATGTGGGAGGTGTTGATGTTTTCGAATTCGAAGCGGTTTGTGGTGCAATGTAGTCTTGAATTCTTTCGAGGGGGTCATGAACATATAAGCAACGGACCGCGTATGAAGGTTTCGAACACGTACGGAAACGTTTGTAGCATTGATGACGTCATAGTTCCGTAGTTTCAGGCGTCACATAACGTGGTGGATCCGAGTTGGCGGACGAAACTCGCGTCAGAAACTACGAAGCACCTGACGATGGGGTGGGCGAGATTTCAAGCGGATCGGACCTTTCCTTCGGACACTTTCCGTAGAACTCGCACACATCGAGCCGTTTATATTTGGGTAGGGATAGGGATCAGTCTTACACTCCTCCACGCAGAGAGGGAATCGACCAGCTCAATTTTGGGGGAGAACTTGGGACGAAAGTTCCGCTTGAAGCGGGTAGACGTTGGTACAAGATCGGCAATTCGAGATCTACGCAACTCATTCCGAAGAATAGCCGTGAGGGCCTCAATATCAAGTTACTGAACGCGTCAACAATCGATGAAGTTCGAACAGGATCATGTTTCACTTAGCATTTGAAAGCTTCCAGTCTTCTAAATCTTCCATAAACTGTCTCAAAAAAACGAACATCCTCCTTCATTGCCAGACGCCACACGGGAGTGGCGTAGGTGAGATTCGACCGACCGAGAGGTGAGTAGACAAAGAATTGTGATCAATCCGAACCTTGAGTCATCCTCGACAGTAAACCTCCAAATTAGAATTGTGGAAGCGTTTCGATGCGAACAGTCCTGTAAATGGAATAGCAATGCCCTTTGTTGGAAATTTAGGCCTCTTGGCACTAGCTCCGGCAGGATCAAGTGTAGATTGACGATCGAGTGAAGGGAACCACGGCCTAGCGTACGGGTAACACACGACGTGTCTAGTGCGGAATCATCAACCAGAGTGTTTCTTTATTCTACAGACGTCACTTTTATATGTAGTTCAGTGAGGGAAGATAGAAAGGGTTGAAACTGACCTACATATCTGAACAGTGTTTTGGAAGTTGAACCGCTGTTCACTGACGGAAGAGAACTGGTCAATTAACAGAACACTGCAGTGGGCTATGGAAGCATAAGTGCAGAACTCCCGTGAACAGAGCTAAGACTACTTGATATTTCTCAACACCATTGACGCTCACTGCCCAGCGTATAAAATTAATGAACGCTTCTTCTATACACAATGGCGTAACTAGGGTGCATGACCCTGGGCAGACTGAGAAAGAACAAACACCCTGTATCATTGGGACTCGCGAATCAGAGAGCTCCTTCTGTGATCGGCGAGAAATCGAGTTGAAGATCAATCTAGTCACTCACTCAGCTATTATGAAACAGAGTCTCGATGTTGCGCCCTTGTATTTAATCTCCCGAACCCCAAAGATTCACTCCTGTCAAAATACTTCCTCGCAGACCGAAACTATAGTGCTCTATTTGGCTGACGTACCGATTATTCGGGAATCAGGCGGCGGGCCACGTCTTTGACACCTCTGCTCTAGATGTATATTCGACTCACTCACTCACTCAGTGTAAGTCCTCCAGCGAGGTGGACGTTTCGATGGCTTCACGGCGCCCAGTCTCAAACGAGTCCCGAGGCAGGGGCGCAGAGCACTGAACGGGGACAGGAGTTGTTGTTGAAGAAAATGGTCCAGGAGGTATTTCGAGGATGATTCGGAGATGACATGGGACGACTTAGTGGATGGTGCACGTCAAGTGGGCCACGGCGCGCCTTAAGCCGTACCAGAGAGTAAAAACCACCGAGAAAACATAACCCGTTTACCGACTTCTCGCGTGCTTGGTTGACGCGTTTCGGATTAGTGGAGATTCCGAGCTCAATACTGAAATGATTTGCGGATCATCCCGACCAGCCGAAGCCAAGCTCCATCCATCCAGTCTTCCATAGGACCTCTCCCAAGGAGCAAAATTGGAGGAGCAACTCAGGATCCTGGGCTTCCTGTCGACCTTAGATTCAAGTGTTGATCCTTGAGTTTTTGAAGTTGAGAGGCTTCTAGAATTTTTCAAGGCTTGGGAGGTTCAGCAAAGGTCATCGAATCTTCGGGTACCGCGTGATGAAGAAGCGCTTGACCTCTCCGCTTGGAGCCAAAGATGAGAGCGGATAACGAAGAGTGTTTCGCGATCAGTCCGCCAACCCCAACGCAGGAACGCGGAACTCTGTGGGCAGAGGATGCTTTCTTAGGGGATGCCTCGAGAAGCTTCTGGCGATGATTCGGGGTTGATCTGAGATCGGTCCCCGCGGACTTCCGATGCATTTCCAGAAATTGCTCGTGAGTGATTCCGAGATGTTTGACGATTCAAATTATTCCTCCATGGAATATCTCCCAAGAAACACAGATTATTATCGACAGCATCGGCAAGGTGTTCTTTCTGCGAAATGATTCATTCGACTCCAAAACGATTGTGGCATGACTCTTCGACTCGAAGACACTCTCTTGCATTTCATTCGATTTCCAACGAACACAACTATTCCATCCGGAACCTACCGGAGTCACGGACTTCGTTTCACGATGTAGACAGTGGGTAGCTTTGAGAAGATTCCGCAGATTGATTGAGATCGGATCCAACAACGAACTCCGGAACGTGGTTGAAGCCACAGTTGGAATGTTGGGGCTCGATTACCCAAAGCAAACATCCAATCCTGAAAAGGTTCATTAATCGCAGCTTGGCGAGGAATCCATCGACAATGAAACAAGAAAAACTCCCAATCAACTCGGTGTTTCGGAGTCAACGAGAGCGATCGCAAAACCGCATCCCCTTTCTGGATGAATTTCTCGGCGATCGCACTCTCAACGGGGCGGGTCGAAGAAGAGGGCGAGGGAACGAATGGGCTCAAATACGCGAGTGTAGACCATTCCCAAAAATTCACGCGCTTCTCTTCGTGCAGTGCAGAACTCCGTGCTCCGTGCAAGCATTCGAACTTCTGACTTTTTTCCGATTCTTCAACCGAGGAACCACGCTTCTGAAGTCATGTCTTCGAACTCAAAGCTCATCCAGTCAAGCGAGGCAAGTCTCATGACCCTGCCGAACGAGATGCTTGACCACATCTCGAGATTCCTCGACATCCCAAGCCTCGCCTCTTTGGCTTGCACCCAGTCTCGCTTGCTCAGTGTTTGTGCGACAGCTCCAATCGAGAAGATCAAGCGTACCAGCATCAGCGACTCCATGTTGAAGTTCCTTTCGTTCACGGGCTCAAAAGTTCGATACATGGACCTCTCCGACTGCTGGTCGGACTCGAAAACCATCAGAACTTTCATCGAACAATGCCCAAACCTCATCGAACTCAACGTCGTCAACTCAAACTTGAGTTTGATGGATCTTTCTGTCGCCCTGCTCGGTCTCAGAGAATTGAAAACTCTACGAGCTTCCATCGTGGACCGCGGACAAGGATTTGTCCCGGGTTATCATCCGACCCTGAGCTCAATCTACCTGGAACTTCCACCCGACCACGAGGCGATGAATTTCGTTGCTCTCTTCCTCGATAAGTGTCCGGGAGTCAAACTTCTCCACCTGCACGTCACCGGAGAGGGCAAGAACAAGATCACAGAGGAAACGTTCGATGTCAGCGCTGAAGTTCTCAACAATCTGCACAAAATGGTGTTCTCAAGGGATCCGCGAACAGGAACATCTGGCGACTGTCTGTACCACCACGTTTTCAACAAGGATAGGTCCCTTCCACATCGTGAGCTCATACGGCATTTTTCAGGGGACATTTGCTGGTTCGAGCGGCGGAGATCCGACGCCGAGCCGGATGAAACCGCTCCCGTTGATCCTCCATCTCACGATGCGGTGGCCCTGTATTTATTAGAGGAAATCAACGAATTCCCGGAGTTCCGGGCTACAATTGGATTACGGGTCTGGGCAGAACCCGGCATGACTCGAGCGGTCCCTAGGATGGCTCCTCTGTCAACTCTGGTTGAGCTGGATTTCATCGACTGTCATTTGACCTACTCAGAGAGCTCATGGTGGTCGCTCGTGAACTCGTCCCCAGCGGTCAAGGTTCTCGCACTTCCTGTCTGTGCGCTGTTCATCTGTGAACCGAACCGATCCCCTTCGATGATGTGCGAATCGACCATGAGGGCTTTACAAAAACTTAATTTGAAAGCGCTCCACGTAGACTCAAAGATCGTCGGGTGCTGCAAATGCCTCGCTAAGGTCTCAGGAACTTTCACACGGCATTTGAGCAATTTTTCGGAGCTCGAGGAGCTCACCGTGAAGAACGTGTTCTTGGCAGATGATTTCTTCGACTCGACTGAGGAGTCGTCGAGTTTCGAGACATTCAAATTGAAGGTCCGTTTCTGGGAAGACTTCAGAGGATTCGAGACCTTTTTCCAAAAATGCGAGGGCTTGCTCAACTTTGCATTGGAAGGTCCCAACATTGGTCTTGGATCCCCTGGGATATGGAAAGGTTTGAGCGAAACGAAGCTGAAGCAGCTGTGCCTCGCAACAAACAGTGAGGAGGCGGTTAACGTCGAAACTCTGAAGTTGAGGCTCGGTCAACTCTTGAAGAGCCTCGAAATCTTCCACTTGCACTGCAAGCAAGCGGCAAATGTCGAAGACGTTAGTTCACTGGTTGAGAAGGAGGTCCAGAAGGCGAATCGCGCGAGGAAGTTGGATTCCGTGAAATTCGTCGGGGCCACGCTCTCAATCAGCGACATGTATGGCACTTCGTCTGTACCCGTCCTCCCAGGACGAAACTTGTGTTGGCTCGAGTGCAGCTGGCCAAGACCGAGGGTTTGAACCGTTTTCCGATTACGATTTCCCGGCTGTAATTCTGTTATCTGTTATGTAAATAAACATAAAATATGTAAATTAACATAAGCTATGTTTCCTTCTTCAGTAAAATTCCATGAATGAGTCCATTTCCACAGTAGATGTCCAGTTCAATTGGCTCCAATATTGTTGCGCTTTTAGTTACGTGGATGAAAAATTCAAATCTTAACACGTGGCATCTATCTATGACTGAGCATCCACGGTGTCCACATACACAACTGTCTATGTCGAAGAGGATTTCAGAGAAATCGAGAGAGGTTGCGGTGACGGATGTTTTCATCAGCAGCAACCCCCGTCTGCGCCGGCGCCGGGGGCGGGCTCTGAGAGCTCGATTATTATCATCCGTTCGGAACAAGATTCGGAGAGCCATCCAGTGGTGCATTTAGATGAACTCTGAGTATAATCTTTAAAATAAATAGTTTCTGAAATGCTGAAAAGTCGATTTGAATTCGATAGATATTGCTTTGCCCTGAGAGAAATCGCGAGTGAGCGATCCCCACATGCACACCTTCGATCAAGCCGGTACTGCCGGTTCGCTTTCGGAGCTTCCCGAGTAGCAGCTTACGATGATTTCTAGCTCGTGCTGAGCTCTCAATGCCTCGAAGCCACAATGGCGAGCTTTCCTCGGCGTTTCCAGACAATCCATGAACAGTTCTGTAACTCCGTTCACGTGCATGGAGGCTTCATTAAGTGTGCCGACTGCAGAAGGACGTCGGGTTGTCATTTCAAGGAAGGAGGTCTCCTAAACGTGCTCTGGTGGCATGCTCCGTCGAGTGATCCTCTTTCAATATGAAGCGATTTTCCGAGATAGTTCTGATCGAAAACTTCAGGGCCTTCCTCTGCTGCTGCGTTTCACCAATGGACATATACCTATTGAAAAAAAGAGGTGTGATACGAAGAAATTCTACGATGAGTGATTGTGCATATCATTTTTGCATATCTTGTGATAATTTTCCGATCATTGGATGAATATTCCTCGAAATTCTGTTCATACTTCAGGTTTTTGACGGAGGAGGCCGTCTATGTGCGAGGGTCTTGGACCCGAGACACAACGGATGTTTTGACGGATGTAGATGTCTGCTTCGAAAAAACTCCAAATTTTGTTATATATGGGGCGGTCTGAGAGCTTGGTAAGGGCAATGATTGTCTGGCTAGGCTCATACTGGGCACATGCAGGACGTTTTTCGGACTATCCGGGAATGTGAGAATGTACGGTTTCGGTTGAAATTCGAGATGGCTCCAGAATTCAATGCCCGCCATGGCTTTCTTCGGGATAAACGGCTCGACGGTCGCTGTCCCACTCACAAAACTCTAAGCCCAGTGTTGCTCACGTCTCTGGGAAGGTTATAGGGTTATTCCCATCATTCGGTAACCCGACAGCATTGAGATTTTAATTCATTTAAGCATACGTCGTTATCGTTCTGAGAAATCCCAGATTCCACCAAACAGCCCCCTTGACTTCCTCCTATGTTGACTTCCGACAACGAAGATTTGTCTGCGGCACGATTGTGAGTCAACTATATTGTATTTATCAAAAACGAACCAGATTACCGTATTTCTTGAAATAAAAGCCCCTCTAAAATAGAAGCCCCTCTGAAATATAAGCCGCCCAAAAGAGTCATTTGAAAAATATAGAAGCCCCTCTGAAATAGAAATCCCCCCGAAATAAAAGCTCCTCCGAGATAGAATACAGGGTTCGCGGCGACCGCATCGAACCCTACCACCGTAAACTGAATTCTTCCGGAAAGTTCGGTGAGATTCGGTTGAGATGAGGCGACGACTTCCTGGATTCCACTCACGGGAAATCACAGATGGAATCCGCGCAAAATCGAGAAGCCCGGGCTTCTATTTGATACTTCTACAGAGGTAGCTGCTCTGATCCAATAGAAGCCCCTCTGAATTATAAGCCCCTCTGAAATACAAGCCCCTCGAATACCGTATTCTCTCTAATTGAAGGGCATGCCCGTCTATTTTTCGAGACCCCAAAAGGTGCCCGTCCATCGGAGAATGCCCGTCCAATTTTTCAACCTCCGAGAAGCGGTCATCTAGAGCAGTGGTGGCCGACCGGTGGTCCAGGGACCGCTGATTGTTCGTTAAGGAATTTATGGTGATCCTCGGGAAGATTTGTGGGGAATCCGGTACTTCATATGAGTTTGACGGAATCGCTACAATGTGGTATCACACAGAGTAGCGTTTGATTGGCTGCTGCAATTGTTTCTTCCGTTTCGTGAAGAGGAATGTGGGTTCCCCACGCAAGTAGGTAGATGCGCGCCTGAATTCAGTGTAGAGATATACCGTATCAGCAAGCTCAGTTTCTGAAGCTGGAGTCAGTGTATTTGGCGACAAAACTAGATCGGCGTGAGGGAGTCTTATCCAAGTAGAGATGACGCGTCATCATCCGCGAAGATCATTCCGGAGTTGGAAGTTTGAAACGTGACGTTCCCCAGTGGTCCATACTCGAGTGCCTGTCCATTTCCCCATTGATTCTCGAGCTATTCGATCGACTCCTTCCCTCTACGTGGAGAATCACTCGACGAAATATCGGCAACGAAAGACGATGCTGTTCATGATTGGAATACACCAAAATCATGCAACGCGAGAATTGCGAAGTGGGGGAAGATGAGCGCGGAACGCACGACTAGTAGGAAGGTGAAAAATCATGCAGGGTACTGTGAAACGCCGTACGCCGGACGAGAAGCCATTCGGCATTGCGCAGTAAACGGAGCTTTCCGGGATCCCAACGATCATCCGGTCTTGTCCGGCCAACTCACAGGGTGCCCGTCTATTGGGGAGCGACCGTCTATTAGAGAGTGCCCTTCAATTAGAGAGAATACGGTAGCTTATCGTTCGCGAGTTTCCGCCGATCCGGTCCAAACGGCGGCGGACCTCGATGGCCAGCGTCTGGTCCTCGTAGCAACCCTGTTGTTCAATCTGTCGCACTAACGTCGACTCAAAGATCGCGGTTTTGTCAGGAGCGTGAACTTATCGGTCTATCTGTCCCGGTGGAAAGTGCGTTGCGCGAGGGAGTAGAAACAACCCCCATCGACACGGAGGTCGATCTGTCGAGTCGTGAATTTCGGAGGAGATTTCTAGATCAGGAGTATGACAGATTGTGGTTTCGGGGTGACCTTAAGTACGCGAAGCCAATTTATTCTGCAACATCGGAGATCATCGGTTGTCGAACCCAGTGGCGTAACTAGGGGGGAGGGCCGTCCGCCCCGGGCGGCACATTTCTGGAGGCCTCGGGCGGCGTTTTGGCTCATTTTCCAGTTGGGGCGGCATTTTCCGAAATTCCGAACGGCACATAGCCTAGTTGCGCCCCTGGTCAAACCCAAACTACAAAAGTTTGCAGCACATGTGCAACATCTCTCGCACAGTCGAAAATTCCCAACATGGCATGTTACATTGGGTTCCGATATCCCCCTATTCCCGAAAACTTGCCACCTTTGAATGCGATAACGACACGCCTCATATGTCCCCGCATACCGTTTATGTAGATTCGGCGACTACGCCACGAATCCGGAACATATAGAACCCACGGGCAGATCATAAACGTTCCTGTGGCTGTACGGGAAACTATACTATCGCTGCCGCGAAACCTGACAGACGATTATGCCTTCAAAGGTTCCTGAAGAAACACATCATACACAAAAGCTCCACCCTTGTATAAGCTTCACAAAATAACCATAGATTGGACAAATTTTGATCACGCTGAAAATGGGGACGAGCAGCAAGAGATCGAGCCTGTGGCTGCCCCTAACTACTAACAGCTCGCCGCCATTTTTACGGCCTCCTCCGTGATCAAAATTTCAACTTTCAGTTGAAATGGTCCCTGTGTTTTTTTGACCCATATTTCTGGCGGCCCTAGTCATCAATCTTCACTGTTCGTGCAGTTTCAGATTCCAACTGGTCCAGACTAGAAAATGAGCGGACTTGTTCGGAATGCGAGGATGATAAAATTATTTACCAAGCACACCACGCGATCAAAAGAAAGGCGAACATTTTCGCCTTAATGAGTTTGGACACACTCGGCTTTTGAAGGAATGGCTCGATTCAAGAGATCGAAAACTTCAGGAAGCGTGTTATTACTTGGGAGGTCTAATTGATGGCTGGATGCTTGCCATGGGAAGCCCATTTCAATCCATCGCACAGTGGTCAAAAATCCAATCTCAGGTGGACAAAAATATCTGAGAACTGATTCGACCTAATTCGGGGTCTAGACTTCCGATTCTGTCATCAGAATCAATCAGAGAGAGCTTATTTCCCGAGTTCGAGGCGATTTTGAGGGAAATACCGGGTCTTCGGGGGCGAAGACTTCGAAGGTGTCTCTCGACGGGTGCAAGGACGCTGAGGAGTTCATATTGGTATTGTTTTGAAGTTCCTCCTGTTGGCTACAAAATGGGACCATGACGAATTCCCGAGCTGTCCTTCTCCCGCTTTGCGAGCACTCTCAAAATATCGACCAAATATGATCGGAAACGAGGTGTTCCACAGGAGCTGAATGGAACTCATCAATTTCGGGAAACACACTTTCCTACCATCGGAAAATTCGTCGAGTTTCAGTCGCCGACTCAGAAACACCGATTTTGAGGTTATCGTTAAGGTGCTCCCATTCGCTCATCCGCAAACCTCCGCAAGATTTTTTTCAACCTTGAGGAAGCCGACAGTCAGCTGCAAGTTTTGGAATGCACCCCGTCGCGGAGACCGACGGTAACCATGTACTTTTATGAGCATAAATATTAGAGATTTTTCATGGAATTCACTTTTTTTTATGTCCCCTCAATCGACAAAAAAAAAAGCATAGATGATCTGTGGCGAACAGTGGCCCGAGTTGCTCAGGATGAGTACTCATAAGAAAGAAATCAACCATTCAATCGAAGTTGGAGTACGCGTGCGATTTTTCATCAAGAAGACACTTGGGTGGAATGAGCCGTCACGCCGCCATGGTTGGAAAGAACGATGATCTGAGAGCCTCCAGCCTTCGTAGAACCTGACGCAACTTGCATGCAGTCGGATCCGGAACTTGGTTTTTGTCCACCTAAGTCCGCGAAATTGACCACTGTGCAGCGGAGAACAGAGAGGTGATGCTCAATCCAGAGATGGCCGGTCCCCTTGGCATGGGACTGTAACCGTGCTTCGGCGGGGCTGAGTTCTGGCGTCAAGGGCCACCTATGGCGATTCGGTTCGTTCCCCGGGTGTCGGGTTGTGTCCTCTGGGACCCTCCCTCCACCTAGACAGCGTTGGTTGGAGTTGATTCAAGTCGTTTGTCCGAAAAAGGGATCAAACGGCCGATCGTCTTGTGGTCACACGGCTAATCTTGAAACCAGAACTCAAAGGCGGTGGTTCAAATCTCGACGGCCGCCGGGATGCACGCTATGCCACGTGTACATGTGTACACGTCGGCAGAACATGTGCGCAGGCGATGGTGTCGCAGCACGTGCACTGTGCATCGATTGACGACCGTCAATCGGAAGTGGCTTCAACGGTGTCCACTTTCGAGAAAACTGTGACCGATGTCCATTGAGCTTGCTCCCCCTTGATAGAAAAGGGGTCATCTACGGATGGGGACTCACAGAACCATAACTCCGTCCTCGGGCCGCCAACAGGACTGAAGATCACAAAAGGGGATGACAACTCCGCCGTTCTGGCCTGGTATTTCAATCCCGAGGATGTTTTGCTTTCGGATATTGAATCCTTCGTACGGCTTGAAGGGGAAGGCGAACCCACAATTGGTTTGAAGCCCCGTTCATTCAGTCTGGCTACTCTGATACATATCATACATTATCCTTTTCAGAACTTCACATCCTCAACTCATCGACGAATCGGAAGAGTGAGCGGCAACTCAGCGACCGTAATCTGGGATTTCGTCAAGCGAGAATGTTCCATTCTCGGAAATCGTATTCGTTCTGACGCTGGGGAGTCACGGGAAACCGTAGAAATAGGGAAAGGACCCTAATCATGGGACACTTTTTTTCGAATCAATGCTGTGAGCTCATGGTGGGCCAGATCTTGGACCTGTCATGTCTTCTAGGATCCCTCTCCATTGGGTCATCTATGGGCGGTCGCAGATCCCCGATCTCTCTTGTATCCTTTGAAAAAAAGTCGAAGGGTTAGCGCCGCGGAGCTAACCCTTCGACAAAAACAAGCGGCGGTGCGCCGCGGCTTTTCGCCGCTTGGAAATGTTTCATGGCGCGCCACGACTTTTCGCGGCTTGGAAATTTCTCGCGGTGCGCCGCGGCTTTTCGCGGTAATTTTCGGACCGCTGTTCCCACTGCGCGTATTTTTACGAAGGATATTTGATGCTGGATGCTTACGGCACCGTCCTGCAACTAATTGAACGAAATTCGGCTTCTGCCACAGAGCCCCATGGTAAAGTCAAACGTCCAAAGACTCTCCACACCTGAGTTTCCCAGCACAATTTTAGGAACTTATCTTACGGTCGGTCAAAATCACAAATATTCCAACCTGTTGCATCAGAAAAAAACTCTTTAGCTTAAATCACCCGTGAAGGATATTTGGAAGCGTTAGACTTATGAAGATTAACGAAACAATCCTCGTTCCGTGAGGCCATGCTTCCACAACCGCAGGTCCGATGCTTCCTTCACCCGATGAACACCAGCTCGCCGACTTTGTGTTGCTCGGAATCGCCGACTCTGTTTGTATACAACCTCTCGTCCACGACGTGCACGTTGCCACTAGGCTTTCCAGCGGTTTTTTAACCGCGGAAACCGCAAAAAAAATGCGGTTATTAACCGCGGAAACCGCAAAAAAAATGCGGTTATTAACCGCGGATAACCGCAAAAAGGAATGCGGTTTTCGAAATAATAACCGCAATGCTGATAGTCACATCTATTCGCAGAAATTGCAAACGAAATGAAGAGGGGCTCATAGACAGAGCACACACGGCCGCGGCGCAGTCCTTTGAAGCGCCTGCAACATTTACGTATGCTAGTTGGCAGTTCCGATGTTCGAGAGCGTCGGCTGTGCACGTTTTCGATCGATGCTTCTGGACGATTCTCGTGAGTGGAAGAGCTCCCCTCGACTTCTCCGAAATCTTCCGGATTAGTGGATTCAAAACAACGTAATCTGAATAAATCTCTCTCATCTGCCTCTATGGAAGATCGATACGAAGTCTAGCTCTGGCGAAAGTCATAGTAAGCTATCGCAGAGCATGCGGTTATCGGCGGTTAATAACCGCGGTTTCGCTCTCGCGGTTTTCAGCGAACCGCAAACCGCGGTTTTCAGAAATGCGGTTATTTGGAAAGCCTAGTTGCCACCAGTAATCGGGTCGCGCACTCCGGATGGATCCGCGAAAGCTGCGGAGAATCTAATATAGGGTTCCTATAGATTCAGAACACAAATGAAGGAGAGCGACTGCTCTATTGGTATTGAATTTCACGAATGCGGTGAGACTTTTATAAGAGAAACTAGCTAGCAAGAGAAAAATCAAGGATACGAGGGATATGATGTGTTTTGTTCGGCCATCTGGAATATTCTCAGCAGTTAGATCTACAATCAGAGATAAAGCCGTCCTCAGCAGCAACGCGCCGCGGAAATTTTGCGGCTTGCGGCGCGCCAGCTCGCCGCG
>JAJSRV010000113.1:258364-305665 GCA_021527715.1 Neoseiulus cucumeris | reverse complement strand
AGTTGTCAATCGGTTGTTGAGGTACGATTTCACTTCGGTGTATTTGGGATCCAAACGTGCCTCTCCAACCACAGCAGTTTCTAACCAGCGAGTGATGATCGAGCTGACTCTTACTGGATTCATCAGCAACTGCGCGCGCTCAATGGGTACTGAGATCCCATATTGCGTTTGCATGAACGATACCAATTGATTGTTGATTTTCGAGCCTGCCGGTGCATTATTCCATCTTTGCAGAGTTAGACCAAGAGGCCTGCCGACGAGTTGTTGCTGGATATTGTTGAGGTCGCAGAGACAATAGCTGTTCAAGAGGTCCATCAGAAGTCGGTGACGTGAGTAGCACGATGCAGAAAAAAGACAAGGGTACATGATTCCGCACTTGGTCGGCTCTCGGGGGTCGAGGAAGGAGACCATGATGAAGTTTGTGTAGGCTTGCGTCAGAAAGAAGCATAACGCCAGAGCGGACCCTGTTGCGATCATTTGAGACGATTTTCGTCTATCGAATTCAATCTTAACGGCTGAGATGAGATTTATGGCTATCTCGATCGCTGTTTCCACAAAGCTGGTCATGTTTAAGCACGAGATGATCTTTGCAATAATCAAAATGCTGACAAGAGTCAAAGTCCAGGCTCCCGAGTCAAATCCCTCAGTCAGCGCCGACACATCGGTTTTCCGCCAACGAATGAAAGAAAAACATCTGGCGCTCAGTGTAGCGTGCAATACGAATCGATTCAGCATACACTGTTGGAACCTATAGGAGGTCAACTTTGTGAGATGGAATTTCATTGAGATACTGGTTCCGTTACAGCTCACCGAAACGCCCAGGAGTACATTCTTTTGTTCCGCGTTACCCAATCTTCGGAAGACCAGGTTTTCTATGGAACAGACAATCCTCGTCGGTGAACAGGTTTCCATTGGCTCGTTCACTCTCCAAACAGTCATGTGATCGAAACTGTCAACGCAAGCGAAAGTTCGAGTCTGATCAGGATTCCAGATGAGTGTGTTGATGGTGAATAGTCTATCTCTCATCGTGTACTTCTCCAGGATTATGTGCAAGAGTAAATTGTGACGGAAGTTCTCGAAAGGATGTGAAGCTATGTGCGGTAATGACGCTGAAATGATGACCACTTTCAAGTTGACGGCCAAAACATCAAGATACAAGGGTGCCACATCGAATACCGCGAACTTGAATATCTCCTTCGGTGGAGACAACACAAGGAGGCTGGCGTTGAGTTTCAGTCTTTCATTGGGGACGATGAGCGTGATCAAGATTAGTAACTTTTCCGGTGGAACGTTGCGATGAATGGCATAGTTTTCGGCTTCCGAGACCGCGTTCATCAGAGTTCGCTCCATTGGACTCTCGGTTCGCCATGCATCGCTCGCTGGCTTGAGGAACGCAATTATAAGGAGAGAAGACGACAACATTGGATCTTTCGCAAAGCAACGCATGCGAAAAGCGACGCGAAGGAGGCTCCTAGCGCGGATCAGGAGCTGAAAAGTATCTCTGAATGCGTGATTCAGCCCAAGGAAAGACTCGACGCACATCCAGGGCAGTGCAAGGGAGTCGTCCGCATGGAATTACCATGTGATTATCACGAAGATTCCTGTTTCGACGGTTTCCTTCGAAGCTCCATCTCAATTTACGCGTCCTTCAACCAAACCCTCTTGTACCATGTCCTCAGAATTTGTTATTCTCGGCCTTTCGTAGAGAGGAGGACAAACTACTGGGGCGCCGAGAATCAACGCTGTCAACGGAATGAGCAACAACATCGCTACGGATCGTCCGCGTGTCTCGAGTTCCGAGCATAATATGAGCGAAAGCTCGTCCTCGTATCTGCTTGAGATGAGGATTCTGGGACATGATTTCATTCGAATTCGGCTGGAAAGAGACGACTTCTTCGGTGACTTTCTCCTCGGATAATCACTCCGATCAGCAGCCATTTACATATGTACGTATGAGCGTCATCAAAACTACCTCCGTGATGACCATAAATCAGACCGCACCTTCTCAAATCGGATGAGACCGCTTGCGATCACCTCGCGTCGGTTAATCTCATAACCTCGAAAAGAGAGCTGATTTTCTGATTTGTTCCGTGCGCTGCGTCCCTATTTCTGCAGCATCTGTTCGGATCCTTGGGTGAAGTGCACGAGTTTGTTCCGAGGAACTTCATGGGCACCGATGACTGTCTCCACATCTCGTAGAGCCTAGCCCGCGGTTTGGACTAAGTATATTTCAGATGTGAACCGTTCATTACGGCTTATGAGACGAATCCCGGGTTGGGACGATTTGCGGCGGGAAAAGCCTCCAAAATTGGAACAACGGAAGTCGAGGGACGAAGGGAGTCGAAGGAATAGGATGATGCTCGTCAGAAGACTCCCGAGAAGGGATCTGAAGGACGCGGAGCGACTGCGGCAGTTCCCTGCTAGAACGGCAGTTCTCGGGAATCGATCATGGGAAGATCCTGGCGAGCCTCAAACCAGGAGCGATCGCGACACGAGAGAATGGAAGCAGCTTCAACATCGGAAACGAGATGGGAGCCCACGATGTGCCGCTAGTCACCCCTTAAACTCTGCTCGTTTGCGATTGCAGAAAAATCTCGATCTTATATTACTCTGCCCAACACCTTTACAAAGCACCCGGGAGATGGGAGCGCCAGAGAAGCCATGGTGCAGTCCTTGGGGGCTGAAGACCTGCCAAAGGTCGGAAAGCTCTCCAATGCGGCATGGACGGACTCGACGTCAGCGTGGACGTCTGCGCGAAGAGCGCGCTGAAGGCGGAGAGAAGCAGGTTAGAACGCTAGAAAAAACCGCCTGCAGTCCAGTGGCCGGACGTTGACGTTGTCATGGTCAAGTCGCCGAAGCCGTGAAGGACCTCAAAGCACACGTCCAGGCGGGGAGTGACGCCATGGCGCACGAGATAATCTCAGTCAGTGAGAAGGCGGGCGAGTCTTGAAATGAAACACAACAAACGCAAATCCTAATAATTGGTTCGGTCTCCGGCATCTAACGGAGGCCCGAATGTTCGGAACGGCTGCTATCGCCGACGATGATGTTGCACTGAGAATAGATAAATGCACAAATGAACTGCCATTTAGCTATGCGCGAATAACAACTAATCGGGGCCTGGTTCACGAATTCGTCTCTCCATGAAATGTACCAACGCAAATCCTTTGAATAAATTACTCTAATTGAAACCTCCAATGTTTAGTGTATGCTTGAAATCAGCTTTGTTTCCAGAATAATCAGAGAAATCGTCGCCGTTAAGTCAAAGCCTTTTTTCGGTCAAGAAACGGCTATTTTAGTGCCAATAATTTTACGAGATGAACATAATTCAAGCGTTTGTATCTCATAACTAGAGCTTGGAAGTTAAGGCATTATTCATTAATCACCCTCCATCAATCCATGGATAAAAAGATCGGAGGTCGATCACTTCGATGATATTTGCCCAACGAAGTCATGGGCTGAAATAATCAGGCACTATTTCACTAAATATCCATCAATTCATATCGATTGATGGAAGTTCAAAAACCAATAATGACTGAACTTTCAAGCTCTACTCAAACTTCAGCGTAACTGAATCTCCTCCTAAGTTGGAAACTCATTCCACGGGATAACCATGTCGTGCCGTGCCGTGTCGGGATAACAGTACCGATAGAGCAAAATAAGATAGGGCGATATTGGGCTCATTACGTGACACACACATGAACTTCGTCGTCGTGATCCCGTTTCCGGTTCAAGTGGAGAAGTGAAGGTCAAACTTTCGCTGTCGGAGCTTGTTCAGAACTCAGTAGTCCCGGGATCCCATATGCTCTTCATGGACCCTCGGAATCCTTTCTCGGTTACGTACACTCCTCGATGATTCCCTTGGAAGTCTGGGGTTCCATCTGATTGTGAGTCACGCTGGGAATAACTCGGCTGAACTGATTCTCTTCTATCAAGTGGGCAGTCTCCTAGACGCCGGTAGATTCCAATCGAATATCTACCGTTTCATGCACGGAATCTGACTTTTAACTGGAGTACACATGTGGTTCTAGCGCTGACACTCGAATGATTGTGGGATCTATTCCATTCTCGTCCCCATCTGTCACACCGTTGTCAACGAGATACGTTCCGCAAACGCCTTCGTAGAAGTCCAGACCCCGATCAAAAGTGTTCGGATTGGAACCAGAATGAGTTCACGACTCAGCACAGCAATGCTCCCCATTACACAAATGGCAAATATGGGCACCAGTTGGCGGAAGTGTGTCAATTTGAACTCTCCAATGGTTGAATTGAAATCGATGAATTCCTTACCTCTCACGCTTCTCTTTATTTCTGCGTTTCTCAGTATGATAGTTGTCAATCGGTTGTTGAGGTACGATTTCACTTCGGTGTATTTGGGATCCAAACGTGCCTCTCCAACCACAGCAGTTTCTAACCAGCGAGTGATGATCGAGCTGACTCTTACTGGATTCATCAGCAACTGCGCGCGCTCAATTGGTACTGAGATCCCATATTGCGTTTGCATGAACGATACCAATTGATTGTTGATTTTCGAGCCTGCCGGTGCATTATTCCATCTTTGCAGAGTTAGACCAAGAGGCCTGCCGACGAGTTGTTGCTGGATATTGTTGAGGTCGCAGAGACAATAGCTGTTCAAGAGGTCCATCAGAAGTCGTTGACGTGAGTAGCACGATGCAGAAAAAAGACAAGGGTACATGATTCCGCACTTGGTCGGCTCTCGGGGGTCGAGGAAGGAGACCATGATGAAGTTTGTGTAGGCTTGCGTCAGAAAGAAGCATAACGCCAGAGCGGACCCTGTTGCGATCATTTGAGACGATTTTCGTCTATCGAATTCAATCTTAACGGCTGAGATGAGATTTATGGCTATCTCGATCGCTGTTTCCACAAAGCTGGTCATTTTTAAGCACGAGATGATCTTTGCAATAATCAAAATGCTGACAAGAGTCAAAGTCCAGGCTCCCGAGTCAAATCCCTCAGTCAGCGCCGACACATCGGTTTTCCGCCAACGAATGAAAGAAAAACATCTGGCGTTCAGTGTAGCGTGCAATACGAATCGATTCAGCATACACTGTTGGAACCTATTGGAGGTCAACTTTGTGAGATGGAATTTCATTGAGATACTGGTTCCGTTACAGCTCACCGAAACGCCCAGGAGTACATTCTTTTGTTCCGCGTTACCCAATCTTCGGAAGACCAGGTTTTCTATGGAACAGACAATCCTCGTCGGTGAACAGGTTTCCATTGGCTCGTTCACTCTCCAAACAGTCATGTGATCGAAACTGTCAACGCAAGCGAAAGTTCGAGTCTGATCAGGATTCCAGATGAGTGTGTTGATGGTGAATAGTCTATCTCTCATCGTGTACTTCTCCAGGATTATGTGCAAGAGTAAATTGTGACGGAAGTTCTCGAAAGGATGTGAAGCTATGTGCGGTAATGACGCTGAAATGATGACCACTTTCAAGTTGACGGCCAAAACATCAAGATACAAGGGTGCCACATCGTATACCGCGAACTTGAATATCTCCTTCGGTGGAGACAACACAAGGAGGCTGGCGTTGAGTTTCAGTCTTTCATTGGGGACGATGAGCGTGATCAAGATTAGTAACTTTTCCGGTGGAACGTTGCGATGAATGGCTTAGTTTTCGGCTTCCGAGACCGCGTTCATCATAGTTCGCTCCATTGGACTCTCGGTTCGCCATGCATCGCTCGCTGGCTTGAGGAACGCAATTATAAGGAGAGAAGACGACAACATTGGATCTTTCGCAAAGCAACGCATGCGAAAAGCGACGCGTAGGAGGCTCCTTGCGCGGATCAGGAGCTGAAAAGTATCTCTGAATGCGTGATTCAGCCCAAGGAAAGACTCGACGCACATCCAGGGCAGTGCAAGGGAGTCGTCCGCATGGAATTACCATGTGATTATCACGAAGATTCCTGTTTCGACGTTTTCCTTCGATGCTCCATCTCAATTTATGCGTCCTTCAACCAAACCCGATGGAAGCAATCATGAGGTATCTGTGATGCCCATCATCTGTGAGGGCTGCACTGATTTTGAACTGTTCTGGATTGTTTGGTGGCGCTCAATATTATGGAGCCAACCTTCAAACTGGGGCATCTTTTTCCACTGTCTGTCTTCCGGCGAAATTCGAACGAATTAGGTCAAGAGAAAACAGTGTGGGGGGAGATGAAGTCTATCCGATCAGAGAGCAGTTGACTGACCATGTAGGGCGATCTCTCTGGAATTCGACCCGGGAGAACGGTGAGACGGCAACCTGCTGCAGAATAAGCAAATTCATTCGTAAGGAATTTGTGGCGCACGAAGGCGTACTCTCATCATGAACTGGAGCAACAGACCCGAATTCAGAGGGTTTCGCGCTCGAAAAATGCGATGACCACCGAGAGCAACAACAGAACACAAATCTGTGCATCGCTTTCATGAGGAAATCGATCCGTCATCTGTTCGCCGTATGTTAGTCACCCAAAATGCCTTTCAATACGAATCAAATCATTCATTGGGTATTTGTAAGAAGAGCAGTGACATGATGGCATCCTTTCTCATTGATTCTCATCATGCTTTCTCTTGCTAGCGTTATAGCGAGCCGATTTAGCGGAAACCGCTGTACCCGGCCATAACTGTATGTTCGCAGCAGATTCCTCCAACGAAGCTTCCCGATAATTTTCAGACATCATGTTTTGAAACTTTGATGGCGAACATCGGAAATACCTTTCCGTTCATTCCCATCGGCCCGTCGTCTTTGCTCATCTTCGGAAAGACGCAAAATGACGATTTCGATTTGAGGATTTCTTCCACATTATCAACTGTTTCTTCCAGAAAGAGCCAACTTGGTCAGTTTTTAGCGAACAGGCATCAAAAGCTTGGTGAGTTTATGAAAAATATACTCGGAGCAAAAGCAATTTATTTGTTGCTGTTCGTAAGTGCGGCATGTCTTCCCAAGGTTATAGGCAAGATCGATCGGTCGTTTTTACATGTTGTTCAATATAATTTTGAAGTCGGATTCGAGCGACAGACGAGCTCGACTCGTCTCCTTTTAACTTTCAATCCGGACTCGATCGGAGCTTGAGCACGCACGTTCTTCCTAATCAGGTCTTTCATCGTGCCCTCATTGAGACTTGATCTGACTTTTCTTGCGAGCAATCAGGGAACGATGGAAACTCGTGGCTTGCTCGCGCACTGCCATTGCCGCCATAGCTGAAATGAATTCATGATTTGATGTGATTTAGATCACCGTGAAAGCCTGACATCGCTGTCGGAGACAGGCGGACACGATCTCGACGTCTCAACTTTGATTGACTCACAGATCACCTGAGATCGACTACACATCATGCAGTACTCCCGACGACTCGTTTTGAGTTCTCTTCAGAATATCAGAGAGGTCGAGAGAATTGTGTTAATTCCCTGGATCGCTTTCGAAAGAGAGCACGAACGAATCTACGACTTTTGATGAGATAATAGAAACTCTAACTTAGCCAACGAGGTAGCCTGCTGAACTAGCTCACCTTCGAAATCAGAGTTTTGATAGTTTGATTGGTTTCTGGTTGCTACGAGACCACCTACGAGCAAACTACGAATACAAATGGTACCTCGCGAAAATTTTCCAAATCTAACCAACAGACGTTTGAATTGGATTTTATAGAGACAAGCTTCTCCATTCATTCATAAAAGTATTTGATTCAAATCCGCTATCTCTGTTCTGAGCTTGACTGAAGTTTCCTCTCACTAGAGCCGCGCGAGGCTCGCAAGCGCGAATTCGGGCAACTAGCAAAAAGAAAGGTTGCCCATCTCTGCGATAGAGAACTGATGGGATCGCAATCGGATGATATATGTACTACCTGCCTTTACTGAGCTCGTTTTCTCGATCATTGTCAACCTGTTCTGTAACCAGTCCAGCGGAATGTTATCCTCTCCGCTGGCTACGGCGCGGCGGTGATCAGGGTGGCGATTCAGGCCAGGCTCTACTCATTTACTCTCTTGAGCACTTTCGCTCGAATCTTATCGAGTCCAGTGCTCGAGTTCATCTCAACTCCGCATAGGATCGTTCGGATTTTCTAACTGTGCCTCTTCATATGAGAAGGTCTACTGAGGCGCACTGTGTGCGTTTCGCATTCTCCAAGAGAGTACCATGGTGCTGCGCTTCAAAACCCGTTGATTCCCTCGGAATGGCTCGTCAGCAGGCTGTACAGCTGATCCTCGATCTCAGACTCCTGTGCTCACGGTTAGCCAAACAAAAGCCGGAACCTGTGCTCGTCCCAAAAAATGAAACAGGCGGAGTTCAAACGTAAGAATACGCACCAATACCAAACGTACAGAATCTACTCAAACGGCGCTCGTCAGTTCCATGATTGGCTGCGAAAGCTTCCGAGGCACCAGCTGGCATACTTTAGAGAGCATTATAAGGAATCTCAGGACAAAGCTACAGCGGCGAGGGGATTGGGCGACCACAGCTCTCGTCTGCGCGTTGGATTTGAGATCGTCAGTGATCAGAATACCCAGGTCATCTATCATGTCAGCCGCCGTCAGGACATTTCCGCCCAGATTGAAGGCAAAACGCTGGTTCGTTTTGCCGAAGACATTCATGAGGGCTCAAACGGAGGTCCATGCTCAACACATGAAGTCATACCTCGGTTAACGAACGCGATTAATTTAAGTCAGATCTAGGGTCCTGTTTCGGTTAACGAACGTTGTTGAGAAACGGATACAATTCGTTAACCGAGGTGTGACTTTATGTTTCTTTTCAGCACCACCTACAACTTTGAACAGAGCTTCAGTATCACGAACCCGAACAAGTCGAGGCCACGATCGAGATCTCATAGCTACCACCGAGATGGAACCGCTGATGTAGGAAACTTCTTAACGGTACATTTTGCGATGAGCCCAGGCTGAAGTCGCGTGACTCGCACCCTCCAGCTAAACAAAATACAAGCTTATCGCTCACTATTGCATTCCAGAGACTCAGAAGACGGGCGGCTCCCCTCATGCTGTGGACGCAATCATTCACGATCAGTGCGAATCCATCGTCGCACTTTTGCCAAGACTTCGAGGCGAGACCGGGACATTCTTTTTGAGAATTTCACTACTTTGCCAGCCCTGATCATCATGCGTCTCCTCCGCGATATTGACTTCCGAAGAACTGAGTTTTCGGAATCGAAATCGATGAAATTTTCGCGGTAGGTGAGAATATTCATCGCTCGTGTGAATCCTTGCCGGCGACTCAATCAACACCGAAACCTCGGAAGGTGGAGTTCGCAGCGGAGATTGGTTCTTCGGGGTTTTAACAGCACCGTCGTTTTAACTTTGACGTTCGGATCGCGGCTTGCCAAGATGAAATAGCCTACACATTGCCATCACTGCGTTCGTGAGAAGAAATCGTCCGGCTTTCTTCCACACCCCGGCATCTCCTAACGAGTGCGAATGACGGATTGCAGACGGCAGAGCGATGCATCACCGGTTGCCACAAAGCTCTCCGCGACAAGCCGACCCTGGTTACGCGAGACCAGCCGTGCTCATAAAGCTTCTTCAACCTGCATGATATTGAGCAGAGGTTCCGCCCCGAGTGGAGATTTTCGTTCAGCATCCTTGGACATGTCGACAATTTCCGAAAAACCCGATTCTGGAAGGTGTCTGTGTCGGGAATGTGATTCAGCCAGGAGCCTGAAGCAATCCCGGACCATATGTGACGTGATCTTCAGAGTATTACTGAGTTGTTACGGACTGCAAGCAAGTTCCTCACCTCGGAAATGGATACGATTCGCATCTTTGTTGTTTTGGATTACGATAGCGACGTTCTACCCCCTCTCCACCCCCCTTTATGTGTACCATCGAGTGACTCCATCGAACTCGACACCACCAAGCCTGTCAGAGATAACAGGCACACTAGGATTAGTTTCATATTCGATTTTCTTACCCTACCTATTGCTCATGCTGGTGTGCAAGCACGATGATATCAAACCACTCCTCCGGTGGAACGGAAGGAAGTTCAGTGAAGTTGTGCTGTTCATGATACTGATGCTCCCCATATTCGTGTCGAGGACATTATGGATCATCGAAAATAACAGACTCGTGACTCTCTTGGGGAACTTCAACTTCTTGCTGCAGTACGTGACCATGGTTACAGCGCTCGTTGTGTACGAAGACATGGCTTGCCGTCTCTTTTTGGATCATGATCTGATACTCGTTGCAACTAAAGGCAGGATTTCGAATTGGAAGGAATTGATATCCGCGAAATGGAAGGTCCGTCATCAAACACGAGAAGTCAACGCACTGTACGCTCGTCCGATGGTGGTTTTCTATTTGAATATGTTTTTATCAACCGTTTACGTTGCGGCCGAACTTATCTTGCGGAATCTTAGACCGTGCATATTAGTTTTCGTGACTTTGAACCACATCTGCTTCGTGATTCAGCTCCTCCTGTTGGCCAGTAAAGCATCAGAAGTCAAGTACAAGTGCGTGGAAACGGAATGTGAGCTTCTCAGGCGCTTGAGCAAGAACGAAACTTTCGAATATGTTGACTGTGCCACGATAGAATCTTTCCGTTTCCACAACGAGTGGGATTCTCTACGAGTGGGTTGCTTCCCCCATGACACACAAAACTTCTGGAGTTTCGTTTCCGTTGTGACAACTTGCGTGGCAGTTGTTCTCCAGTTCGACTATAGGGTGGTTCGAGCGATTAATGATCTGTCTAGTCAGATAGCTCCAGCTCAATGAGCCACAGGATGAAGTTTGAACTATACAGGAGGATTTCATTAACTTCGCCCAAGCTCCCAACATTACGAGCTTGCATGTTCCCCGAGAAACGAACCAATTCAGGTGGACAGCAAGCATAATAAACTGAAGAGGAATACACAGACTGATTCACCGTGAATGATTCCGCGACTTATCCTTTATTAGTTCTCCAACCCGCATCTGCACCACAACATTCGAAATTGGAACGGATCATACTTGCTAACGAGAGTGACAATTTGAATCGATGAGCCCGTGCAGACCAAACGACAGTTTTTTTCTTCTTGGAACCAATATTTCGATAGGACGCTCCGCGGTTTGCCTACAAGGGCTTGATTTTGTGAGGTGGAGTGAAATCGGAAATTATTTTCTTCAAGTGTAAACAATCATTTGTTGACGAATTCCCTGAGGATGAGCCGACAGACCGAAAGATCGTGGAAGGCTTGCGAAGCTTGGGGAATCGAGGGACGATGCCCATTTTCGCCAAACACGTTTACATAGATGGAGCCGTCAACTGATTCAGCGGCGATGTTTCTCTGTTGTCAAAGTTTTAGTTGGGAGGCTCCGCCTATCTATCTATGACAGAATCATCATCAGCAACAGCGGCGATGCCAGTCCCGAACCGGCAGTGCACGCGCGAAGTTGGCAAGGTCGTCCACGGATACGATTCCTTTGGAAATGGAAAACCTTGTATCTGAACCCTTGGCGGTGATGAGTGCGGACAACAAGTGTCTGGAGGAGCCATCGTGAGAAATTCAGCGCCGGGAGGTCCTATTCTGCCTTGATCCACGAGACGATCGAAATGTGAAGGAGGCTGAGCTCGAGTCGAAAATTCGTCAGTTCCGGAGCAACCCCAGTGCATTTTCGTACGCATCGAACCTTGATGAAGCAATCCCAGAAGTGAAAGTGGAGAGCATTCCGAGGGCAGCGAAGTACAAAATCAGGAGAGAGCAATGATCGCTCATCAGGAGTTTCACCGATGCCATTCGGGAGGTTAGAATGGCAGCCATCGAGTGCGGCATCCAATCCGGCGACTTGTGCCAATCACGACGAGGGAACCCTGAACCAACATCACCAACGAGCTCCTCATTCTTACTGAGAAGGAGAGTCTATCTGGATCGCTTTCCCAAGGACGCATTCTGATGCGCGAAATCTTTTGAAGGCTGAGACTGACGAGATTCGTTCATCTGACGCTCCAAATGTCCCGCCGGGTCTCGCAGGGGGAACCGGGTTCTTCGCAAACATTTTGTGACTCGGTTTTTCAAGTTCTCTTAGCTGTTCATGGGTTGAAGTCTCGTTTCACTCCGAGTAATTGGATGAGACTTGCGTCCATAGTTCTTTGGTTGACGGCCCTCATGTTCTTCCCTTTTTCCGCTCCCCTCTTCGTTTACGATGAGATGGTGACGAAAACAGCGGAACGATTGAGTCTGTCTCAAATAACGACTTTCGTGTGTGCGATGTCGTTTTCGGGTTTTTCGTCTTTTTCAGCTTTCGTGCTCAGATGGAAACATTCCGAAATCGAGCCCCTCCTACGAAAGAGTGGGAGGAGTTTTTCTGGTGTTATCCTCTTTCTGATGCTGATGACGCCAGAACTTATCTTGGATATCACGGCCGCTCCGCGTGATAGGGGATTCGTTGCCTGCATCACGAGTTACACATTTGCGCTCCAGTATCTATCGATGACGGTGACGTTCATGATCTACAACGACCTGGCTGACGAACTGTTACGCAGATTGAGTCTCCTCTGTGCTGCAGTTTCGGATCACGCGTCAAATATGGAATTGATGACAACAAGATGGGCCATCCGAGATAACCTACGAAGAATCAACTCGATATTCGCTCTGCCTTTGAGTCTGTTCTACATGCAAATGCTACTGACTACGATCCACACAACGGCGGAGCTGATTCTGCAAGACCTGAATTACTTCGTGGTCTTGTTGATGACGTTGAGTTACATCGGTTTCGTATCCCAACTCCTATTTCTGGCCAATAAAGCGTCAAACGTCAAAGCAGTGAGCGAGGAGATGGCACGCGAGTACTTGAGGCGCGCGAGCAACCCAACCGAACTCGTGAAACTTGACACCGCGGCCATGAGAGCTTTCAATTTCAACATCGATCGGGACTGCCTACGTTTGGGCTGTTACACACATAGTTTACCCAATTTCCTGAGGTTTGTTTCAGTAATGACAACGTGCGTTGCTGTGGTTCTCCAGTTCGATTTCAGGGTGGTCCGGACAATAACTGATCTTTCGAATCGGGTAGTAGCCACTCACTGAAACGAGAGCCGCGGAGGCTGTTTTGAGCACATCATCTCCATCTTCGTCATTAGAGACCTTCGAAAGGTCTGAACTATGACATACAGAGTGAAACAATGTTTCTTTAGGTCTAGTTTTGTGAACTCAATGATTAGAACTTCAGCTCTAGAAGTGGCTAGGAACGAAAGTGCCCTCATTCCTTTGTAAATAATCTCAGCAGTGAAAAACTGATGTACCTTCTTGTAGTCAATGATTCGAATAAAACACTCACCTATTCATGTTTCCTGGCTCCTTCAATTTGCCATGGATACCGTACAAAGGCGACGGGCGTCGAGCTTTGTTAGTCGGAGAGTCGTTCAAAGCATTTTCAAGGCATGACAATTTTCGCAATATAATACTTGCTACGTGCCTCAGCTCTGTCTAAATGCTTCAAGAGCATTAGATGTTCGAATGAGACTGAGGTTGAGCTGTTGAGATGCAGGATTGAAAGTGCGCGATTATGTTGATGCCGCCGCGCCGCTAAAGTCGAAACTTTCGGGCTCAACAACGAAGGGAACTCCTCGCATGCAAGCTGTTTTTACCCTGAGTCGCGGAACTTCTGGTGGTTTAAGTCTGTTTTGACTTCTTTTGTTGCTATTGGGATGAAAATCGAATGAAGAGCAGCAAAACCGATATTTGGTTTCTCTTGACAACTTCGCAGCCGTGAACACTGAACAGACCAATGACCCCTAACGTCCGTCATCGAACTTCCATGTTCATCACGGACATCGCGAGAGGGTGCCCTTGATGCTTCCATCGTCGAAATTTTCCAGACACTCGTCATTTTGATATTGAATTTCACAAATACAGCGGTGCCGGTGTAATGATATGATGAGTGATCGAAATCGAACCATTTGGTCGATAATAATCTTCGATGTTTTCTCTTGGGATCTAGGGCTATTGTCGACTGGGAAGCAGCAAAGAGTGTCTCGGAAAATTCCTGAATTCGGCGCATGCAGGAGATTCACGGCGCGTTCGGACTCAGTACATATCTCGTCCGATTCTCGCTCGATCAATCCATCGAAGCATTCGTTCGAGACGATAGTCTGCTCACATTTTCTCTTTCTCGGCTTTGTCAAAATTTCTCAATCAAACAGCGATCGACTAGACTAAAATGCTATGCCGATAACGGCCTTTTGGAGAGCAGGCGGATGTCAGGTCTCTCAGCACGATCGTTGCATAAAACATCTCTCAGAAAAACGAAATATCACTCCGAAGTGAGAAGACTTCCGGACTTCTCCCGCACGTTCAACTTCACAGCGAGATTTATACGTCGTCGACTTGAGGACAGATATTGCAACGCCGCGCCGTTGGTAATGGCGGATAGGTTTGTTTTAAGAAGGTGGAGTCGATGGGGGTAATTGATTCTCTCCAGCCTTGAATTGTTCAGCAAAATACGCCGAGAGCAGTTCAGTCGTTGTCGGATGACGGACGCGAGAGGAACTCACTCAGGAAGAATCGCGACTGAACGACATCTGCCCTCAGTGATCTGCCCTCAGTGCGTTGACTTTTCTGCAAAGAACGAGTCGACTTCCGACTCCTGTCTCAGTGCTCCAGGAGTGAAGGGTGAGACATCAATCGTCCGAGCAGATCCAGAGTACGATTCCGCGCGGGACAGCAAAGCAATCAGATCTTCAGATAATCTTCGACAACGATCTCGAACAAACGAGTCCTGAGTTTCTGTCGGATGAGAACTCGTGGTGCGTGAAAGAGACCTGACGACTCCTCACGATGTGAATCTCCTAGAAAGCTCCGGCTGTGTTCATGGTCAGACTCATTCTCAACCATGTAGGAGAATAACAGATTTCCTGCTACGGGGATATCAACGAATTCTCCGATGCAACAGTAATGCGTGCTTTCATTTGTGCTGAACTACCGTTGTCAAAAACTCCCAACGACAGTGGGAGGAACCACGATTGGTACATTGCATTCGCAGCATTGGACTCGTCCCGGGATGGAGACAGTGCCATCGCAGGCGCTCCCACTCGTCAAGAAAATCGGTGTCACCTTTTGCTGTCGGACTCAGAAAACGGATTCGGAGTCGAAGAAGAATTTCTGCGATGCAGTGTTCGAATTCACCATAGCTCTTCATGGATTGGAATCTGGTTTCACTTCCCGACGATGGATGAGGCTTGCGACGTACATTTTCTGGTTGACAGCACTTTTGTTTTTCCCTCATTCAGCTCCATTTTTCGTGTATGACTACATAGTCTCGAAAAACTCTATTCGACTCAGTCTCTCGCAAATAACGAGCTGTTTCAGTGCGGTCTCTTTCACAGCTTTATCATGCTACTCTACTTTCGTGCTGAGGTGGAGACGTGCCGAGATCGAACCGCTTTTCAGGAAGAAAGGTAGATCCTCATCCGGTGTCTTCCTCTTTCTAATGACGCTCTTGCCGGAAATCGCGGCGAATTTCCTCAGTCCACCGCCAGTAAGAGGGTTTCTCGGTTGCGTTTCTAATTACGCTTTCCTTCTGCAATATTATTCCGTAGTCACTTTTTTCATGGTTTACAATGATATTGTAGAAGGCTTGCGAGAGAACTTGGACCAGCTTCTCGCAGTTATCACGGGCTCTGCGTCGGATGAGATGAACTTGATCGCTGCTCGATGGAAGATACGTGATCAGATCCAAAAGATCAACTCGATATTTGCATTTTCAATCAGCCTGTATTATCTGCAAACCTTCCTCACAGCCGTTTACGTTGCCGCCGAGCTGATCTTGCATGATTCTAGCTTCTCATTGGAGACGTCGATACTGTTGAGTTATTGCTGCTCGATTGTTCAACTTTTCTTGGTGGCAAAGAAAGCTTCCGACGTCATACTCTCCGAGTCACGAGTAGAATACGATTTATTGAGAAGGCTAAGCATCAGCTCTGGCGTCGGCGTAGCAACACGGGCCGTGATGGTGAAAACATTCCAGTGCCGTGAGGATTTGGACTCCTTACGAGTCGGGAGCTTCGTTCATAGCCTACCGAGTTTCTGGAAATTCGTTTCAGTGGTGGCAACAAATGTAGCGGTCGTCCTCCAGTTTGATTACAGGGTGATTCGGGCGATCAATGATCTCTCGGATCGGGCATAGAGCCAACCCTGAAACAAGTCGTTGCTGCTCTAACAGGCGATTGGCGGAACACAATTGCACATTGTTGTTGAGGAACAGCCTGGTCATTCGATCGCCGGAAGTAATCATCTGAGAGAAGCATCGGATTCCACAACCACCCTGGATACGCTTCTGGTTTCGGAACTGGGATTCCGGTGGAACTGGGGACTGGCTAATAATTTATACCAAAATGAGTCATTCATTCATGAGCCACTGAGTGTGTTGTTTTGTTTTCTTGTTGGCAAAGCTCCTCGGAACGTACGTATCGAATTTTTCAAGTCAAGCTTCCGAGTCATGATCTGAAAACTTCCCAGAAACCCTTCTTGAAATAAACATTGTGTGACAAAACGGCTTTGTTTATCGTTGAGGGGCATTTAATATTCCGATTTCCACCAGGGATGCAACTTCAGACGAATAACCAAACGCGAAATCGACGACTTTCATTTGTTGCAAAATTATGCGCAACATGTTAACCATTGTGCAAACTCGATAAAAATATAAGTTCTCTCTCTCAAGCCACTCTTTCAAGACTTTTTGGAATATGTTTCACCGCTCATTATCCAGTGGCTCGATCATGCTCAGTGTGGGCTCCGGAGTAAAAATTCACAGTGGAGTACAGATATCAACACGATCAGACGCTTCAGCCAGACTTTTTGTCGCGCTCTACTCATGACTGTCTTGCTCCCTGAATCGAGATTTTCGCCTGCGGCACGAAAAATATTTGAAGAAGTACCACCTTTCAAAGGTACTCCCCGGACTCCGTGCTGCAGTCGAAATCCGTGGAAATCCTTCTGTATTTGTCCGATTCCTCCTCTGAATTTCCCTCTCTTTTTTGTTAAGCAATAGGTGCGGAACTGGATCCACTTGACCATGCCGTTGGAGAAACGCGTGCATTCGGGCGGAGGGCTCCGAAGTTTACACTTTCTTCAAGGTGCCCGGAACCTGCTGCCTGCTCATATTCAAAGATTTCAAGAAGGAACCGTGTCATCCAGTCCGAGTGAGAACGCGGACTCTGAAACGAACGTACGAAACACTCAATCGAACTTTAAGAATGGTTACAAACATACGTCACTGATTATTGTAACTGTCAATGAGCCCTTTTCCTATTTTGTGGATTACAGAAGGATGCATCCAATTTATGATGGAAAGCGACGCTTTTCGACATTATTTTCCAGGACTATGCCAGACTCATTGCGTTTCACTCTTTCGATGATTGGCATCTCATGGGTATCACAAGTAGTAACATTCGACGTTATTCATCGCGATGAATGTGAGCACGCACAACTCTGTGGATCATGATTTTGGTCTCCATTGTCGGAAGATGTTCTCGCAAGACTGACGAGATAGCCGAGAGGTCTAAGCGATCTGCACGCCACTAGCAGATTTGCTTGTGGACGTGGTACCACATGCCATGTTGACTCGTGGTACCACACTCTCGAGCGGCAGGTCGTTGGTTCGAATCTCCTCTGGTACCAGACCTCTGGTACCAGAAGGCCGACTTCTCTAGAGATGGTTTCCATTCTGTGCGGCGAATGTCGACGAATGGCCATGGCCTACCGACCTCGGTTCATGGTGGGAGAGATGGAAACGGCTCAGTTTGGCGTCGATGCTTCGCCGCCATTGCTGACATCTTGTTGGTAATCATCGTTGACTTTATAGGGCTCGGTCAGAGTTTGGTCAAACATTTGATGATCTTGGAGCAAAAGTTGGTCCTCCAAACTGGCTATGTCATCGGGAAGGAATCTCGACCAAGTTGGATGATGACGGAAGGAATGGAACTTTTCCGACTCCGAGTCCAACATTATCTCCACGTCCGGGTCCCACGCTCCCGGATCCGGATTGGTCGGCGATCCAAGTCCCTTGCTGAGGATGAGTCCGCGATAGCCGAGCGTTTCACAGAAGTCGGGATTCTGTTCTTGCTTGTTCTTCATCGACCTTTTTTTTCTTTTTGAGCACTCCTTTTTCTGGTCCGTGGGAGCACATCCGTTGCGATGAAAAAGTCCGGAGCCATTGAAAGCGCAACCATGGCCCGTTCAAAGCCAAAATCCATGAGCAATACGAAACATGGATATCTACGGCGAATATCTACCTTGATTGGATCCTTCGAGCATGGGAAAATATTTCGCAGGATTTGATCGTGAAATCCTTTTTAATTTGCGGAATCTCCAATGATTTGAATGGTTCGGAGGATCACGAAATACATTGTTTCAAGCCGCAAGGAGCCATCCCGAGCGGATTTGCGAATCTGATGGACGCGCGCCGCGAGCAGCATGTGCAGGACGGCGGCATCGATATCGATGCAATCTTGCGGAATGATCTGAACCTCGACGACGAGGATCCAACCGATGGGAACGAAACTGAAATCTATCTTTCGGACGAAGAAGATTAGCTGAAGACTTCAGCCACTTGTGATCTCTTATCTCCTGATATACCCAAGTTTTATCTCTTACATAAGTATTTTAAAATGGAGTTATTCATAAAGCAACCAAAAACTTGAATAAATTTAGACAAGAGCTTTGATAGTGGACGCCGTGTTGTCACTGTTTTCCTACAGTAGTCTAGGTTTGGTTCCTCGAGGACAAAAACAATCAGTTGATCGGACTGCGCTCTATCGCAGTCGAAACGCTTCCGGAGTCAAAAGTTTCGAGAAAGAAGCGGACATGCCTCCAATACCCGGGCATTGCCTCCAATACCCGGGCCCCCGAAGAAAAGCGCTCGTAAAATTACTGGGCATGCTTTAATAACCCGGCATTGCCTCCAATAAACAGGCACCCAGCGATCCTCTGAAAAATTACGGGGCATGCCCTCTAATTAGAGGATTTACGGTAGTATGTAGCTAAGGGAGTATAGCATCTATCTGATTGTTTGCAAGACTTTCGGGAAACCCTTTGAAATACTTCTTTCTCTGTGAGACTCGAAGATGGGCCCTTTTCTTTATCATGTCTGGGAGGGACTTGGATACACTCAAATACTGCCTAGTCTATAATCTGAGAGTTCGCTCGAGGCGGAAGGGTGGAATGCAAACGTGGGCGGACTGCACTCCTCGTCTTGCATGCTGGTGAGAAAGGACATTATCCTCTTCCAACTTGATAGCAAGACTTGACTGATCTATCTAGTTTAATGTTTCAACTCTCCCGCGAGAAACCGATTCAGCCGTTTCCGACCTCATGCACAAGATGACCAAATCAATCAATCTGTGGTCAGACGTACTCAACCGCAAATGAGTTTCAATATGCTCCAAACAAAATAAGGAAAGTTCCGACGAGCAATCGGCGATAGTCGTGCATTTGTACCTCCGTAGAGCAATATCTCAATTCGACACCCATTGAAACTTTACCGTCTATCGAAAATTCGCCGCCTATCTGAAATTCGCCGCCTAAGGCTACAGCCTAGAAAGCCCATTTAGAAATCCGCCCCTGCTTGTACCGGCGCAAATCCCAGCCCAAACTATGACCGGCTTCGGATTTTGGCGGTGTGGCACGACCTGAGAGGTTGAAGGGGTTATCAAACTCGATCGTTCTGGCGATTGAAAACTTGTTCGATTGTGGACAGCTTCTCGTCAGTGAACAGGATAGTTTCCCACCTCGAACCTGCGGCGCGCTTGACAAGTTTACGGCATCGTCGCAGTAGTACTTGCGTATTGGCTTCGGTTAATAACTGGCATTTTCTGAGCTTGTAAGCCTTGAGGTCGAACACATTTTTCGCAATCAATCGCGCAGATTCGTGTGCCTTCCTATGAGTGTCTTCCTTAGCATCTCTCGATTCCTGGGGATATTAACGCTGCGTTTCCTACCCCGTCCTCGACGATCGCCGTCATGGCCTGGGCGATGCGCCCTCACATGACACTGGGGTTCAAAGCCTACCAGCCGTCAGAACAGCGGTCTGCGAATGTAAACACTGAGAGCTCATGTCGTAGATCCTTCAGGCGCCGATGGAAAAAAGTTCACGTTATTTCTGGTCACCCTGCATAGAAGAGAAGAGAAGACTCCTCTTGGCAGTTGACGCGATTTTCCGTTCTGGTTCAGCACTGCATGTGAGTTTGATCTCACATGGCCATGTTGGAACCGTCGCATTAGGTTTATAAACCAGGATCTTCACTAGTCTACTGTGTATTTGTTTCAAATCTGGTTCTTCTTCTTGCGCCATTCGGTGAGTGCTCTTTCTCTCTCTCTCTTATTACGGTGGTCTGCTCTTTTGTTTACAAGACACCATTTTGAACTTGCTCTAGCTTGTGATAAGTTCAGACACGTGTTTTGACTAGAGTTACTCAGTGTCAGGAGGTATTGGTTCTGTGGTATCTTCATAAGGATTATCAATGTTTGCTCTTGGAAGTGCTTCGTACTCGACTCGTGCACGGTATCGTAGATATTTTCTTGTTACAACAATGATTCCGAATGCGATTTCTGTTCGTGTCTGGATGGCCATGGAGATTTTCCAAACCAGACATTGATCTGCCGATTTCGGCTGAACTTGAGGTTCAGGCTTCGGCTGATACCTTTCTCGAAAAATTGGCCATAATGCACTTCCGCCTTCAGTAGCCCGATCTTCAAAGATGCAGGGCATGGCGTTGTCTTCACAGGTATCTCCGTCCAGACAAATGACCGAGAAAATGTTGATTACATCTTGGATGTTGCAAGGTATTCCTTGATCCTTGCATTTCTGTCCGCAATGTTCGTAGGAGAAGTATTGGTTAGTCAATGTTAGTTGAGTCGTGAGTATGTTGAGGATTAGTCTCACACGACTTATTGCTCCTCCTGCTCCCTCCATTGCCTTAGCCCTTATATTGCCCTTTGTTGTAGGAACAGGCTTTTTGACAAAGGTTTCGTGAGCCAATCCGCGCGCTGGCTCTTCGAACCCACATGTTCGATTTCTTATGATTTATTCGCGTTCTATTTCGAACATCTCATTTCCTTGTGCGAGTTTTGATAGAGAGAATTGAACCGTTGTACATTTGACAGCGTGGTATTTACAGCATGACTTGCAATTGGAGCAGTATTTACGTATACAACTCTTGTCTGCTTTATGATATGACTCGTTCGTACAGAATTCGTAGTGAAAGCCGTGAACGATGTACTGTGTATGGATGTGTCGTCGTCTATTCAGGCCTACGTTCCATAACTTCCTGTCTCCAAGAATCTGTGACTTTTGCGCTTCTTTTCTCGCCGCATCAGTCTTCTCCCTCCACTGATTGACGGAGGCGGTGAACGCGTTGGTGTTCGGTGCCTAGGGTTGCCTCCGTAGTTTTTCAACTACTGGAGGGCTTTCGCAGAGAACGTACATAGGTATAGAGTATGTATCGTGATCTTGACTTAGGGGAGAGACACAGAACTCTCTTCATGAAGTGTGCGGATGTCTTCCCCAGCGTGTCGGAAAGCATGTCACTGAAGAGCCTCGACGAGGTCGATTAGACGCGTCCAGAGTCCAGAATAAGAGGGAGCAACGGTTATCGAGAGTAGAGCGGAGTCGGAAATCGGGCGTAGATTTGATTTCCGACGGTTGTAGCTGGATACTGAAGAGCAACGTCGAGGTCAATTGGACGCTGACCGGAGCGAGCGATCGGAACAGAGCAGGAGACGGAATGATCGCATATCGAGAGAGAGAGTGAAAAGCGTGGGACTCGACTGTTAAGTAATCGGGAAAGTATGAAAAAGAGAAGCCGATCTGATAATACGGAGCGGCGAGTCAGTTCCCCATCGGCAAAGTGTAGAACTTCAGCGAGTCGCAGAAACTCACCGCTCCTACAATGCACTCCAATATCCTCTTCTCTTTTGGCAAGGAGAATATGGTTACCATTTTAATGTCAAGATGAGAGATCCTCGAAGATGGTCATTCTGTCATCCACGTTCGTATGTAGTCCCCGTCACATGCATTAGTATGCGCAGGACGCGATGACTTGCGTTCAAGTTTCTGAACGTTCAGACCTTTTCAAAACTTTTACGTACAATCCAACGTGGGAAGAGATCAAGGAGCTTGTCTTGCCAAGTCAATTGTCCTCCGATCGTCCTGACATTGTCGCGTCTCCGTGTATGGAACACGGAAGGTTTTCAAAACGGTATCCACGAACGCAGATACTACAGGTCACTGGAAACGATGGGTACCCCTTATGTCGTCGACAATTGACTGACTGAGGGAAGAAAACGATCTACGGTTGCACGAATTGGAGGAGCTACTGCACTACATGTATCAAGCGTGGACCCATTGTGCTGAAATTTCATCAAACATCACACCGCTCAAGATAAACGCAGTTTTCCCGGGCTTACTCACCTCCGTGATGAGGGCCTTCGCGGACCAATTGCTGGAATGCGCGAGACCGGACGGAGTGCTAAAGTGGTTGCCATCACGCTCAAAGGTAGCCGTGGATGCGATGGTCACGAAAGGCCTGGAGGCCTATGCAAAGTGCCAGAGCAAGAGCCGCACATATCCGGCAAACGTTGATGTTACGACTGAAGTTGGGTGACCCCCTAGCGCAGCGGTTCTCAAAAGGGGGTCCCGACAGCGTTTCTCGGGGGTCCCAGAGCTCAATGAGCCTTGTGACCTTTCTAGGGAAATTATCAAGAATCTGTAGTAGGTTTGAGCTGCGAGTTTCGATGAATTCTTCTTCTTCGAGCGGGCCGCCGCGTCTGTAAGCTCCATTTCAACCATGAACTTCGTTTCATTTGAGCGAACCGCCGTGCAGCTCCAATTTTGGCGCACTCTTACGAACTGCCGGGTATTGGACTACTGTCATTCAGTCGTAGTTGAGCATCTCCAAGTCCGTCCGTCACGTTCCGTTACGTAAAGCTTCTCCATGACGGATTGTTGCGGTTCCGGAGCTGACACCTCTTCTGCACCTGCGAAACTCGTATACACGTGTCGATTGAAACTGGTGTGATCGTGAAAAAAATCAACGAGCACAGCGATGAATTCAATCCTGCAGCCATCGTAGTTGCGGGGAGGGAAAATAATCTGAAACGACGTGCCTTCGGTAGCAAGGATACCCCGCTGCAATTGATCGAGAACGTTTTCGGTAGGTTCCTCCTTGAATTGGTTAAGGATTTCTCGAACTTGCGCAGACTTCTTGCGTGGCGTGGCAAGTATTGTAGTAATGGACTGACAACACTTTCAAATTATATGTTTTGCTATCTTCAAAGAGGATGTAAAGGGGGACAAATAAAAATAGTAATGCCTACTCCGGTGGTCGAAGTCAGGTCGTGCACGTGGTTGAGCTGAATGTGACCGCGACAAGAGGCGACGCTGAGCACAAGCGTCTTTTCGATTTAGATTATCCTACGTAGAGTTATCTATTTCGCGTGGAGTTGTCCTCGCCAACAGTTATCCGGCTTAGGGTTTTCCAGTGTAGAATTGTCGACGTAAAAGCCTTGGAAGCCAGCGCCTCGTGGAGCCTACGAGACACCGTAGTCGAGATGCCTGCAAGAAGGCGATGTATTTGGATATGCGCGGAACCGCGCTAGATGAGAGACATCGTCCCCGAAAGAGGAAAGTCCAAGGTACTTCCCTCAAAAAATTAAAGACGGGGAAACACGGAAAAGGGAGAGAGTTAGCGGACCTGGCGTTGAAAGTTGGTTGCATCACTGTCAAGGGAGCAGGGAAGTCATGGGCAGGCAATGGAAAAGTCGCCGCACTGCTCCAAGAAATCGTCACAAACAAAATTGAGTGTCACAAGTGTCCAAGACTAAAAGCTATTTCGGCTGAGTTCGCGCAAAGTTTCATGTTGCTGATGAAATAATAACTCGAAAACGATTCCACATCCATTTTCGTTCCGCGACCGGTATATTTGCAAGAGTTGACGAGAGCCACAGTAGCGCTCGAGAGTATTTTGTGGAGTACCGTTTCTGGAATTTATCGAACAACGGAAGGCTTCAAAAATGTAGCCTCTCATGTCGTCAGAGCGCGCTCAAAGGTCGACGAGATCACACGATTGGAAAGTGATAATTTGGCGGCTCAAAAGAATTTTGTGTCGGTCCAACATGGACCCGTCCTCAAAGCATGCTTGAGGGATAGGAGCGTCGAAAGAACTTGTGCTCGATCGATTGAAACTCGTATTATCCGACAACAGCACTCGCCTGAATAGTAATTGAAATAAACAACGAATTGAGGGTGAAAACCATAGGTAGAATATACTTTGGCGCTACTGTATGTCAAGTATTGTTTGCTCTGCCCGAGATTGAACGAGAAAGCCGCGACCGATCCAAAGACCGCTGAAAAACTTGCTCGGCTACATGGACGCGAGCACAACAAACAGNAAGGGCATGAAGCTGTCATTGTGATTCTCGCCCCGGTGGAGGCCCGCCCGAATTCGTTGAGAGTTCAACACATAGTGATCGATCATCGGGCTCAATTCTGTTATCAAAACAAGTCTTTAATCGTTTCATACATTTGCAAGTTACATCACACAGGGCGGCCGGTCCTATGAACATGCATAGAAGCTACACTCATTCATGCAGCTTCGAAGTTGAGAGAGGGTTTTCTTCGGGCTAGCGGTTCTCGGGCTACCGACTCTCGGGCGACTGACTTTCGGGCGAACGGCACTCGGGCTTACGGTTTCGGGCTTGCGGTTTCGGGCTGCCGGGGGGACACCGAAAGAACTTGTGCTCGATCGATTGAAACTCGTATTATCCGACAACAGCACTCGCCTAAATAATAATTGAAATAAACAACGAAGTGAGGGTGAAAACCATAGGTAGAATATACTTTGGCGCTACTGTATGTCAAGTATTGTTTGCTCTGCCCGAGATTGAACGAGAAAGCCGCGACCGATCCAAAGACCGCTGAAAAACTTGCTCGGCTACATGGACGCGAGCACAACAAACAGCTCGCAACAAAATTCTACAGACTGCAACTCAGGTACAGAAGTGTGCGCCTTGGGGGTTTTAGACGGCGGCGGGCGAAAAAAGACATGATGGGGGCTGGTTGCTGAACAACCACCGCCTGTCAGCATAGCACAGCCATCAAAAACATCGGCAACAAAGAGAGGTTCGAAACCATGAAAAGATTTTTAAATATTCCTCCCGGTATCTTGGAAGACATTTTAACCCCGATTTTTACAGGGAGATCCAGTGCCCCAATCGTCGTATTACATGATGCGACTGAATTTTTCCAAGACCGCGTTCGTAAGCAAAAGACGCTTCCGTTCTATTGAGTCTTGAAACGGAGCTCAATACCATGTTTGGAAGCGTAAGACGCTCTCGCTCTGTGGAATCTTGAAACGAAAGATTCGTTTGTTCCCGAACGGAGCTCAGGACCATTTTTTGCGAATTCCGACCACTTTACCTGAATTTCGCCATTTTTTTTCTTCTTGGTGTCTAAAATGCCTTTTCCAGCTTTGAAGGGTTCGAAAATTTCATTTAATGACTGATTCTTCGTCAAAACGTTGAAGATTATGAGTCATCTTCTTGCCTTCTTCATTGCCTGGCACTGTTGCTTTAGGCGCAGCAAAATGGCGTGTTCCGAAAGCGCCAAACGGCGGCGCATGAAACGAGGAACGGGGAGAGAGTATGGGAAAGGGCCGCCTCAGAGGAAAACTTACGTACGTGAACAGGGAGAGCGGCCTCTACTAGACGTTCTTTGACGTTCTTATCATTTGACTGTTGGCGCATCAGGAGTGACCTGAAAGATTGGGGCATTGGATGTTTTGCCCACCTGTCGCCGGGTGACAGCGGTCAAGAAGACATGCTATTCTGCCAACCTCAACATTATCGAGCAGGGTGCCAACGTCAATCTTCAAAACCTCTTGAATCACACCACAGAGCGGTTGTTGTCGTCGGACACTTTTGAGGATCTCAGCACCCTGGATGGAGACGTCACTTTGATCTCGAAGTGGGGCTGCGTCAGGTCCTCGGGCCGTAGCAAGTATACCTAACCGGAATTCCTCCGACTCCAACGCTTCGGACGGCAGCATCTTCCTCACCTCGCTTGTCCCGCTCAGACTGTTCAATACGAACTCGCCCGACACTGTGTACCGGCGTAACCCTGCGCCTTCTTCTACTAGATTCTGTCGTCCATTGCGTTTCAGCTTCGAGACCGCCGAAGTTATCAAGAATGAGGTCAGCAGAGTGAAGAGCGAAATTCAAAACCTGAACCTTCATGTGTGGGATTCGAGGGTTTTCATTCCGTGTGTCCTTTTCGATGATGTTGTGAGATGAGCCCCTGGTCTATGAGCGGAAGGGGTCGCTTTTGCATTTCCAGGTGTCGATGTCTCCGCTGCATGCCAGGATAAAACTCATGAAAGCTGTGTTGAAACTCGCGTATAGTCGCGAATTCAAGCTGTTCCCAACATCATCGCAGAACAAGCCCTCAAATGAACGAATCACGAAAAACAATTCTACGATCAAATTAAGGAATGGGTCGTCATCAAAGTGGATCATGTGAAGCCCAGAGTCGGTAATTCAAATGACGGCAATACGTCCCGGAGATCCTTTGAGAATGCAGCCATCATCTCCGAGACCACTGGCTTCGATCACGAGCTCATTGTCAGGTTCGGGACGATCCTCGATTCCATTAACTGCAACAGTCAGATCGACATTCTCAAGTTCGATGAGTACAGCCAGGAAACCGCTCAACGTTGCATCGACCAGTACGGATGGTATCCGATGACGAATACTGTTCATAAGATTCGCATACATGGGCTCCATTTTTTTCACTGTGTGGCGCAGTCGACCATGGAAACTCGCGAATCAGCGGAGAAATCCAAGGCTCATCGTGAGCTCATTTTCACTTTGCGTGCCAAGATTCACGAAAGAATCAAACAGGAACCCTCTGGGGGGAGTGTATTGCTCCCAGGGAGGGAGTGTAGGCGGTAGTCAGAAGGTTATTCAAGTCAAATAAAGAAGTGACTAGCCAGACACCTCGTAGCCACGGACTGCGACTTACCTCGACTCAACTATGGTTTTCCAGCGGACTGATCCGAACATACTCTCTAGAGTCCAGACCGGAATTTTCGAAGACCTTCTTGAGGAACTTCCTGAAGACCTGACCATACTATTTCGACCCCCCAAACACACATGATCTTATTGACCACGTTTTCTCACTCTTGACCGTTTTTAAGACAGTACCCGTTCAGAACTTTTGGTGGATGCCGTCGACCCCGGAGTATGACGCGCCTGAATAAACTTCTTGATTGTGCTTTTACCCCGTCGTCTGATTTGTTTGCGCACGGTTGGAGGCGACGATACTTGAGAGCTTTTGCGTCGAAGACTACTGCGGAAAAGTCAGCCACTTGCATCACTACGAGCTGGAATTGGAAGCTCTCCTGGTGAAAGACGCTCCCTTCAAGTAGATCGCTGGACGGAATGAAGGAAGTTCTTTCGGGCCCACTGCTTCTGTCACATTATGACCCTCGTCAAGTTTCCGTGGTTACTGCCGACGCAAGCCGGTCCGGAATCGGGGGCGTTCTTCTTCAACGCTATTCGGATGGCAACGAGAAACCGGTCTTTCACGTGTCCAAATGTCTCACCGAAGGACGAAGAAACTACAGCCAGGTAAAAAAAGAGGCCCTCGCCTTGGTCGCAGTGGTAGAACGCTTCCGAAAAATCATCTCGGGGCGACACAAGGCCTCCCAGAGTGGACGCCTCCTCGAGCGCTGGGCGCTTCGTAGTCAAATGTCTAGTTTATGGAGAGACAGTCGAAAGGCAGAAACGGGGTCTTCTCCACGCCCATATTTTAGTTTAGCTGGTCGTGACGATCACTACAGATCAAATTGATGATTTAATACATCTAATTTCCGATTCGCTTCGTACAAGACAAGGCAGCAGAACCCGAAGTTACAGCAGACGGAGCATAAAGAACTGGAGCTCACCAAGGTAATCCGTATTGACTACTAGCGAAGCCTGGTCGCGCTTCGTTGCGACCACAAGAGAAGGAAAGAGGAGAGAACGGAGTGCAAGAAAAAGAAGCAGGGAAAAGAGATATACGATGCATTCGTTGTTATATAGCAGAAAGAGGTGCAGAGTACTCGATTGATGAAGGAAAAAAAGCAAAAGGATCAGCAGAGATCGAAGGAATCGGGGTGAAGGAATAAATGAAAGTCAGCACGGTAAAAAAACGATATTGAAGTGGAAGAATGGCAAGCGGAGAAAGCAGCGGTCGAAAGAGAGGAGAGGTCGCGGGAGGAGCTGAAAAATATAATAGCGGCGACGAAAAGAGACAGAAAACTGAGAGATGCATCGAGAACTTGAGAGGAAGATTCGTAAGGGGTCATTGAGGGTGTAAAGGAGCCGGCTGAGCGGCCTCGGGAGAAAAACAGCAAGAAAGGCAAACTACGATTAGGCTTTCCAGCGGTTTTTTAACCGCGGTTATCAACCGCGGAAACCGCAAAAAGCAATGCGGTTTTCGAAATAATAACCGCAATAGTCACATCTATTCGCAGAAATTGCAAACGAAATGAAGAGGGGCTCATAGACAGAGCACACACGGCCGCGGCGCAGTCCTTTGATGCGCCTGCAACATTTAAGTATGCCAGTTGGCAGTTCCGATGTTCGAGAGCGTCGGCTGTGCATGTTTTTGATCGATGCTTCTGGACGATTCTCGTGAGTGGAAGAGCTCCCCTCGACTTCTCCGAAATCTTCCGGATTAGTGGATTCAAAACTACGTAGGGTAAAAGTACCAGTTATGGGACACTTTCTGTCCCAAAACTGGTTCACGTCTTCGATGTTGTCCCATAAGTGGTAAGTGTCCCAAAACTGGTACTAGGTCCATCAACTGATACCAGTTTTGGGACAGCTCCAGCTCCTTACCATTCGCCATGCACGTGGAATTAAGACAATGGTTCCGAATCTTCGTTCTCGTGCGCTCAACGAACATCTAAACGCACAGGCTCGTATGTAGGAATATCTTGGCTTCGCTATCGGTTAAAACATTCTCATGCTCGGTGTCCTGGATGTTGAAAGGTAGCCATTATGTTACAACGTGGAAAGCAGACCTGCCGAGAATCTACAGAGTGGTGCAGACATTGATGTCAAAACGGGGACATCGAGGTTCGACTACTGCAACAGAGCTAGATACCGAGCATGAGAATGTTTAAACTGATGGCGGAGCCGAGATATTAATACAAACGAGCCTGTGCGTTTAGATGTTCGTTGAGCGCACGAGAACGAAGATTGGGAATCATTGTCTTAATTCCACGCGCATCGTGAATGGTAAGGAGCTGGAGCTGTCCCAAAACTGGTTTCAGTTGATGGACCTAGTACCAGTTTTGGGACACTTACCAGTTATAAAAGTGTCCCATAACTGGAGCAAATCGAAGACGTGAACCAGTTTTGGGACAGAAAGTGTCCCATAACTGGTACGTGCTCCCTACTGTCCCATAACTGGTACTTTTACCCTAATCTGAATAAATCTCTCTGATCTGCCTCTATGGAAGATCGATACGAAGTCTAGCTCTGGCGAAAGTCATAGCAAGCTATCGCACCGTGTAACCGTGCTTCGGCGGGGCTGAGTTTTGGCGTCAAGATGCACCGATGGCGATTCGGTCCGTTCCCCCTGGTGTCGGGTTGTCCCGGCAGGACGTTCCCTTCACCTAGGCACCGTTGGTTGGAGTTGATTCAACCCGTGTGTCCGAAAAGGGATCAAAACGGCCGATTGCCAGTTCGATTCGGTTCTCTTGCGGTTGGCGCCCGCCGAGTCAGACTTGGGTGTAAACACGGAAGTGGCGACTGCGACGAGAATAATGCCGGCGCAATTCACAGCATTGGCTGGTGCAGGAGGAACCATTGACACCGCGAGCGTTGCGAGCGGCATGCGCAAGCAGTTTCCTGGAACCACGCGTGCATCCTAGCTACAGCGCTTGTAACCAAGACTCGATGGTGTTTCGAATCCCATCGGCTGCCGGGATGCACCGTATGTGACGTGCACACAACGAAGTGCGCGTTCATGTGGGCATCGACTGACACTCATCGAGTGTGGGTTCAACGGTGTCCTGTCTCCCAAAACACTGTGGCTGGCTTTATCGTCGCATTGGAGGCCCAGAATTCTGCGAGTGGTTTTCTCTCGAAGTCGTCTTCCAAGTGAGAATTATCTCGTACCTCCAGTAGCTGCTATTTTTGAAGTCCAGTCAGCGAAATTTGCCTAGTTGCACCAACGGGGTTGCTCACCCAGTCGAAGGCGGTTTGATTTTCCAACGCAGTCGCGGGGAAGTAGAGTTCTAAATTAGCGCGCAGCATGATCAGATGGTCAACGATTCCTTTCTTGATCCTTGCGTCCATCTCACTCAGGAAGTCTTGCGCGATGGGAAAGACGTCGAAACGATCGTGGCAGATGAGATCAGCCCACAGATCAAGCTTGTTCTTCATAAGATCGATCTTCTTCGCCGCTACGAATATATTCACTTGCCTTCCCTGGAGCGCTAAATTAAGTTCGCTCAATTTTTGGGAGATATCAGCCAAATACGCGAGTTGAAGAAGCCACTTGGGATCTCGGAAGTTGAGGAAGGTGGAGGATTGGTTGATGGCAGTGAAGGCGATGATTTCATCACGGAGTTCAAAGAGACGAGTAAGAACCCGCCCCCGAGACAGCCAGCGGACATCCGTGTGCGGTAACAGAGAGCTATGTTTTGTGCCCATCTCGTCGCAAAGAATCTCTAGCAATCTGCACTGCAAGGGCCTTGTTTTGATATAATTGACGGCCTTGACTGCTTCGTCCAGAACTGCTTTCAAGCGATCTGGGATGCGTTTGACAGCCAATGCTTCTCTGTGAATAATACAATGGCTTAATGTCGTACTCGGTGAGACTTCCTTTACTGTCCTAACGAAGCCTTTTCGAGCTCCAGTCATGGCCTTGGCGCCGTCAGTACAAATATCTACGCAGTTTGTCCAAGTCAATGAGTGTTCTTCGAAGTAACTTCCGACCAAGCTGTAAATGGCCTCTCCAGTCCGGTTATCGCCGGCAGGGGTTTGCAGAATAGTAACTCTTCATTGACCTTGAAACGATGAACGTATCGCACGAAAACCAGCGAAATTGCTAAGCCTGCCACATCTGTCGTCTCATCAAGCTGCATAGCCTAACACGGACTACTTCGTAGCTCATCACAAGCTTGGGTTTCCAGCCTGTTTCCAGACTGATGTCCGCGATGCGCCGTTTGACTGTATCATTAGGAAGTGGTGTTGCCTCGAGCAATTTTGTCTGTCGCTTTGAGAACAAACATTTGCCGGCGACGATCAAGCACGGTTTGACAAGTCGCTCTCCGATTATATGTGCCTCACCGGCTTGACCGATCGTGTAAGAAAGACGAAGAGAAACTTCCTCCATTTTCCTTGAAGTTCGGGTCACCATGTGACAGCATGAGCTACTTGGCCGCTAATTCGAAGAAACACTGCGGAGACGATACCAACTTGAGATGTTTCGAGCTCGAATGGCGGCTCAACTTGACAGGAACTGGGGAACTGTCGCGCAGAACGCTTCGACACACAACACACAACGCAGAGAGCGTCAGGCGTCTCGGCGTTAGTGATTTCCACAAATCCCCCCTATATGTAAGCCGGGTCGTATCGACGGATTTCGGCGACATCCTTCGGACGTTTTGTCGCAGATAGTTTCGGAGGGACATTTCGTTTGATGATCGGAGGATATTGTGCGTACTCGATGTCGACACTGGAATTGTCCGTTGATTTGGCATCACCATGATCTGCAGTTCTGTTACGTTTTCTCCCGGAAATCTTACTGGAGGCACTGCCTTCGTCGTGGGTTACTGAGAAATCTGAGTCTTCCATCGCGAGATTGAAGTCTTGGGTGATTGTTTCAGCGACACGTTGCAACTTTTCCTTTCATGTAGTTCCGCGGTCGTACTTTCTTCGATGTCAACGTCACTCGAGTCCTCGATCGATACGCAGGATCGCTTCTCAGTTGCGGCTCGAACGCTCTTCGAGCAAGAACCTGTCTTCTGCCAATCTTCCAATCGAAGAGCACTACCAGAGTCAACACGTCCAAGGATTTACCGTGTGGTTCGGAGATTTCAACTGGGAACAAGTTCGAGCGCGACTCGTCAACATAGCGTCTGCGGGTGAGTGAGAGCTCACCACGATCAACAAGAACGGAGAAGTTACGGACTCAACGAGGAAATTATCAATCGGGAGCTACGAGAGGTGTGACAAGACCACAGATTTGGACCAATGGGCAGGGGGCCTGCAATTTTCCTTTATTTCCTTGCATCCACCTCTAGGTTGCCTGCGACGCCGGACCGTTTCGTGGACCGCCAGGGATCCGCAATATTCTTGGCCGCGGACCCCCGGTTGAGAACCTCTGGTATACAGAGTACAGAGTTCGAACGACGTGAATTGCGAAGAAGGCCCAGAAGGTGTCGAAACATGAGACTCGTGGAGAGTTAAACTATCGTGACACTGTGGGAATCAAATGTCCACAAACTAGACCAGGAGTTCCCAACTGGGGATCCGCGGACCCTGGCAGGTCCTCTGGGCTTTCTCGGGGATCCGCGGACCGCCAGTGGGAAGGAGTGAAAAAAGTTGGGCAACCCTGAACCAGACGACTTGGAGACAAGAGTTGCCGCAATCTGCAAAATGGAAACACGTGACGAACGATAACAACAAGACTTGCGTGCTCACCGAGCACTTAATACATCATTAAATTTCAAAACAAGTCAGAGGAGCACAGCAGCTTCAAGCTCTCAGCGCACCACCGTCAAGGAGGAGACCGACGGAAGGGAATGAAATTGAGGGTCTGAGGACGTTGCGAAGCATGACTGATGCTTGCAAATGTTGTAAATTGTGCCTGTCTGTTCGTCTTCGCATCCAATGGTAATGGTATCTTCCAATCGATTGCTCGATATTTGAAAGCATGAAGGCGCACAAAGACCTCTGAGCTCCGACAGGAATTTCTATGAAGTGGATGTATCCATATTCCACCGCTATGGTATCGACCAGTACTCGATTCGAAGGCTTCGCAACGGCTCTCTGCTTCCTAGGTCACACAAAGAGTAAGCGAGTCAGTTCCGATTTTGTCGACGCGACGTTGAGCGGTTGTTGAGAATCTTGGAAAGTGATGGCTACCTCCAGCTTCCCTGGAAGAAGGTCGCCGCTGAAAACTCCAAGTGACTCGATCTTCAATGCTCTTTTGGTTGTTTTTGGAGCTCGAACCAGTTTCAGCTCACGGTTAAGGGTGAAACGATTTTTCACAGTCATCTATTTGGCCACCTTGATTCCGATCCCTTTCGGGAGTCCCTATATGATTTACGAGAGACTCTCCAGGAAGGATGGCACCCCGATGAGCCTTTCGGTTTTGATTGGAAATCTGAGCGCGGCTTCCATCACAACGATTTCAACTTACTCCATACTAATGCTGCTCATGAAAGAGGACACACTGCAGCGACTCCTCCAACAGAACGGACGAAAAATCTCAGATTTGCTGCCGTTTCTCATATTTTTCGGGTACAACTTGATAATGGATTCCGTGCATGTCATTGAGCGTGAGACATACTTCTCCTTCTTGCGTCGTGCTGGTTATGCAAGACTTGATCTGACCATTGTGGTGGTTTTCATGGTGTACCAAGACATGGTCCAGAACATACTGGCACGTCTCCAGAAGCTCCATGATTCGGCGAGCGCAGCCGCCGTGAATTGGAGGACCTTGGCTTTCGAGAAGTGGAGAATACGCGACTAAGTTAGTGAAATCAACTCGCTGTTCGCACCTCTATTGTCAGCGTTTTACCTCCAGGTTTTCTTTTCTGCAGCTTTCTTGTGGAGTCGAGCAATTCAAAACGCTTTCGATCTCTCAAAAATGTACATGATCACTCTGAGTTTCATCGGATACATTTGTCAGCTTTTCATGCTTGCTCGGAAATCATCCGATGTCAGGTCGCAATGCGCGTCAACGGAAGCTGCCTTGCTAAGGCGCTCAATCTCTGATTCAACTTTCGCAAACGAGGAGCCTGCTTGTTCAAAGCATTTCACGTTCAAAGCAGATTGGGATTCCTTACGGGTCGCTTGCTTCGGCCACTGCACGGAAAACTTCCTCAAGTTTTTGTCGATGGTGACGACTTGCATTGCTGTTGTGCTTCAGTTCGATTACGTTATTGTCCGAACAATCAACGAACTCTCACTACATGGACAAGGAAAGACCGAATCGCAGACTCGTAACCTTTGAGAGTATGCCTTTGACGAGGTAGAGAGACTTTCTGTAATTGAAAGAAGTCAAAGAACTGTCGGTGTTCGCGCCATCCCCTCAATGCAGCTCTCGCTTCACGATATTGTCCTTCTGAGCTATCCGTGGAAACTTTGCAAGGGACAAGCGACCCTTTCGAATTCGATATGAAATGGGCATGTCAGAAGTCAAACTCCGGGCTGTAGATCTATCGCAGATTATTATGGATTATTATTATTATCAGAAACCTAGGAATCATCGATTGGACTCTGAATAGACGCAGAAAAGCGGTCGTGGGATGTGCACTTTCATTTTGCTAAATGTGAATCAGGAGTAGAATAGTTTTTCGAGCAACTTGTGCCTGAGATTGAATTTTTAAGCACAATCCGACGACTTCCCGACCGCGATGAAAGCTCACGTCGAGAATCTGATGCACTTGAGAGCTTGAAATCGCTCCCTTTCACATGCAATAAAGGATGATGTCGGCCGCCAGCACCAGATGGCTTCCAATAAATTCATTGAATTCTAGGAAGAATCTCGAATCTTACTTCATTATCCTAAAGCGTCTCTCTGTCAATTCCTGAGCTCAGGATGTCTGAACTAGGGCTCTCCCTTGTCGTGCGTCCAGCCGAGCTTCTAGGTTGAGTATTTTACAGCTTGAAACAAGAACGACAGAGAAGACACGATCGAAACCCCTATTATTTATTACGTGAGTGATTAATTACGTGTCGTTACATTACGTTACGTACCGTTACGAATATTTTCTTCTACAAAATATGAGTTCATCCCTTTCTCTCCAAACATTTCTTTTGAAACAGGTCCACCAGGGCTGAGCCCTGTCCGTGGTTCTCGTAAATTAACAATTCTACGGAGGGTTTGAAAACTCATTACATTCCATTGGTTGCCTGGGTGTTCCTATTCGTTTTTATGAAAATTGGAATTTCTTTCTTTCTTTTTCTGAGTTCAGTCTCAGTTCCAATTCTTTTCATATCTTCCGCAAAGACACGGTGTAGTCTTATGTAGCGATTAATGTACAGTCTATCACACATGTGCAGTCTGGTCGGTGGTGGTCTCCGTCGATTCAGCATTGCGGGCGTTGTATGGATGGGCGGGGATCAGCGATTCAATCATTTCTTCGGTTCTCTCTTCGTCTCGAATTTTACATTTCATCAACAGGGCCTGAATGTAGAGGGAGTCGGTCGACTCTCGTCTGCATGATCTTGTGAGTGCTCTCATCGTGATATTCTGTATGTTCTCGATTGGTTGGATGGATGTTCTATATGCTGCCATGTAGGCTAATATGCAACACCTGACGTGTGACTCAACAATCGCTCTATACATAGTTACGGCAGTCTTGCTGGAAACGGCATTTCTTAACCTGACAACAAACACCTCGAAAACTCAGGACGTCTAATGCACCAGCACTCTCAACTTCTGAGCCCTGCGGGCATCGATAATCGATGCGATCACAGGTCGAGGTCTAAGTATGATGACGTGGCCAAGGAAGCCAGAGAAGCATCTCGACGACTCGGGTTTCCTGGAGTGAATCACGGCGATGTCCCGTCATCTGTCAAGTTCTGTGCTCACGCCGGCTGACGTGCTGTTCCAGGTTCTCTCGGCTGTTCAAGGATTGCGGCCGGAGCCTAGCTGTCCGAGATTGAGAAAATTCATGTTATTATTCTTCTGGGTGACGGCGCTTCCGTTTCTGCCGTTGACAGTCTCCGTGTATTTCTTTGTGAAGAAGCTCCAGTCAGGGATCCCGAAATCGAGTCTGGCAGACATCACGAGTGACTTGAGTGTGATAATTTTCACGGTGATTACCCCTTGCTCGGTGCTCGTGATTGCGAAGAATCCGGAGAAGATTCAACCGTGGCTTCAAAGCAATGGAAGGAGCTTTTGTCAATTACTTTCCTCCCTCGCTATCATGATACCGACGGCTGTTATGGACGTGCAAGGTGCTATTGAGGGTGGAACTGTTCTCAACTATGCAACCAGTTACAGCTTCTTCATTTTACATCTCTGCGTGGCTATATTCGTCATGATCTATCAGGACGTGGCCTGTTGTTTACTTGAACATCAGCGTCAGTTGCACTCCTGCCTCGAGAGTCCCCGCCTGAATTATTCGGATTTGAGTTGCCGGAAATGGCTCATCCGTGATCGGATCCGAGAAGTCAACTCCTTATTCGCTTTCCCGTTGGCCGTCTATTACGCTCAAATCTTCCTGAGAACCGTTTACTTCGGTGCTCACTTGATTAACCAGAATTACAATCGTTTCCAAGTGATCTTCACTTCGTCACACTACTTCTGTGCTGTCTCTCTCTTCTTCTGCCTCGCCGTCAGAGCGTCCCGTTTCAAAACCAACGCAAATGACATCGAAGCCGCTCTCCTGAGGCGTCTGTGCTTGGAGGAAGAGCAGCAACAGATCGGAGTGGTTGTTATGAAATGCTTCCAGTTCAACGAAGACTGGGACACTTTGCACATAGGCTGCTTCGTCCATGACCTGCCTAACTTCCTGAGATTCTCTCTGGTTTTGCTAACTTGCGTCGCACTCGTGCTCCAGTTCGATTACAAGGTTATGCGAAGGATTTCTGACCTGTCGGCGAACTAGAGACGAACGCTCGATTAGACATCCGAACCTTACTGAAGGTACTAGGGTACCTTAGTCCTTGAGTCAATGAGATAACTACGGTTATCCCGCGGGGGGCTCCTAGATCAGCGGTTCTCAAACTCTCTCGACGAGACCCCATTTCCCATTTAACGGAAAACTGAAATTCCATAGGTAACTTATATAATATAGATAAACTAGCATGTCTACCACTGCTTTGCTACGGATTTGCTGTGTAGGCGATTTGGAAGGAAGCCAGACTTCCAGGACGCGAATTTTGGAGCCCTGAACTATCGCACAGGAGCAAAAAAACTCGAAAGGAACGCGGAAAGAAGGAAAAACGACCGAGATCACTTTAAACTTTCGTTATGAAGCTCTTTGCAAGACTTTATATGACGGACTGTGCCCTGCCATGTAGCCTACGACCTTCGGCGAAGGCTACCCTACAACGCAAAGCAAAACTCATGTCGATTCGAGCAATCGTGCGGAAGTTGATTGAGGAAAAAAGCGGAAAAACGACCAAAACCACCCCAGACTTTTACTAAAAAGCTCTCTGCAAAACTTCAGATGACGGATTGTGCCCTGCCCATGTAGCCTACGACCATCCGGGGGGACTACCCTACACCCCTACCCTTACTCCCGACTCATCGATCCCCAGAGCGACTCCATTGAAGTTTATGCAGGGGACCTGCGAGCCCACATGGTGCTCCGCGGAACACATCCAAGGGTGTCCGTGGCCCCTTGGCTCCAAGTTCGGGACTGTGGCGCAATACCCGGAGCGCATTTTAGGTATTATCAATATCAAGCAGAGTTATCGGCGGAAAGCCAAGGAATGATAATAAATGTCCCTCCTCCGGAATTGCTGAAGCACGCCGTTGATGCAAACGTGGAAGTCGCATGCCGCACCAGGCAGCGACGTCGACGTGTCAGTCAGTCTCACCCGCTCTTCGAGAGCGGTCGTGAGGCATCAACAGGCGGCCGCGACGGCACCCAGAGAAGGCTTCCAGAGCTACCCAAGCCTTTTCAGTGAGTTGGGGGATAAGTCCAATCGGCGGCATCACAGGGACTTCAATGAAGACCTTCTGGGGGTCGATGAGTCGGGAGCGTTTGACAACCACTGATCTAGGAGCCTCCGCGGAATAACCTCAGTCATTTTATTGACCTTAGTTACCTTAGTTACCTTAGTTAGGTATCAAGGTTATTCTGCAATGCTATGGGAAATCTCAGTGAATCACTAATGTGAGGTACGAAGGACTGAGGTGACTAACGTACCTTGGTACCTTCGGTAAGGTTCGGATGTCTACGCTAGATTATCTCTCATTGTCAGAACGTTCCTCCCATCGAGGGAGGATATCTTTCTCGGAGTCTCAGATTCATGAGAATGGAGAGCGGAGATTTCTAGCAGAGATACCCGTACGTATTCAGATTCCGGGAGACCGATTGCGAGACAACCAAGGAGCGGAGTTAACGGAGTCTTCGAGGAACAAAATGCTCTCCAAGAGACACTCAACTTTTCACGGGTCAGTAAGGAGAGACTGCCTTGATGAGCCCTCCATAACTCGGTCAATTCCGCCCGAGTTTCAAAAACCTCATTCAATCCAAAGGCTGAACAACAAGTCCACACTGTGGATCGCCTCGAATCGTCCAATATGGAGGAACTGATACCAGCCTTGAGTCGAACATCTGTTCCTTCTCCTGCGGTTTCTTCTCAAGACCGATCTACCTGATTCTTGTGAATTCAACGGGCCCACCTGATACATGCAAAATGGACGATCTCGAAATACCTCGCAGGCCTGCACTCGGGACATCACTTCGAAGGGACTTCTCCTCACAGGACGGTCTTTCCGAATTCTGGGCTCAATCCGCGAATGCATCCTCTCTCGACCTTCATTGGCTTCGAGAGTTTCTAAGAGCTCATCATCAAGAATGTCCTCATTTGAAGTGAACAGCTGGGATTGACTCGTTGTAAAGCATGGATCGAATATGTCTCCGGATTCCTGTCCTCGACCCATCAACTTTCCGCAACCCTCGCCGTCTCAAACCGACCGTTTGGAAAACGCTCGTCTTATTCTTACGAGATATACCACGCCGGAGAGCTTTTCAGATCCGATCGAAACTTTGAGTAGGGAACTCTGATGAAGAACGGCCTATCGAGCACACAGCATATCATTCCGTCTCCCTCTGTAGCTTACTTTTAAATACGTCTCCAACAAATCCGAGTCTGATATCGTTGTTCGGACTCACAGCTTGAAGATTTCGATCTGGCGGAAGCACGGGTCTTTCAGTTTTATATTATGCGATCAAAAATGTGCATGTCGCTTCATCGAAATTGAGCGTCTTTGAATATTCGTGTGCGCTGTAGTCAAAAATTTTAATATATTCCTTGATAAGGTGGAACATTGAATAGAAAAGCTCGAGTAGGGAAACCTGTTGGGCTTCAATGATTCACACGACGTTGGCTGCGATTCCCAGTTTTGAATGCGAATTCTTGTCTCTTCCTTTGCACTTGTCTCCTAATTGCTGTGACAGTCTCTGGACTGCATTCCTCGCGACTTTGAATTTCTCACCCGGGCTGAATATGGTCGGATTTCGCCATAACATTCAGCAATTTATCTCACTGTCGTCATTCGCGGTGGTGTTTTTCATGTCCCACACCGTTCACAGGACGACAGGTCAGAGTCTTGGGAGATTCGACGCTGTGAATGTTGTCATCGAAGCTGAGAGGTTCGCTCGCCAACGTAATGTTGAGCCGTCGAAACTACTCATTCTGGATATTGGCGGTGCTTTGCGGGACAAAAGTTTCAGACTCGAGTCAAGTTTACTGGTGAGGACTTCCTTCGACTTCGACTTCAAGAAAACTCCTGGAGCATCCCCTGCGTTCTATGAAGTTCTCGCCACGAGCTTGAAAGTGGTCGTCATCTCAGCCAGATCCTTTTACCGGAGGTTCGAGTTCAACTACATTCCGGACCCCTTCCAGAACTTTCGTCACAACTGCTTGCTGCATATCGCTCTCTGGGACAGGAACATGGTTGAAAATGTGTTCTTTGTCAACACGCTCTTCTTGTACCCGTTGGGTCGTCGGACATTTACGTGCATTTCTCGTTTCGATCATTTGGTGTACCTGGTCTACGATGCAGGCGTGGATTCTTGTCCACCAAGGAAGACAATGTGCTCTATGACTATGATGGAAATCCGCAAAAATCGAAGAAGCAACGCGTTGCTGAGGTTTCTTCGAGGAACAATGACATGCAATGAAACCGCCTTTCTGGTTGCTTTCTCTCTGACTCATCCTGTTCAGCAGAAAAGCGCCCGACAACTGGCCCTCCGATATTCAGTGTCTCGCATGGAATCAATAGAATGCTACTCCCTTATTCGCTTTCGCGAAACGGATGTGTCAGCGTTGATTGAGCCGTTCAAACCAGAAGTTTGGCTCTTTGTTTTGCTGACCATCCTACTGACCTCGGGAATGATTTCTCTTCTTGGAATTGGTACTTTTTGGAGCGCCACTGCTCAAAGTCTGATGAGTTTAATTTCGGCGGTCGAAATTCGAGTTGCGATCCTGCGATACTCTCATTTGATTACAGCAGGATCTGCTCTGGTGATGTGCTTCTTCATCAGTCAGATTTACACGAACTCGGTCATGGCTTTTTTCCTTGATCCGAAAGAATCTCATATCTGTGATTCAATCTACGATTGCCGATTGAAGGTTGATTGTTATTCTGCTGTAGTTCTCCGTTCTCATCTATCGAAAGAGCACTGTGTTTGCAACCTCGATCAAAAGCAGAAACTCCTGGTCGGCAAACCGCTGAGAAGGGAACTTTTCTGGTATGACAGGAAATCAAAGCGATTGGCATCGGATCCCAATTTATTCTATTTTCAGAAAGTGGTTCACCTGTCGTGGTCGTCGGTTATGCCACTCAGAGGACAACTGTTGCTGATATTACCGAGAGTGAGTTCCACAGTTGACAGATTGTATCAGGGGGGTCTAATCACGACAGCGCGCGTTGGCGCCGACTACGACGACATCAGAGACTACTTCGAGAGTCCCGAGAGTAAACGCATCGAGCGGAGATTGAAGGTCACAACGACGGGTTGGAAACGTTTCATCGACTTCGATACCACGAGCGATTGGTTTGACATGGAGAGTTTTGGCAAGATCCAGCCCATATTCATAGGATGTGCTCTCTTCACAATAATCGCTTTGTGCAGCGAATGTTTCTTCTTCGTCATGACAACGTTGTGCAAAGTTCTGCTCGGGTTCCTATCTAGCTCCAACCAGTGGAACCGGTGGTCATCGGTGAGGAAGACCCCCGCGAGATTGAGTGGAAACAGACGGAACTCACTCCGAAGAATCCACAACGGATGGCTGAACTAAGATCGCGGGAATCGATAGGGAAGATAAGCCGGGCTTGTTTTGCGATAGTTGGGCCTTTTGAAATGTTCTCACCGCCAGTCTCGTGATGAGTAGGGCTGTGGATTTTCTGCGGAAAGAAAATGGCTGAAACCGCGGACTTATAGCGATCGAGGAAAATTCTGAACACGTTGAAGCAATGCAAGAACTAGTGATTTACATATTCTCGAACTCCACCACAGATAAGGTATGCGTTGGTCAGTTACAGTTTTAAAGCTTTGATGCATTATAAATTTCTTGAATGGCTTCAGAGGATTCCGCAGTGTTTGTATCACATGTTGTAGGTAGACTAGTTTTTTCGGCGATCGTCTCTTAAAGCTTCGGAATACTAACTGAAAGAAGACTGAAAGGAAATCTTCTCCAATAAAATGATATTTTCAAAAACGAATTCCGTGTCTATGTTTGTAACTTGAACATGTTCGGAGTCAAACTTCTAATACGCCTTGGAGACATTGGCTGCTGGCTGTAGGGAAAGTGCGGTCGACTTCGGTGATATGTATGTAAGCTTGCAACTCTTGGAGGACTGCTTCTTCACGTACGCTTTGTAATCAAGTTCTGCGTGAAGCGAGTTCTCCAAGAGTGACTCCAGTGAAGCCTCTCTTGATCAACGGAACCAGCCCTTTGACATACGCAGACTCATTCTGACAAACTTCACAGATAAGATTGAGTAGATGAGCGGTAATGAGCGCACACCATCGAAAAATACGGGTTTCAAGCTTTTACATCAAGTATGACGCAAATAGGCGGCTTAATCTGCTACGAACACGATAACTGTTGAGAACGGTATCTCCTACCTAAACAGCTCGGAAATCACAGTTTCATTAACCGTCTTGGCGTTCGTAGACTCGAGATCGAGTGAATTCAGAAGATTCGCCTTCAGTTTATGCTGATTCTGGCATAAGCCACTTCTGAGGGAATCCACTAGGATGATATTGAAGATTGTTGATCGCTTATAGCACGAGCTACCGCTGTTGAAATACGACAAGATCTCAGCCTAAGATGAATCAAAAACCCTCGGCTCAAAATCAAGGTCCGATGGGGGCCTTAAGGCACTCAGGGCATCGAAATGCCTGTTAACGCCATGGAGAAACGGAAACTCTACTCTATGAAAGTTATTTCAGAAAAAGATCATCTGCTGATGACAAAACAGACCACAATTGTACCGACCATTTGAAGCTCTTTCTGCTAGTTGTTCTGCAGGAATAGTGTACCGGATATAACGAAAATAAAATGGTGTGAGAGCTATTGATGGATCATGTTTTTCACATGGGCATCTTAATCGGTATCTATCACGAGCAGTTACTCGAAGGTCGAGCCAAGCTAACCGACTGATGTAGGAAGTCATCACCTTGAGAGTCTACTGCAGTGATCCGCAACCGGGGGTCGCGGAGGCCCCCCAGGCCCACTGAGGCTCATTGAACTCTATGTATAGGGAAGGGGATCACAGGGGGAGGGGGCTGGGCTCCACTGCGTTCTAACCAGAGGTGTGCGCCACGTCACGAATCCGCCGGCGCGCCGATGTTCCCCGCGCCCCGCCAGCCGCCGCGATTTTTTTGCGGCGCGCCATACACCTAAGCTTTCCGTTTTGACTTTATCATTGAAAGAAAGGTTTCGTTTGGCAAAGTTAGTACGAAAACTTATCGTCGAGGCTCTAGCTCGAAATAGAAACAAGTGAGAATTTTGATGAAAGAAACTCAGTTTGGAAAATACTTTCTCCTCACAATCCGAGTTTGGAGACAAGGGGTCAAAGCACTGAATGTTCCCGGGCACTTTCGGTACGAAGTGCAAGTCGCGACTTTCTCACATTCTCGATCGAATTGTTGTTGTTCGCCTTCCCGACCTTGCTTCTGGTTTGACCACTTCATGGTCTCGCTCGTGTACATGCTCCGATCAATTTTTGTCGGACAACGAGACGCTCTGAAGTGCTCAGTAAGCAGAGAACCTCCGTTGTTGAGCTCGGGAGTTGCGACATAGGAATTCTCAGTTAGACTAACAGCCACTACAGCTCAGTGATTCAAAGCTTCAAGAGTTTGCTTCACAACGTCTCTATGGAAACGTATGATTTACGTCGCATTCATTCAGGCTGAGTGGACTTGAGTTTTAGAGTTGGATCTTAATTTAGAACTTNGATCAGCTGTTGCCGCCATGTTGACAGGCTGTGCATCGTGTGGGCTCCCAATCGAGTTGGGAGTTTCCTATGTTATCTGCAGTCTTGGCTGTGGAAATGTTGTTCATAGTGCGTGTCGTGACCCCGGCATACCGGAGAACACAAAACTCGGACCTTGTCGGTGCTGTAGCATCCAAGTGAGCAATCCTGAAGGTTTGATCGAGCGTCTGTGCAGACTACAGGAGAACTATCTTGAACAGCGCATCACCGTCATGAAACTGCAAGAGGCGGTTGACCGGCTGTCTCGGGTGAGTTCCTTACCTGCCATCGCGGGAAACGACCCCCTGGTCGCCCAGTCTACCCCAATCGCACCCACCGCGCTAAGCGACGGAAGTCGGAAAGCGCGGAAACCGAGGAGCAAAAAAGCGCGGATAGAACCGCTCTCTCTCAACGACGAACTGCCATTCTCAGCGCCGGTGCTCTCGAGAGGAGCTATCGATGAAGCAAACACCGAGAAAACTGAGAAACCGTCAAAACAGAGTGCGGCATCCAAACGGGACAGACACACTGCCGACCTGACCGAGTCCTTCGGTCATAGCGCCGGTGTGGAGGACCAAATGGAGTGTGCGGAAGCTCCCGCACAAACTACCGGCAACACTCAGCGCGCGGTTCTGAATCGCGAGGCAGGTGACGCGAAGCAGCGCTCTGTGGCGACCACCTAGAAACCAAAGAGGCCACCTTTCAAGCTCCGCTCCGGGACAGCTGATGCAAAGGGAGACAGCCTTGAGTTCGTAGCTCGAGAACCTGTTTTTCATGCGCTCTATGTCGATGGAATGAGCAAGAAAACAACGGCAAGCCAGGTACTTCAGTGGTTTAAAAACCACGGGGTAACCCCGTTCGCAGTGTGGAAACTGAAGAAGAGAGGCACCGACTCAGGCTTCTGCATCGGCCTGCGACCAAAACACTTGAAACTCTGCTCCAATCCTGATTTCTACCCCCAGCAAATGAGATACCGGCGCTGGAACGGCCGCCCACCGTCCCCGGAAACCGTCATTCAACACGTCGAAGATAAACCATCGTCGACAGATGAAGAACCAAAACAATGACTGCAAACCAGACCGAGGAACACGACAGGTGGGCAGATATCTTTCGCGCTCTGGAACTGTGAAGGACTAAAGGGCGCTATGGAGCGTCTCGCGGACCCGAGCTACTTCCAGCGCGACGATGTCATCATACTTACCGAAACCTTCCTCAGAGAATCGTACCTCATTGAGGATACGACTGCATATAACTCTTTCGCAATTGTAAGCCCTGGCGCTGGCCGACCGTCTGGCGGTATAGCCGTCTACCTCCGGAATGGCGGACCACAAATGAAAATTGTATATAGTGATGAGTGTAGCTTATTACTATGCTGTGATATTTTCGGTATAGGTGCGTTCTACATGCCACCTGACTGGAGCATCGAAGAAGTACTGTCTACTATTGGGGATAGTCTAACAAAACTGAACCTCTCGAAGCCATTGATCATTGGTGGTGATTTCAACTGCCGAATCGATGCGGCATCGACAACCAACAGTGGGACCCTCCTTCTAGTATTTATGGAAAGTCTTGGACTGCTGTGTCAGAACAGGGCCGAAGAAAAAACATACATCTGCTTCAACGGTGGAAGCACAATCGATCTCATCTTCACCAATGGCACCGCTTCGGGTGTCAGAGTGGAAGATCTGGAAGTGCGCAAGCACCAGCCGGTGAGGGTTAAAGTTCTACTGGTTGGTTTCTCTCCACCCGTACAGAGACTGACCATGAATCGGAAAATTCGGGAGAAGAGACTCAGAGCCGCAGAGCGCTTCGCAGTTCCGACTCATTCTCAAGCAACCATTGACGAAGTTGAAGCGGCGATCACGACGAAAGTTATGAACTGCTGTGACAAACGAAAGCACTGGAAGCGAACCGCCCAATGGTGGTTCAACTCGACCTGCTACCGTCTACGCCAAGAAGTTCTTGCGCTACTACGGAAGTCCAGATCCGACCCCTCGGCAAACGTGACATACTGCCTTGCTAGGAGGCATTATCACAGTGTGCTGAAATCTGAGAAAAGAAATTTCGAACTCGAGGAAGAGCGCAAACTCCTGTTAGAAGTCCGTCGGAAGCCACACCTCTACCTGAAGAAGAGCAAGATGAGTCTGGCTCCGCCAATTCAGCCTCACGAAATAAGAGCCCATTTCAAGCAACTGCTATGGAATGAGAGTGCCCGCAACCGACCTCCAGTTGAGGTGCACTTGCCGCTCACGAATGATCAGTATGAAACCGATCAGCCCTTCACGGAAGAAGAAATCGTAAATATATTGTGGAGTCTCCCATCCAAGAGAAGCTCCGGACCCAGTGGCTGCTACTACGAGCACTGGCGTCAAACCGAAGAAATAATCATTCAGGACATAACAACCCTGTTCAGCAGAATCCTCGAAGAAGGACGTCTACCGGCATCGTGGCACTCGGCACGCCTGACTCTTCTTTTCAAAGGCGGGGCACGTGACAATAAATCGGATCCGAATCTCTATCGGGGTATCGCATCCGAAGAGACGCTGAAGAAGATCTTTTGCAAGCTGCTGATCTCCAGATTGGAGCCGCTGCTCGATAGGGCACTGCCCAACGAACAGTTTGGCTTTCGTAGGGGACTTGGTACATTGGACGCTATTCACTTCTTCATGTCGGAAGTGGAACGAACAGTTTCAAAGCTTGGAAAGATGTACGCGGTCTTCATAGACTGCGTCAAAGCCTTCGACCGAGCACCAAGGTCGTTGATGATCAGGAGTTTCGCCGAAGCGGGGGTCGGCGGCCAAACGCTCCGAATTATCGACAGCTTCTTTGACGAGGATCATTTAGAGATCCAACTCCAACATGAGAAGGTCTTTGTCATTCAGAATGATGGAACGCCGCAGGGAAACCCGTTGAGCTGTCTTGCATTCATACTGCTGATACGAGATCTTGTTCAATACATCCGATCCGAATCCAAAGCCTTCGTGGCTCTTTACGCTGATGACATTGTGGTTGCCCACCCCAGTCTTCATGGGCTCCATGGTGTTCTGCCTATGATTTCAACCTGGCTGCGAGTCCGGGGACTGGAAATCAACAGAAACAAGACCAAAGTCGTTAAATTTGGCCGTTCACCGCGACTGGCTAAAACCGACCGTCTGCTCCTCGAGGGTCAGCCTCTCGAGTTCGTGAAGAGCTTCCGCTACCTGGGGCTCCGTTTCCAACAATCAGTGGGCAGTTTCCATGACCACATAGAGGAACGAACCTGCCAAGCTATCTCGGCGTCCTTTCAAGACATCAAGAGACTGAATCGCCTCTCGCTAGACTCCGCCATTGCTCTGTTCAAGATGAAGCTGATACCAATCATCAGCTACGGACTGAGCAGAGTATGGAACCACCTCACCGTAAAGGATCTCACAAGACTGGAGCAATGCTTCACGCTCTACATGAAACGAGCGCTGTGTCTTCACCGCTCATCGCGAAGTCGCTACGTCTACGCCCTGAGTGGGAGCCCGCTCATGATCGACACCATCAGAGAAAGAGTTCGAGGCGACCTGACGGACGCCTTCAAACAAGTCCTCCGCGAATGGAGCACAAAGGCCAACGACGCTCTGGTCGAATTGAATCAAGAAGAAATCTTCAAGAAACCGGAACTTTGGGCAGGGTCCGCGTTGGAAAACAGGCACGTGTTCACTAGATACCTGGTGCACGGTTACCACCGTCTACTCTGTACAAACAGCAGTTTCCATGATGCTGATGGGGCTGTCTGTACATGTAGGTATTGTAACGGGCGATGCCCGAAGTACCATGCTACTCGTTGTAATCACGAAACTGTATCCCTGCATTACCTAGGTAAAAAGACAAACCGCTGATAATACGAATCGTAATAGCAAAACGACCGTAATATGCTCGATAAGAGTGCAATAAACCAATAT